>JAUDYJ010000022.1:140000-142500 GCA_030761175.1 Masticophis lateralis
AGGCGGGAAGGAGGACCCGTCCGACCGCTCGTCGTCTGCCCGCCGAACGAGAGCGGCCCGTGCCGCGGACGGGTGGGGCGGCCCGGCACAGCGCGGTCGGCTTGCCGGCGGTCGAGGACTCGGTAGACCGGTGCCCCTACGACTTCTGAAAACCCAGTCGCCAGAAATCTCCGCGCACCTGGCCGACCCGGCCTTGGGATCCCCAACGGCGTGGGGGTTCACCGCCGCGACGGCCGGGGAAACGCCGGGACTCCCGGAGGCCGACGCCGGCCCGGCCCGCCGACGCCTTCCCCTCGCGGCCTTGCGAGTAGACCGGGGTGGGACGGCTCCACTTTGGTCCCGGCGGCCCGCGGCCGGCGAAAGCCGCCGGTCTACCGAGCCGGGCCCCGGCGACGCGGAACGCGATGCCGGCTCCGGAGCCGCGGGCCCCGGTCGGGAACCTCGTTTACGCCGTCCCGGGTGCACGGGATCCCGGTTCCGGAGCCGCGGGCCTCGGTCCCGGACCTCGGCCGTCCCCTCGGTGCCCGTCCCGGGCGCTGGGGGCCTCCGCGGCAGGGGGACCGCCCGGTCTACCGGGACGCTCGGGCGGACCGGAGCCTTTCCGCCGCGGTGGGGTGCGCGCGGGATCCCGGCTCCGGAGCCGGGGGCCTCGGCGGACCGGAGCGTTTCCGCCGTCCCGGGTGAGCGGGATCCCGGCTCCGGAGCCGCGGGCCTCGGTCCCGGACCTCGGCCTACCCCTCGGCGCCCGACCCGGGCGCCGGGGGCCTCCCGGGCGGGCGGACGTCCCTGTCTACCGGGACGCTCGGGCGGACCGGAGCCTTTCCGCCGCGGTGGGTGCGCGCGGGATCCCGGCTCCGGAGCCGGGGGCCTCGGTGGACCGGAGCGTTTCCGCCGTCCCGGGTGCACGGGATCCCGGCTCCGGAGCCGCGGGCCTCGGTCCCGGACCTCGGCCTACCCCTCGGCGCCCGACCCGGGCGCCGGGGGCCTCCGGGGCGGGCGGACGTCCCGGTCTACCGGGACGCTCGGGCGGACCGGAGCCTTTCCGCCGCGGTGGGTGCGCGGGATCCCGGCTCCGGAGCCGCGGGCCTCGGTCCCGGACCTCGGCCTACCCCTCGGTGCCCGGCCCGGGCGCCGGGGGCCTCCGGGGCGGCCGGACGTCCCGGTCTACCGGGACGCTCGGGCGGACCGGAGCCTTTCCGACGGGGGTTGACCGCCCTCTGCGGTTCTGTTTCCCCGCCGCGATGTCGCGGGCGAGGGGGGTTCCTTCCGAGTGGACCGGGCCGGGACGTGTCCACTTTGCTCCCGGCGGGCCCCGGCCAGGAAACTGTCACGGTCTACTCGGTCCTGGACCTCCGGCGTCGCCCCGGTGCCCCCGCCGGGCCCCGGGGGCGTCCGCGCCGGTCAGACGTCCCGGTCTACCGGGGCTTCGTCCTTTTTTTTTTTTTTTCTTTTCTTTTCTTTTAAAATTTGACTTCTGTGCCGCCCTTCTCCGGAGACTCAGGGCGGCTTACCATTACAATGCGTTAAGCAATAGCCTTCCTACTTTTGTATATTTATACAAAGTCAGCTTATTGCCCCCACAAACTGGGTCCTCCATTTACCCACCTTAAGAAAGGATGGAAGGCTGAGTCGACCTTGAGCCTGGCTAGGATTGAACTCAGAGAAATTACAGGCAGCTGGTGTTAATTGCTGCCTTTAGTAGGAGGCATTAGCCCCCTACGCTACACAGGCTTTTCCCTGCAATGTCCCCCCTCCATCCAAGGACGATCTTTTGTTCCGCCCGGCCGGGCTTTTTCAATGGGTTTTCATCTGGGATTTTTAAATTGGGGTGGTTTATGTTGAGCCAAATAATTGAATACTTTTCATTTTTAAACGGTTGTTTGTCTTGTGCTTTTCAGTAGGCCGTGCACCGCCCCGAGTCCTTCGGGAGACCAAACTGTCCGTTTGGTGTGACGTACGACTGACTCCCCTTTGACTTTCGACACCTCAAGGTTGTCCGTACAATGTCCCCGATTTTCCCCCTTCCGACGGCGTTTGGCGTTGTTTTCCAAAATGAACTTCTCGTAGGCCTATCGTTTCTCGTTTGAACTTCTCGAATGGATTGAATGTTTTCCTTCTTCTTGCCGAATTGCCGAATTCAGTCCGTTTCTAGTCAAGGAGAGGATTTTTATTTCTTCTTCCATTTCCGATGGCTTTGTCCATCTAGTCGTCCTTGCGTCCCTTTGTTCTTCCTGTCACTTCTTTCGCTCTCGCTCCCTCTCTTTTATTTGGCTCTCTTTCGGCCGTTTCTTTCTTCTCCTCCCGTCGTCCGTCCCCACTTTCGTCTCTCAATCTTTCCTGCTCTCGGTCATCTCGAGGTTGTTCCTCAAATCATTCCTCTTTCTCCGTGGAATCTAATCGGTCTCTTGGCTCTTGCCAGTTCGCCCGTTGATGTTTCTCCTATCTCTGCTCTCCGTGTCTCCTTGGTACCGGATTTTCCGGCGCATGACTTTTCCTGGGG
>JAUDYJ010000022.1:155000-157500 GCA_030761175.1 Masticophis lateralis
GACGTCCCGGTCTACCGGGACGCTCGGGCGGACCGGAGCCTTTCCGACGGGGGTTGACCGCCCTCTGCGGTTCTGTTTCCCCGCCGCGATGTCGCGGGCGAGGGGGGTTCCTTCCGAGTGGACCGGGCCGGGACGTGTCCACTTTGCTCCCGGCGGGCCCCGGCCAGGAAACTGTCACGGTCTACTCGGTCCTGGACCTCCGGCGTCGCCCCGGTGCCCCCGCCGGGCCCCGGGGGCGTCCGCGCCGGTCAGACGTCCCGGTCTACCGGGGCTTCGTCCTTTTTTTTTTTTTTTCTTTTCTTTTCTTTTAAAATTTGACTTCTGTGCCGCCCTTCTCCGGAGACTCAGGGCGGCTTACCATTACAATGCGTTAAGCAATAGCCTTCCTACTTTTGTATATTTATACAAAGTCAGCTTATTGCCCCCACAAACTGGGTCCTCCATTTACCCACCTTAAGAAAGGATGGAAGGCTGAGTCGACCTTGAGCCTGGCTAGGATTGAACTCAGAGAAATTACAGGCAGCTGGTGTTAATTGCTGCCTTTAGTAGGAGGCATTAGCCCCCTACGCTACACAGGCTTTTCCCTGCAATGTCCCCCCTCCATCCAAGGACGATCTTTTTGTTCCGCCCGGCCGGGCTTTTTCAATGGGTTTTCATCTGGGATTTTTAAATTGGGGTGGTTTATGTTGAGCCAAATAATTGAATACTTTTCATTTTTAAACGGTTGTTTGTCTTGTGCTTTTCAGTAGGCCGTGCACCGCCCCGAGTCCTTCGGGAGACCAAACTGTCCGTTTGGTGTGACGTACGACTGACTCCCCTTTGACTTTCGACACCTCAAGGTTGTCCGTACAATGTCCCCGATTTTCCCCCTTCCGACGGCGTTTGGCGTTGTTTTCCAAAATGAACTTCTCGTAGGCCTATCGTTTCTCGTTTGAACTTCTCGAATGGATTGAATGTTTTCCTTCTTCTTGCCGAATTGCCGAATTCAGTCCGTTTCTAGTCAAGGAGAGGATTTTTATTTCTTCTTCCATTTCCGATGGCTTTGTCCATCTAGTCGTCCTTGCGTCCCTTTGTTCTTCCTGTCACTTCTTTCGCTCTCGCTCCCTCTCTTTTATTTGGCTCTCTTTCGGCCGTTTCTTTCTTCTCCTCCCGTCGTCCGTCCCCACTTTCGTCTCTCAATCTTTCCTGCTCTCGGTCATCTCGAGGTTGTTCCTCAAATCATTCCTCTTTCTCCGTGGAATCTAATCGGTCTCTTGGCTCTTGCCAGTTCGCCCGTTGATGTTTCTCCTATCTCTGCTCTCCGTGTCTCCTTGGTACCGGATTTTCCGGCGCATGACTTTTCCTGGGGGTAAAAAAAAAAATGTGGGGTTTGGGCTACACTTGCTGTATGAGACGACCTCTCTTCCAACGCACACCAAATAAAAATTAAAAAAACATCCGCTGGCTCACCCACAATGTAAAAGCCTCCTGCGCCAGACCCAAAACGGCCCCTGCAACAAGCAGGAACCTCACACAGCCACAAAAAGCCCCCCAAAACAACTTTCACGCTTTTACACGCACACAAAATTCCACGTCCAGCTTTGTGAGATTTTGTGCGTCGGCGTAGTTAGAGTGAAACGCTAGAGAAGGACACTAAATCTCAGAAAGCTGCACTTTTATTTTTATTTTTAAGCTAAATTTAAAACTTCCTGGGCTAAAACGTAGACCTATCCTTTCAATGGCTAGGTCTAAAAAAAAAGAACAACTAAAAAACCCCGCTTTTAAAGCTCCCAAAGGGGAAAAAACACGTTAAGACTTGCAGACTTCAATTCCCAGAATTCCTCAGCCAGCTTTGCTTTGCTCCACAATGAGGTTTAGCTGCTTGCCGATGCAATGGATTGCAGGCAAGGCAAGGCAAGGCAAGGCAAGGCAAGGCAAGGCAAGGCAAGGCAAGGCAAGGCAAGGCAAGGCAAGGCAAGGCAAGCGTCGCGGCGAGCAGCTAAGGTAAGCAAGCTGGAGGGGGCGGGGGGGGGGGATTTTTGCTACGTACCCATTAGCAGGCAAAAATTAGCAGCCGGGATGGCCAGCGTTGTGTAAAAGGAAAGTTTTTTTCCCTTTTACACAGCGCTTGGCCATCCAAGCTCTGGCGATCCCGGCTGAGTTGCCTGCTAATCAGGCAGGCAACTCAGCCGGGATGGCCAGCGTTGTGCAAAAGGGAGGTTTTCTTCTTTCCTTTCTCGCTTTCTTCCGTGGTTTCTGCTAATATCATTTCCGGAACGAGAACCCTAACCCCTAACTCCAAACCCCAACCCTAACCCTTAAAACGTCCGACTTCAAGGCGGGCAGACGGCCCGGACCGGAGTCTCTGTTTTCCTGCCACGACGGGTTGCTTTAAGTAGCCCGTTTTAAGTGAAAAGCTTCCATTCTCGCCTAGATCTCTGGCTATCGCGAGCCTTCCGATCCAAGCTCCGGCCGCAGTTCCAAGGGTCCCGCTTTCTCGGGAAGATGACGCTCTGCCAGC
>JAUDYJ010000022.1:172500-175000 GCA_030761175.1 Masticophis lateralis
CACGGTCTACTCGGTCCTGGACCTCCGGCGTCGCCCCGGTGCCCCCGCCGGGCCCCGGGGGCGTCCGCGCCGGTCAGACGTCCCGGTCTACCGGGGCTTCGTCCTTTTTTTTTTTTTTTCTTTTCTTTTCTTTTAAAATTTGACTTCTGTGCCGCCCTTCTCCGGAGACTCAGGGCGGCTTACCATTACAATGCGTTAAGCAATAGCCTTCCTACTTTTGTATATTTATACAAAGTCAGCTTATTGCCCCCACAAACTGGGTCCTCCATTTACCCACCTTAAGAAAGGATGGAAGGCTGAGTCGACCTTGAGCCTGGCTAGGATTGAACTCAGAGAAATTACAGGCAGCTGGTGTTAATTGCTGCCTTTAGTAGGAGGCATTAGCCCCCTACGCTACACAGGCTTTTCCCTGCAATGTCCCCCCTCCATCCAAGGACGATCTTTTTGTTCCGCCCGGCCGGGCTTTTTCAATGGGTTTTCATCTGGGATTTTTAAATTGGGGTGGTTTATGTTGAGCCAAATAATTGAATACTTTTCATTTTTAAACGGTTGTTTGTCTTGTGCTTTTCAGTAGGCCGTGCACCGCCCCGAGTCCTTCGGGAGACCAAACTGTCCGTTTGGTGTGACGTACGACTGACTCCCCTTTGACTTTCGACACCTCAAGGTTGTCCGTACAATGTCCCCGATTTTCCCCCTTCCGACGGCGTTTGGCGTTGTTTTCCAAAATGAACTTCTCGTAGGCCTATCGTTTCTCGTTTGAACTTCTCGAATGGATTGAATGTTTTCCTTCTTCTTGCCGAATTGCCGAATTCAGTCCGTTTCTAGTCAAGGAGAGGATTTTTATTTCTTCTTCCATTTCCGATGGCTTTGTCCATCTAGTCGTCCTTGCGTCCCTTTGTTCTTCCTGTCACTTCTTTCGCTCTCGCTCCCTCTCTTTTATTTGGCTCTCTTTCGGCCGTTTCTTTCTTCTCCTCCCGTCGTCCGTCCCCACTTTCGTCTCTCAATCTTTCCTGCTCTCGGTCATCTCGAGGTTGTTCCTCAAATCATTCCTCTTTCTCCGTGGAATCTAATCGGTCTCTTGGCTCTTGCCAGTTCGCCCGTTGATGTTTCTCCTATCTCTGCTCTCCGTGTCTCCTTGGTACCGGATTTTCCGGCGCATGACTTTTCCTGGGGGTAAAAAAAAAAATGTGGGGTTTGGGCTACACTTGCTGTATGAGACGACCTCTCTTCCAACGCACACCAAATAAAAATTAAAAAAACATCCGCTGGCTCACCCACAATGTAAAAGCCTCCTGCGCCAGACCCAAAACGGCCCCTGCAACAAGCAGGAACCTCACACAGCCACAAAAAGCCCCCCAAAACAACTTTCACGCTTTTACACGCACACAAAATTCCACGTCCAGCTTTGTGAGATTTTGTGCGTCGGCGTAGTTAGAGTGAAACGCTAGAGAAGGACACTAAATCTCAGAAAGCTGCACTTTTATTTTTATTTTTAAGCTAAATTTAAAACTTCCTGGGCTAAAACGTAGACCTATCCTTTCAATGGCTAGGTCTAAAAAAAAAGAACAACTAAAAAACCCCGCTTTTAAAGCTCCCAAAGGGGAAAAAACACGTTAAGACTTGCAGACTTCAATTCCCAGAATTCCTCAGCCAGCTTTGCTTTGCTCCACAATGAGGTTTAGCTGCTTGCCGATGCAATGGATTGCAGGCAAGGCAAGGCAAGGCAAGGCAAGGCAAGGCAAGGCAAGGCAAGGCAAGGCAAGGCAAGGCAAGGCAAGCGTCGCGGCGAGCAGCTAAGGTAAGCAAGCTGGAGGGGGCGGGGGGGGGGGGGATTTTTGCTACGTACCCATTAGCAGGCAAAAATTAGCAGCCGGGATGGCCAGCGTTGTGTAAAAGGAAAGTTTTTTTCCCTTTTACACAGCGCTTGGCCATCCAAGCTCTGGCGATCCCGGCTGAGTTGCCTGCTAATCAGGCAGGCAACTCAGCCGGGATGGCCAGCGTTGTGCAAAAGGGAGGTTTTCTTCTTTCCTTTCTCGCTTTCTTCCGTGGTTTCTGCTAATATCATTTCCGGAACGAGAACCCTAACCCCTAACTCCAAACCCCAACCCTAACCCTTAAAACGTCCGACTTCAAGGCGGGCAGACGGCCCGGACCGGAGTCTCTGTTTTCCTGCCACGACGGGTTGCTTTAAGTAGCCCGTTTTAAGTGAAAAGCTTCCATTCTCGCCTAGATCTCTGGCTATCGCGAGCCTTCCGATCCAAGCTCCGGCCGCAGTTCCAAGGGTCCCGCTTTCTCGGGAAGATGACGCTCTGCCAGCCAGAGAGAGAGAGAGAGAGAGAGAGGGATAACGAAGAAGGCAAAGACAAAGAGACCGACTGTGTCAAATTGAACCGTCGCAACACGACCGGAAGTACGGACAAAGAGAAAAGAAACCGAGAAGGAAAAGAGGGCGGGACGGGAAAAACAGAAAAAAATCGAAAGGATGACCCCGAGATGGACA
>JAUDYJ010000022.1:185000-187500 GCA_030761175.1 Masticophis lateralis
GCGACCGCGGAGTCCACGATCGATCGGGGGAGAGGCGGGAAGGAGGACCCGTCCGACCGCTCGTCGTCTGCCCGCCGAACGAGAGCGGCCCGTGCCGCGGACGGGTGGGGCGGCCCGGCACAGCGCGGTCGGCTTGCCGGCGGTCGAGGACTCGGTAGACCGGTGCCCCTACGACTTCTGAAAACCCAGTCGCCAGAAATCTCCGCGCACCTGGCCGACCCGGCCTTGGGATCCCCAACGGCGTGGGGGTTCACCGCCGCGACGGCCGGGGAAACGCCGGGACTCCCGGAGGCCGACGCCGGCCCGGCCCGCCGACGCCTTCCCCTCGCGGCCTTGCGAGTAGACCGGGGTGGGACGGCTCCACTTTGGTCCCGGCGGCCCGCGGCCGGCGAAAGCCGCCGGTCTACCGAGCCGGGCCCCGGCGACGCGGAACGCGATGCCGGCTCCGGAGCCGCGGGCCCCGGTCGGGAACCTCGTTTACGCCGTCCCGGGTGCACGGGATCCCGGTTCCGGAGCCGCGGGCCTCGGTCCCGGACCTCGGCCGTCCCCTCGGTGCCCGTCCCGGGCGCCGGGGGCCTCCGCGGCAGGGGGACCGCCCGGTCTACCGGGACGCTCGGGCGGACCGGAGCCTTTCCGCCGCGGTGGGTGCGCGCGGGATCCCGGCTCCGGAGCCGGGGGCCTCGGCGGACCGGAGCGTTTCCGCCGTCCCGGGTGAGCGGGATCCCGGCTCCGGAGCCGCGGGCCTCGGTCCCGGACCTCGGCCTACCCCTCGGCGCCCGACCCGGGCGCCGGGGGCCTCCCGGGCGGGCGGACGTCCCTGTCTACCGGGACGCTCGGGCGGACCGGAGCCTTTCCGCCGCGGTGGGTGCGCGCGGGATCCCGGCTCCGGAGCCGGGGGCCTCGGTGGACCGGAGCGTTTCCGCCGTCCCGGGTGCACGGGATCCCGGCTCCGGAGCCGCGGGCCTCGGTCCCGGACCTCGGCCTACCCCTCGGCGCCCGACCCGGGCGCCGGGGGCCTCCGGGGCGGGCGGACGTCCCGGTCTACCGGGACGCTCGGGCGGACCGGAGCCTTTCCGCCGCGGTGGGTGCGCGGGATCCCGGCTCCGGAGCCGCGGGCCTCGGTCCCGGACCTCGGCCTACCCCTCGGTGCCCGGCCCGGGCGCCGGGGGCCTCCGGGGCGGCCGGACGTCCCGGTCTACCGGGACGCTCGGGCGGACCGGAGCCTTTCCGACGGGGGTTGACCGCCCTCTGCGGTTCTGTTTCCCCGCCGCGATGTCGCGGGCGAGGGGGGTTCCTTCCGAGTGGACCGGGCCGGGACGTGTCCACTTTGCTCCCGGCGGGCCCCGGCCAGGAAACTGTCACGGTCTACTCGGTCCTGGACCTCCGGCGTCGCCCCGGTGCCCCCGCCGGGCCCCGGGGGCGTCCGCGCCGGTCAGACGTCCCGGTCTACCGGGGCTTCGTCCTTTTTTTTTTTTTTTCTTTTCTTTTCTTTTAAAATTTGACTTCTGTGCCGCCCTTCTCCGGAGACTCAGGGCGGCTTACCATTACAATGCGTTAAGCAATAGCCTTCCTACTTTTGTATATTTATACAAAGTCAGCTTATTGCCCCCACAAACTGGGTCCTCCATTTACCCACCTTAAGAAAGGATGGAAGGCTGAGTCGACCTTGAGCCTGGCTAGGATTGAACTCAGAGAAATTACAGGCAGCTGGTGTTAATTGCTGCCTTTAGTAGGAGGCATTAGCCCCCTACGCTACACAGGCTTTTCCCTGCAATGTCCCCCCTCCATCCAAGGACGATCTTTTTGTTCCGCCCGGCCGGGCTTTTTCAATGGGTTTTCATCTGGGATTTTTAAATTGGGGTGGTTTATGTTGAGCCAAATAATTGAATACTTTTCATTTTTAAACGGTTGTTTGTCTTGTGCTTTTCAGTAGGCCGTGCACCGCCCCGAGTCCTTCGGGAGACCAAACTGTCCGTTTGGTGTGACGTACGACTGACTCCCCTTTGACTTTCGACACCTCAAGGTTGTCCGTACAATGTCCCCGATTTTCCCCCTTCCGACGGCGTTTGGCGTTGTTTTCCAAAATGAACTTCTCGTAGGCCTATCGTTTCTCGTTTGAACTTCTCGAATGGATTGAATGTTTTCCTTCTTCTTGCCGAATTGCCGAATTCAGTCCGTTTCTAGTCAAGGAGAGGATTTTTATTTCTTCTTCCATTTCCGATGGCTTTGTCCATCTAGTCGTCCTTGCGTCCCTTTGTTCTTCCTGTCACTTCTTTCGCTCTCGCTCCCTCTCTTTTATTTGGCTCTCTTTCGGCCGTTTCTTTCTTCTCCTCCCGTCGTCCGTCCCCACTTTCGTCTCTCAATCTTTCCTGCTCTCGGTCATCTCGAGGTTGTTCCTCAAATCATTCCTCTTTCTCCGTGGAATCTAATCGGTCTCTTGGCTCTTGCCAGTTCGCCCGTTGATGTTTCTCCTATCTCTGCTCTCCGTGTCTCCTTGGTA
>JAUDYJ010000022.1:200000-202500 GCA_030761175.1 Masticophis lateralis
GGGCGGACCGGAGCCTTTCCGCCGCGGTGGGTGCGCGCGGGATCCCGGCTCCGGAGCCGGGGGCCTCGGCGGACCGGAGCGTTTCCGCCGTCCCGGGTGAGCGGGATCCCGGCTCCGGAGCCGCGGGCCTCGGTCCCGGACCTCGGCCTACCCCTCGGCGCCCGACCCGGGCGCCGGGGGCCTCCCGGGCGGGCGGACGTCCCTGTCTACCGGGACGCTCGGGCGGACCGGAGCCTTTCCGCCGCGGTGGGTGCGCGCGGGATCCCGGCTCCGGAGCCGGGGGCCTCGGTGGACCGGAGCGTTTCCGCCGTCCCGGGTGCACGGGATCCCGGCTCCGGAGCCGCGGGCCTCGGTCCCGGACCTCGGCCTACCCCTCGGCGCCCGACCCGGGCGCCGGGGGCCTCCGGGGCGGGCGGACGTCCCGGTCTACCGGGACGCTCGGGCGGACCGGAGCCTTTCCGCCGCGGTGGGTGCGCGGGATCCCGGCTCCGGAGCCGCGGGCCTCGGTCCCGGACCTCGGCCTACCCCTCGGTGCCCGGCCCGGGCGCCGGGGGCCTCCGGGGCGGCCGGACGTCCCGGTCTACCGGGACGCTCGGGCGGACCGGAGCCTTTCCGACGGGGGTTGACCGCCCTCTGCGGTTCTGTTTCCCCGCCGCGATGTCGCGGGCGAGGGGGGTTCCTTCCGAGTGGACCGGGCCGGGACGTGTCCACTTTGCTCCCGGCGGGCCCCGGCCAGGAAACTGTCACGGTCTACTCGGTCCTGGACCTCCGGCGTCGCCCCGGTGCCCCCGCCGGGCCCCGGGGGCGTCCGCGCCGGTCAGACGTCCCGGTCTACCGGGGCTTCGTCCTTTTTTTTTTTTTTTCTTTTCTTTTCTTTTAAAATTTGACTTCTGTGCCGCCCTTCTCCGGAGACTCAGGGCGGCTTACCATTACAATGCGTTAAGCAATAGCCTTCCTACTTTTGTATATTTATACAAAGTCAGCTTATTGCCCCCACAAACTGGGTCCTCCATTTACCCACCTTAAGAAAGGATGGAAGGCTGAGTCGACCTTGAGCCTGGCTAGGATTGAACTCAGAGAAATTACAGGCAGCTGGTGTTAATTGCTGCCTTTAGTAGGAGGCATTAGCCCCCTACGCTACACAGGCTTTTCCCTGCAATGTCCCCCCTCCATCCAAGGACGATCTTTTTGTTCCGCCCGGCCGGGCTTTTTCAATGGGTTTTCATCTGGGATTTTTAAATTGGGGTGGTTTATGTTGAGCCAAATAATTGAATACTTTTCATTTTTAAACGGTTGTTTGTCTTGTGCTTTTCAGTAGGCCGTGCACCGCCCCGAGTCCTTCGGGAGACCAAACTGTCCGTTTGGTGTGACGTACGACTGACTCCCCTTTGACTTTCGACACCTCAAGGTTGTCCGTACAATGTCCCCGATTTTCCCCCTTCCGACGGCGTTTGGCGTTGTTTTCCAAAATGAACTTCTCGTAGGCCTATCGTTTCTCGTTTGAACTTCTCGAATGGATTGAATGTTTTCCTTCTTCTTGCCGAATTGCCGAATTCAGTCCGTTTCTAGTCAAGGAGAGGATTTTTATTTCTTCTTCCATTTCCGATGGCTTTGTCCATCTAGTCGTCCTTGCGTCCCTTTGTTCTTCCTGTCACTTCTTTCGCTCTCGCTCCCTCTCTTTTATTTGGCTCTCTTTCGGCCGTTTCTTTCTTCTCCTCCCGTCGTCCGTCCCCACTTTCGTCTCTCAATCTTTCCTGCTCTCGGTCATCTCGAGGTTGTTCCTCAAATCATTCCTCTTTCTCCGTGGAATCTAATCGGTCTCTTGGCTCTTGCCAGTTCGCCCGTTGATGTTTCTCCTATCTCTGCTCTCCGTGTCTCCTTGGTACCGGATTTTCCGGCGCATGACTTTTCCTGGGGGTAAAAAAAAAAATGTGGGGTTTGGGCTACACTTGCTGTATGAGACGACCTCTCTTCCAACGCACACCAAATAAAAATTAAAAAAACATCCGCTGGCTCACCCACAATGTAAAAGCCTCCTGCGCCAGACCCAAAACGGCCCCTGCAACAAGCAGGAACCTCACACAGCCACAAAAAGCCCCCCAAAACAACTTTCACGCTTTTACACGCACACAAAATTCCACGTCCAGCTTTGTGAGATTTTGTGCGTCGGCGTAGTTAGAGTGAAACGCTAGAGAAGGACACTAAATCTCAGAAAGCTGCACTTTTATTTTTATTTTTAAGCTAAATTTAAAACTTCCTGGGCTAAAACGTAGACCTATCCTTTCAATGGCTAGGTCTAAAAAAAAAGAACAACTAAAAAACCCCGCTTTTAAAGCTCCCAAAGGGGAAAAAACACGTTAAGACTTGCAGACTTCAATTCCCAGAATTCCTCAGCCAGCTTTGCTTTGCTCCACAATGAGGTTTAGCTGCTTGCCGATGCAATGGATTGCAGGCAAGGCAAGGCAAGGCAAGGCAAGGCAAGGCAAGGCAAGGCAAGGCA
>JAUDYJ010000022.1:215000-217500 GCA_030761175.1 Masticophis lateralis
CAGGCTTTTCCCTGCAATGTCCCCCCTCCATCCAAGGACGATCTTTTTGTTCCGCCCGGCCGGGCTTTTTCAATGGGTTTTCATCTGGGATTTTTAAATTGGGGTGGTTTATGTTGAGCCAAATAATTGAATACTTTTCATTTTTAAACGGTTGTTTGTCTTGTGCTTTTCAGTAGGCCGTGCACCGCCCCGAGTCCTTCGGGAGACCAAACTGTCCGTTTGGTGTGACGTACGACTGACTCCCCTTTGACTTTCGACACCTCAAGGTTGTCCGTACAATGTCCCCGATTTTCCCCCTTCCGACGGCGTTTGGCGTTGTTTTCCAAAATGAACTTCTCGTAGGCCTATCGTTTCTCGTTTGAACTTCTCGAATGGATTGAATGTTTTCCTTCTTCTTGCCGAATTGCCGAATTCAGTCCGTTTCTAGTCAAGGAGAGGATTTTTATTTCTTCTTCCATTTCCGATGGCTTTGTCCATCTAGTCGTCCTTGCGTCCCTTTGTTCTTCCTGTCACTTCTTTCGCTCTCGCTCCCTCTCTTTTATTTGGCTCTCTTTCGGCCGTTTCTTTCTTCTCCTCCCGTCGTCCGTCCCCACTTTCGTCTCTCAATCTTTCCTGCTCTCGGTCATCTCGAGGTTGTTCCTCAAATCATTCCTCTTTCTCCGTGGAATCTAATCGGTCTCTTGGCTCTTGCCAGTTCGCCCGTTGATGTTTCTCCTATCTCTGCTCTCCGTGTCTCCTTGGTACCGGATTTTCCGGCGCATGACTTTTCCTGGGGGTAAAAAAAAAAATGTGGGGTTTGGGCTACACTTGCTGTATGAGACGACCTCTCTTCCAACGCACACCAAATAAAAATTAAAAAAACATCCGCTGGCTCACCCACAATGTAAAAGCCTCCTGCGCCAGACCCAAAACGGCCCCTGCAACAAGCAGGAACCTCACACAGCCACAAAAAGCCCCCCAAAACAACTTTCACGCTTTTACACGCACACAAAATTCCACGTCCAGCTTTGTGAGATTTTGTGCGTCGGCGTAGTTAGAGTGAAACGCTAGAGAAGGACACTAAATCTCAGAAAGCTGCACTTTTATTTTTATTTTTAAGCTAAATTTAAAACTTCCTGGGCTAAAACGTAGACCTATCCTTTCAATGGCTAGGTCTAAAAAAAAAGAACAACTAAAAAACCCCGCTTTTAAAGCTCCCAAAGGGGAAAAAACACGTTAAGACTTGCAGACTTCAATTCCCAGAATTCCTCAGCCAGCTTTGCTTTGCTCCACAATGAGGTTTAGCTGCTTGCCGATGCAATGGATTGCAGGCAAGGCAAGGCAAGGCAAGGCAAGGCAAGGCAAGGCAAGGCAAGGCAAGGCAAGGCAAGGCAAGGCAAGGCAAGCGTCGCGGCGAGCAGCTAAGGTAAGCAAGCTGGAGGGGGCGGGGGGGGGGGGATTTTTGCTACGTACCCATTAGCAGGCAAAAATTAGCAGCCGGGATGGCCAGCGTTGTGTAAAAGGAAAGTTTTTTTCCCTTTTACACAGCGCTTGGCCATCCAAGCTCTGGCGATCCCGGCTGAGTTGCCTGCTAATCAGGCAGGCAACTCAGCCGGGATGGCCAGCGTTGTGCAAAAGGGAGGTTTTCTTCTTTCCTTTCTCGCTTTCTTCCGTGGTTTCTGCTAATATCATTTCCGGAACGAGAACCCTAACCCCTAACTCCAAACCCCAACCCTAACCCTTAAAACGTCCGACTTCAAGGCGGGCAGACGGCCCGGACCGGAGTCTCTGTTTTCCTGCCACGACGGGTTGCTTTAAGTAGCCCGTTTTAAGTGAAAAGCTTCCATTCTCGCCTAGATCTCTGGCTATCGCGAGCCTTCCGATCCAAGCTCCGGCCGCAGTTCCAAGGGTCCCGCTTTCTCGGGAAGATGACGCTCTGCCAGCCAGAGAGAGAGAGAGAGAGAGAGAGGGATAACGAAGAAGGCAAAGACAAAGAGACCGACTGTGTCAAATTGAACCGTCGCAACACGACCGGAAGTACGGACAAAGAGAAAAGAAACCGAGAAGGAAAAGAGGGCGGGACGGGAAAAACAGAAAAAAATCGAAAGGATGACCCCGAGATGGACAGTGGAAATCTAAGAAAGAGATGGAAAACAAGAAGACGTCCGGGACGAAATAAAAGATTTTGCGATTTTCAAACCCAAAAGAAGTCTCTCGGGCTTGACGTACAGCGAAAGGGCGCAGGAAAGGAAAGAGGAAGGACGGGTGAACTGTGGGAAAGAGAGGGCAGGATAGGAGAGTGCAGAATTTTAAAATACAAAAGAAAGGCAAAGAAGGAAAAGAGGGCGGCGGAGGAGAAAACCCTACGAAAAACAGAAACGATTGCACCGGGAGATCTAAGAAAGAGGGAAAAGGGACGGGAAAACAATCGAGGGCACAGCCTTCCCGATTTTGAAATACGAGAGAAGCGTAAGGAAAAGCGACGCCAAGAAAAGCGGAAGCCGTGGGAAAACCGTCCCGT
>JAUDYJ010000022.1:227500-230000 GCA_030761175.1 Masticophis lateralis
CCGAGCCGGGCCCCGGCGACGCGGAACGCGATGCCGGCTCCGGAGCCGCGGGCCCCGGTCGGGAACCTCGTTTACGCCGTCGCGGGTGCACGGGATCCCGGTTCCGGAGCCGCGGGCCTCGGTCCCGGACCTCGGCCGTCCCCTCGGTGCCCGTCCCGGGCGCCGGGGGCCTCCGCGGCGGGGGGACCGCCCGGTCTACCGGGACGCTCGGGCGGACCGGAGCCTTTCCGCCGCGGTGGGTGCGCGGGATCCCGGCTCCGGAGCCGGGGGCCTCGGCGGACCGGAGCGTTTCCGCCGTCCCGGGTGCGCGGGATCCCGGCTCCGGAGCCGCGGGCCTCGGTCCCGGACCTCGGCCTACCCCTCGGTGCCCGACCCGGGCGCCGGGGGCCTCCGGGGCGGGCGGACGTCCCTGTCTACCGGGACGCTCGGGCGGACCGGAGCCTTTCCGCCGCGGTGGGTGCGCGGGATCCCGGCTCCGGACCCGCGGGCCTCGGTCCCGGACCTCGGCCTACCCCTCGGCGCCCGACCCGGGCGCCGGGGGCCTCCCGGGCGGGCGGACGTCCCTGTCTACCGGGACGCTCGGGCGGACCGGAGCCTTTCCGCCGCGGTGGGTGCGCGCGGGATCCCGGCTCCGGAGCCGGGGGCCTCGGCGGACCGGAGCGTTTCCGCCGTCCCGGGTGCGCGGGATCCCGGCTCCGGAGCCGCGGGCCTCGGTCCCGGACCTCGGCCTACCCCTCGGCGCCCGACCCGGGCGCCGGGGGCCTCCGGGGCGGGCGGACGTCCCGGTCTACCGGGACGCTCGGGCGGACCGGAGCCTTTCCGCCGCGGTGGGTGCGCGGGATCCCGGCTCCGGAGCCGCGGGCCTCGGTCCCGGACCTCGGCCTACCCCTCGGTGCCCGGCCCGGGCGCCGGGGGCCTCCGGGGCGGCCGGACGTCCCGGTCTACCGGGACGCTCGGGCGGACCGGAGCCTTTCCGACGGGGGTTGACCGCCCTCTGCGGTTCTGTTTCCCCGCCGCGATGTCGCGGGCGAGGGGGGTTCCTTCCGAGTGGACCGGGCCGGGACGTGTCCACTTTGCTCCCGGCGGGCCCCGGCCAGGAAACTGTCACGGTCTACTCGGTCCTGGACCTCCGGCGTCGCCCCGGTGCCCCCGCCGGGCCCCGGGGGCGTCCGCGCCGGTCAGACGTCCCGGTCTACCGGGGCTTCGTCCTTTTTTTTTTTTTTTTTTTTTTTCCTTTTCTTTTCTTTTAAAATTTGACTTCTGTGCCGCCCTTCTCCGGAGACTCAGGGCGGCTTACCATTACAATGCGTTAAGCAATAGCCTTCCTACTTTTGTATATTTATACAAAGTCAGCTTATTGCCCCCACAAACTGGGTCCTCCATTTACCCACCTTAAGAAAGGATGGAAGGCTGAGTCGACCTTGAGCCTGGCTAGGATTGAACTCAGAGAAATTACAGGCAGCTGGTGTTAATTGCTGCCTTTAGTAGGAGGCATTAGCCCCCTACGCTACACAGGCTTTTCCCTGCAATGTCCCCCCTCCATCCAAGGACGATCTTTTTGTTCCGCCCGGCCGGGCTTTTTCAATGGGTTTTCATCTGGGATTTTTAAATTGGGGTGGTTTATGTTGAGCCAAATAATTGAATACTTTTCATTTTTAAACGGTTGTTTGTCTTGTGCTTTTCATTAGGCCGTGCACCGCCCCGAGTCCTTCGGGAGACCAAACTGTCCGTTTGGTGTGACGTACGACTGACTCCCCTTTGACTTTCGACACCTCAAGGTTGTCCGTACAATGTCCCCGATTTTCACCCTTCCGACGGCGTTTGGCGTTGTTTTCCAAAATGAACTTCTCGTAGGCCTATCGTTTCTCGTTTGAACTTCTCGAATGGATTGAATGTTTTCCTTCTTCTTGCCGAATTGCCGAATTCAGTCCGTTTCTAGTCAAGGAGAGGATTTTTATTTCTTCTTCCATTTCCGATGGCTTTGTCCATCTAGTCGTCCTTGCGTCCCTTTGTTCTTCCTGTCACTTCTTTCGCTCTCGCTCCCTCTCTTTTATTTGGCTCTCTTTCGGCCGTTTCTTTCTTCTCCTCCCGTCGTCCGTCCCCACTTTCGTCTCTCAATCTTTCCTGCTCTCGGTCATCTCGAGGTTGTTCCTCAAATCATTCCTCTTTCTCCGTGGAATCTAATCGGTCTCTTGGCTCTTGCCAGTTCGCCCGTTGATGTTTCTCCTATCTCTGCTCTCCGTGTCTCCTTGGTACCGGATTTTCCGGCGCATGACTTTTCCTGGGGGTAAAAAAAAAAATGTGGGGTTTGGGCTACACTTGCTGTATGAGACGACCTCTCTTCCAACGCACACCAAATAAAAATTAAAAAAACATCCGCTGGCTCACCCACAATGTAAAAGCCTCCTGCGCCAGACCCAAAACGGCCCCTGCAACAAGCAGGAACCTCACACAGCCACAAAAAGCCCCCCAAAACAACTTTCACGCTTTTACACGCACA
>JAUDYJ010000022.1:242500-245000 GCA_030761175.1 Masticophis lateralis
GTGGACCGGAGCGTTTCCGCCGTCCCGGGTGCGCGGGATCCCGGCTCCGGAGCCGCGGGCCTCGGTCCCGGACCTCGGCCTACCCCTCGGCGCCCGACCCGGGCGCCGGGGGCCTCCCGGGCGGGCGGACGTCCCTGTCTACCGGGACGCTCGGGCGGACCGGAGCCTTTCCGCCGCGGTGGGTGCGCGCGGGATCCCGGCTCCGGAGCCGGGGGCCTCGGTGGACCGGAGCGTTTCCGCCGTCCCGGGTGCGCGGGATCCCGGCTCCGGAGCCGCGGGCCTCGGTCCCGGACCTCGGCCTACCCCTCGGCGCCCGACCCGGGCGCCGGGGGCCTCCGGGGCGGGCGGACGTCCCGGTCTACCGGGACGCTCGGGCGGACCGGAGCCTTTCCGCCGCGGTGGGTGCGCGGGATCCCGGCTCCGGAGCCGCGGGCCTCGGTCCCGGACCTCGGCCTACCCCTCGGTGCCCGGCCCGGGCGCCGGGGGCCTCCGGGGCGGCCGGACGTCCCGGTCTACCGGGACGCTCGGGCGGACCGGAGCCTTTCCGACGGGGGTTGACCGCCCTCTGCGGTTCTGTTTCCCCGCCGCGATGTCGCGGGCGAGGGGGGTTCCTTCCGAGTGGACCGGGCCGGGACGTGTCCACTTTGCTCCCGGCGGGCCCCGGCCAGGAAACTGTCACGGTCTACTCGGTCCTGGACCTCCGGCGTCGCCCCGGTGCCCCCGCCGGGCCCCGGGGGCGTCCGCGCCGGTCAGACGTCCTGGTCTACCGGGGCTTCGTCCTTTTTTTTTTTTTTTCTTTTCTTTTCTTTTAAAATTTGACTTCTGTGCCGCCCTTCTCCGGAGACTCAGGGCGGCTTACCATTCCAATGCGTTAAGCAATAGCCTTCCTACTTTTGTATATTTATACAAAGTCAGCTTATTGCCCCCACAAACTGGGTCCTCCATTTACCCACCTTAAGAAAGGATGGAAGGCTGAGTCGACCTTGAGCCTGGCTAGGATTGAACTCAGAGAAATTACAGGCAGCTGGTGTTAATTGCTGCCTTTAGTAGGAGGCATTAGCCCCCTACGCTACACAGGCTTTTCCCTGCAATGTCCCCCCTCCATCCAAGGACGATCTTTTTGTTCCGCCCGGCCGGGCTTTTTCAATGGGTTTTCATCTGGGATTTTTAAATTGGGGTGGTTTATGTTGAGCCAAATAATTGAATACTTTTCATTTTTAAACGGTTGTTTGTCTTGTGCTTTTCATTAGGCCGTGCACCGCCCCGAGTCCTTCGGGAGACCAAACTGTCCGTTTGGTGTGACGTACGACTGACTCCCCTTTGACTTTCGACACCTCAAGGTTGTCCGTACAATGTCCCCGATTTTCACCCTTCCGACGGCGTTTGGCGTTGTTTTCCAAAATGAACTTCTCGTAGGCCTATCGTTTCTCGTTTGAACTTCTCGAATGGATTGAATGTTTTCCTTCTTCTTGCCGAATTGCCGAATTCAGTCCGTTTCTAGTCAAGGAGAGGATTTTTATTTCTTCTTCCATTTCCGATGGCTTTGTCCATCTAGTCGTCCTTGCGTCCCTTTGTTCTTCCTGTCACTTCTTTCGCTCTCGCTCCCTCTCTTTTATTTGGCTCTCTTTCGGCCGTTTCTTTCTTCTCCTCCCGTCGTCCGTCCCCACTTTCGTCTCTCAATCTTTCCTGCTCTCGGTCATCTCGAGGTTGTTCCTCAAATCATTCCTCTTTCTCCGTGGAATCTAATCGGTCTCTTGGCTCTTGCCAGTTCGCCCGTTGATGTTTCTCCTATCTCTGCTCTCCGTGTCTCCTTGGTACCGGATTTTCCGGCGCATGACTTTTCCTGGGGGTAAAAAAAAAAATGTGGGGTTTGGGCTACACTTGCTGTATGAGACGACCTCTCTTCCAACGCACACCAAATAAAAATTAAAAAAACATCCGCTGGCTCACCCACAATGTAAAAGCCTCCTGCGCCAGACCCAAAACGGCCCCTGCAACAAGCAGGAACCTCACACAGCCACAAAAAGCCCCCCAAAACAACTTTCACGCTTTTACACGCACACAAAATTCCACGTCCAGCTTTGTGAGATTTTGTGCGTCGGCGTAGTTAGAGTGAAACGCTAGAGAAGGACACTAAATCTCAGAAAGCTGCACTTTTATTTTTATTTTTAAGCTAAATTTAAAACTTCCTGGGCTAAAACGTAGACCTATCCTTTCAATGGCTAGGTCTAAAAAAAAAGAACAACTAAAAAACCCCGCTTTTAAAGCTCCCAAAGGGGAAAAAACACGTTAAGACTTGCAGACTTCAATTCCCAGAATTCCTCAGCCAGCTTTGCTTTGCTCCACAATGAGGTTTAGCTGCTTGCCGATGCAATGGATTGCAGGCAAGGCAAGGCAAGGCAAGGCAAGGCAAGGCAAGGCAAGGCAAGGCAAGGCAAGGCAAGCGTCGCGGCGAGCAGCTAAGGTAAGCAAGCTGGAGGGGGGCGGGGGGGGGATTTTT
>JAUDYJ010000022.1:252500-257500 GCA_030761175.1 Masticophis lateralis
GAGGCTCGCGACGGGGGTCGACCCGCCGAGCCCCGCCCGGGAAAGCTGGGGTCACGGCCCAGCCAACGACGGCGGGGGAAGCCTCGGTCGCGGCGCCGGAGCGCGCGCGCCACCGCCCCCTCGCAACGCGTAGCGGCGACCGGCAGGGAGGCCCGGTCCGCCCGCGCGGCCCGACCCACGCCCCCTCTTCCCTCCCCCTTCGAGAGGGAGGGCGGGTAACGCGAGCCGGCGCCGACACGGACGCCCGGGGCACCGCGCCTTCCAGTCCCTCACGCGCCACGGGCTTTTACTTCCTCTAGATAGTCGCCAGAAATCTCCGCGCACCTGGCCGACCCGGCCTTGGGATCCCCAACGGCGTGGGGGTTCACCGCCGCGACGGCCGGGGAAACGCCGGGACTCCCGGAGGCCGACGCCGGCCCGGCCCGCCGACGCCTTCCCCTCGCGGCCTTGCGAGTAGACCGGGGTGGGACGGCTCCACTTTGGTCCCGGCGGCCCGCGGCCGGCGAAAGCCGCCGGTCTACCGAGCCGGGCCCCGGCGACGCGGAACGCGATGCCGGCTCCGGAGCCGCGGGCCCCGGTCGGGAACCTCGTTTACGCCGTCGCGGGTGCACGGGATCCCGGTTCCGGAGCCGCGGGCCTCGGTCCCGGACCTCGGCCGTCCCCTCGGTGCCCGTCCCGGGCGCCGGGGGCCTCCGCGGCGGGGGGACCGCCCGGTCTACCGGGACGCTCGGGCGGACCGGAGCCTTTCCGCCGCGGTGGGTGCGCGGGATCCCGGCTCCGGAGCCGGGGGCCTCGGCGGACCGGAGCGTTTCCGCCGTCCCGGGTGCGCGGGATCCCGGCTCCGGAGCCGCGGGCCTCGGTCCCGGACCTCGGCCTACCCCTCGGTGCCCGACCCGGGCGCCGGGGGCCTCCCGGGCGGGCGGACGTCCCTGTCTACCGGGACGCTCGGGCGGACCGGAGCCTTTCCGCCGCGGTGGGTGCGCGGGATCCCGGCTCCGGAGCCGCGGGCCTCGGTCCCGGACCTCGGCCTACCCCTCGGTGCCCGACCCGGGCGCCGGGGGCCTCCGGGGCGGGCGGACGTCCCGGTCTACCGGGACGCTCGGGCGGACCGGAGCCTTTCCGCCGCGGTGGGTGCGCGCGGGATCCCGGCTCCGGAGCCGGGGGCCTCGGCGGACCGGAGCGTTTCCGCCGTCCCGGGTGAGCGGGATCCCGGCTCCGGAGCCGCGGGCCTCGGTCCCGGACCTCGGCCTACCCCTCGGCGCCCGACCCGGGCGCCGGGGGCCTCCCGGGCGGGCGGACGTCCCGGTCTACCGGGACGCTCGGGCGGACCGGAGCCTTTCCGCCGCGGTGGGTGCGCGCGGGATCCCGGCTCCGGAGCCGGGGGCCTCGGTGGACCGGAGCGTTTCCGCCGTCCCGGGTGCGCGGGATCCCGGCTCCGGAGCCGCGGGCCTCGGTCCCGGACCTCGGCCTACCCCTCGGCGCCCGACCCGGGCGCCGGGGGCCTCCCGGGCGGGCGGACGTCCCTGTCTACCGGGACGCTCGGGCGGACCGGAGCCTTTCCGCCGCGGTGGGTGCGCGCGGGATCCCGGCTCCGGAGCCGGGGGCCTCGGTGGACCGGAGCGTTTCCGCCGTCCCGGGTGCGCGGGATCCCGGCTCCGGAGCCGCGGGCCTCGGTCCCGGACCTCGGCCTACCCCTCGGCGCCCGACCCGGGCGCCGGGGGCCTCCGGGGCGGGCGGACGTCCCGGTCTACCGGGACGCTCGGGCGGACCGGAGCCTTTCCGCCGCGGTGGGTGCGCGGGATCCCGGCTCCGGAGCCGCGGGCCTCGGTCCCGGACCTCGGCCTACCCCTCGGTGCCCGGCCCGGGCGCCGGGGGCCTCCGGGGCGGCCGGACGTCCCGGTCTACCGGGACGCTCGGGCGGACCGGAGCCTTTCCGACGGGGGTTGACCGCCCTCTGCGGTTCTGTTTCCCCGCCGCGATGTCGCGGGCGAGGGGGGTTCCTTCCGAGTGGACCGGGCCGGGACGTGTCCACTTTGCTCCCGGCGGGCCCCGGCCAGGAAACTGTCACGGTCTACTCGGTCCTGGACCTCCGGCGTCGCCCCGGTGCCCCCGCCGGGCCCCGGGGGCGTCCGCGCCGGTCAGACGTCCCGGTCTACCGGGGCTTCGTCCTTTTTTTTTTTTTTTCTTTTCTTTTCTTTTAAAATTTGACTTCTGTGCCGCCCTTCTCCGGAGACTCAGGGCGGCTTACCATTCCAATGCGTTAAGCAATAGCCTTCCTACTTTTGTATATTTATACAAAGTCAGCTTATTGCCCCCACAAACTGGGTCCTCCATTTACCCACCTTAAGAAAGGATGGAAGGCTGAGTCGACCTTGAGCCTGGCTAGGATTGAACTCAGAGAAATTACAGGCAGCTGGTGTTAATTGCTGCCTTTAGTAGGAGGCATTAGCCCCCTACGCTACACAGGCTTTTCCCTGCAATGTCCCCCCTCCATCCAAGGACGATCTTTTTGTTCCGCCCGGCCGGGCTTTTTCAATGGGTTTTCATCTGGGATTTTTAAATTGGGGTGGTTTATGTTGAGCCAAATAATTGAATACTTTTCATTTTTAAACGGTTGTTTGTCTTGTGCTTTTCATTAGGCCGTGCACCGCCCCGAGTCCTTCGGGAGACCAAACTGTCCGTTTGGTGTGACGTACGACTGACTCCCCTTTGACTTTCGACACCTCAAGGTTGTCCGTACAATGTCCCCGATTTTCACCCTTCCGACGGCGTTTGGCGTTGTTTTCCAAAATGAACTTCTCGTAGGCCTATCGTTTCTCGTTTGAACTTCTCGAATGGATTGAATGTTTTCCTTCTTCTTGCCGAATTGCCGAATTCAGTCCGTTTCTAGTCAAGGAGAGGATTTTTATTTCTTCTTCCATTTCCGATGGCTTTGTCCATCTAGTCGTCCTTGCGTCCCTTTGTTCTTCCTGTCACTTCTTTCGCTCTCGCTCCCTCTCTTTTATTTGGCTCTCTTTCGGCCGTTTCTTTCTTCTCCTCCCGTCGTCCGTCCCCACTTTCGTCTCTCAATCTTTCCTGCTCTCGGTCATCTCGAGGTTGTTCCTCAAATCATTCCTCTTTCTCCGTGGAATCTAATCGGTCTCTTGGCTCTTGCCAGTTCGCCCGTTGATGTTTCTCCTATCTCTGCTCTCCGTGTCTCCTTGGTACCGGATTTTCCGGCGCATGACTTTTCCTGGGGGTAAAAAAAAAAATGTGGGGTTTGGGCTACACTTGCTGTATGAGACGACCTCTCTTCCAACGCACACCAAATAAAAATTAAAAAAACATCCGCTGGCTCACCCACAATGTAAAAGCCTCCTGCGCCAGACCCAAAACGGCCCCTGCAACAAGCAGGAACCTCACACAGCCACAAAAAGCCCCCCAAAACAACTTTCACGCTTTTACACGCACACAAAATTCCACGTCCAGCTTTGTGAGATTTTGTGCGTCGGCGTAGTTAGAGTGAAACGCTAGAGAAGGACACTAAATCTCAGAAAGCTGCACTTTTATTTTTATTTTTAAGCTAAATTTAAAACTTCCTGGGCTAAAACGTAGACCTATCCTTTCAATGGCTAGGTCTAAAAAAAAAGAACAACTAAAAAACCCCGCTTTTAAAGCTCCCAAAGGGGAAAAAACACGTTAAGACTTGCAGACTTCAATTCCCAGAATTCCTCAGCCAGCTTTGCTTTGCTCCACAATGAGGTTTAGCTGCTTGCCGATGCAATGGATTGCAGGCAAGGCAAGGCAAGGCAAGGCAAGGCAAGGCAAGGCAAGGCAAGGCAAGCGTCGCGGCGAGCAGCTAAGGTAAGCAAGCTGGAGGGGGGCGGGGGGGGGATTTTTGCTACGTACCCATTAGCAGGCAAAAATTAGCAGCCGGGATGGCCAGCGTTGTGTAAAAGGAAAGTTTTTTTCCCTTTTACACAGCGCTTGGCCATCCAAGCTCTGGCGATCCCGGCTGAGTTGCCTGCTAATCAGGCAGGCAACTCAGCCGGGATGGCCAGCGTTGTGCAAAAGGGAGGTTTTCTTCTTTCCTTTCTCGCTTTCTTCCGTGGTTTCTGCTAATATCATTTCCGGAACGAGAACCCTAACCCCTAACTCCAAACCCCAACCCTAACCCTTAAAACGTCCGACTTCAAGGCGGGCAGACGGCCCGGACCGGAGTCTCTGTTTCCCTGCCACGACGGGTTGCTTTAAGTAGCCCGTTTTAAGTGAAAAGCTTCCATTCTCGCCTAGATCTCTGGCTATCGCGAGATGACGCTCTGCCAGCCAGAGAGAGAGAGGGATAACGAAGAAGGCAAAGACAAAGAGACCGACTGTGTCAAATTGAACCGTCGCAACACGACCGGAAGTACGGACAAAGAGAAAAGAAACCGAGAAGGAAAAGAGGGCGGGACGGGAAAAACAGAAAAAAATCGAAAGGATGACCCCGAGATGGAGAGTGGAAATCTAAGAAAGAGATGGAAAACAAGAAGACGTCCGGGACGAAATAAAAGATTTTGCGATTTTCAAACCCAAAAGAAGTCTCTCGGGCTTGACGTACAGCGAAAGGGCGCAGGAAAGGAAAGAGGAAGGACGGGTGAACTGTGGGAAAGAGAGGGCAGGATAGGAGAGCGCAGAATTTTAAAATACAAAAGAAAGGCAAAGAAGGAAAAGAGGGCGGCGGAGGAGAAAACCCTACGAAAAACAGAAACGATTGCACCGGGAGATCTAAGAAAGAGGGAAAAGGGACGGGAAAACAATCGAGGGCACAGCCTTCCCGATTTTGAAATACGAGAGAAGCGTAAGGAAAAGCGACGCCAAGAAAAGCGGAAGCCGTGGGAAAACCGTCCCGTGCTCCATCCTATTGGAGGTTGATAGAACGATAGGGTTCGATCCTACGGATAAACCACTTGGTGTGGGGGGGCGGGGGGGAGAGTGTCATCTTTGGAATATTTTAAACTCAATCCTTGAAACGTAAGGAA
>JAUDYJ010000022.1:267500-270000 GCA_030761175.1 Masticophis lateralis
TCTACCGAGCCGGGCCCCGGCGACGCGGAACGCGATGCCGGCTCCGGAGCCGCGGGCCCCGGTCGGGAACCTCGTTTACGCCGTCGCGGGTGCACGGGATCCCGGTTCCGGAGCCGCGGGCCTCGGTCCCGGACCTCGGCCGTCCCCTCGGTGCCCGTCCCGGGCGCCGGGGGCCTCCGCGGCGGGGGGACCGCCCGGTCTACCGGGACGCTCGGGCGGACCGGAGCCTTTCCGCCGCGGTGGGTGCGCGGGATCCCGGCTCCGGAGCCGGGGGCCTCGGCGGACCGGAGCGTTTCCGCCGTCCCGGGTGCGCGGGATCCCGGCTCCGGAGCCGCGGGCCTCGGTCCCGGACCTCGGCCTACCCCTCGGTGCCCGACCCGGGCGCCGGGGGCCTCCCGGGCGGGCGGACGTCCCTGTCTACCGGGACGCTCGGGCGGACCGGAGCCTTTCCGCCGCGGTGGGTGCGCGGGATCCCGGCTCCGGAGCCGCGGGCCTCGGTCCCGGACCTCGGCCTACCCCTCGGTGCCCGACCCGGGCGCCGGGGGCCTCCGGGGCGGGCGGACGTCCCGGTCTACCGGGACGCTCGGGCGGACCGGAGCCTTTCCGCCGCGGTGGGTGCGCGCGGGATCCCGGCTCCGGAGCCGGGGGCCTCGGCGGACCGGAGCGTTTCCGCCGTCCCGGGTGAGCGGGATCCCGGCTCCGGAGCCGCGGGCCTCGGTCCCGGACCTCGGCCTACCCCTCGGCGCCCGACCCGGGCGCCGGGGGCCTCCCGGGCGGGCGGACGTCCCGGTCTACCGGGACGCTCGGGCGGACCGGAGCCTTTCCGCCGCGGTGGGTGCGCGCGGGATCCCGGCTCCGGAGCCGGGGGCCTCGGTGGACCGGAGCGTTTCCGCCGTCCCGGGTGCGCGGGATCCCGGCTCCGGAGCCGCGGGCCTCGGTCCCGGACCTCGGCCTACCCCTCGGCGCCCGACCCGGGCGCCGGGGGCCTCCCGGGCGGGCGGACGTCCCTGTCTACCGGGACGCTCGGGCGGACCGGAGCCTTTCCGCCGCGGTGGGTGCGCGCGGGATCCCGGCTCCGGAGCCGGGGGCCTCGGTGGACCGGAGCGTTTCCGCCGTCCCGGGTGCGCGGGATCCCGGCTCCGGAGCCGCGGGCCTCGGTCCCGGACCTCGGCCTACCCCTCGGCGCCCGACCCGGGCGCCGGGGGCCTCCGGGGCGGGCGGACGTCCCGGTCTACCGGGACGCTCGGGCGGACCGGAGCCTTTCCGCCGCGGTGGGTGCGCGGGATCCCGGCTCCGGAGCCGCGGGCCTCGGTCCCGGACCTCGGCCTACCCCTCGGTGCCCGGCCCGGGCGCCGGGGGCCTCCGGGGCGGCCGGACGTCCCGGTCTACCGGGACGCTCGGGCGGACCGGAGCCTTTCCGACGGGGGTTGACCGCCCTCTGCGGTTCTGTTTCCCCGCCGCGATGTCGCGGGCGAGGGGGGTTCCTTCCGAGTGGACCGGGCCGGGACGTGTCCACTTTGCTCCCGGCGGGCCCCGGCCAGGAAACTGTCACGGTCTACTCGGTCCTGGACCTCCGGCGTCGCCCCGGTGCCCCCGCCGGGCCCCGGGGGCGTCCGCGCCGGTCAGACGTCCCGGTCTACCGGGGCTTCGTCCTTTTTTTTTTTTTTTCTTTTCTTTTCTTTTAAAATTTGACTTCTGTGCCGCCCTTCTCCGGAGACTCAGGGCGGCTTACCATTCCAATGCGTTAAGCAATAGCCTTCCTACTTTTGTATATTTATACAAAGTCAGCTTATTGCCCCCACAAACTGGGTCCTCCATTTACCCACCTTAAGAAAGGATGGAAGGCTGAGTCGACCTTGAGCCTGGCTAGGATTGAACTCAGAGAAATTACAGGCAGCTGGTGTTAATTGCTGCCTTTAGTAGGAGGCATTAGCCCCCTACGCTACACAGGCTTTTCCCTGCAATGTCCCCCCTCCATCCAAGGACGATCTTTTTGTTCCGCCCGGCCGGGCTTTTTCAATGGGTTTTCATCTGGGATTTTTAAATTGGGGTGGTTTATGTTGAGCCAAATAATTGAATACTTTTCATTTTTAAACGGTTGTTTGTCTTGTGCTTTTCATTAGGCCGTGCACCGCCCCGAGTCCTTCGGGAGACCAAACTGTCCGTTTGGTGTGACGTACGACTGACTCCCCTTTGACTTTCGACACCTCAAGGTTGTCCGTACAATGTCCCCGATTTTCACCCTTCCGACGGCGTTTGGCGTTGTTTTCCAAAATGAACTTCTCGTAGGCCTATCGTTTCTCGTTTGAACTTCTCGAATGGATTGAATGTTTTCCTTCTTCTTGCCGAATTGCCGAATTCAGTCCGTTTCTAGTCAAGGAGAGGATTTTTATTTCTTCTTCCATTTCCGATGGCTTTGTCCATCTAGTCGTCCTTGCGTCCCTTTGTTCTTCCTGTCACTTCTTTCGCTCTCGCTCCCTCTCTTTTATTTGGCTCTCTT
>JAUDYJ010000022.1:282500-285000 GCA_030761175.1 Masticophis lateralis
CCGGCTCCGGAGCCGCGGGCCTCGGTCCCGGACCTCGGCCTACCCCTCGGTGCCCGACCCGGGCGCCGGGGGCCTCCGGGGCGGGCGGACGTCCCGGTCTACCGGGACGCTCGGGCGGACCGGAGCCTTTCCGCCGCGGTGGGTGCGCGCGGGATCCCGGCTCCGGAGCCGGGGGCCTCGGCGGACCGGAGCGTTTCCGCCGTCCCGGGTGAGCGGGATCCCGGCTCCGGAGCCGCGGGCCTCGGTCCCGGACCTCGGCCTACCCCTCGGCGCCCGACCCGGGCGCCGGGGGCCTCCCGGGCGGGCGGACGTCCCGGTCTACCGGGACGCTCGGGCGGACCGGAGCCTTTCCGCCGCGGTGGGTGCGCGCGGGATCCCGGCTCCGGAGCCGGGGGCCTCGGTGGACCGGAGCGTTTCCGCCGTCCCGGGTGCGCGGGATCCCGGCTCCGGAGCCGCGGGCCTCGGTCCCGGACCTCGGCCTACCCCTCGGCGCCCGACCCGGGCGCCGGGGGCCTCCCGGGCGGGCGGACGTCCCTGTCTACCGGGACGCTCGGGCGGACCGGAGCCTTTCCGCCGCGGTGGGTGCGCGCGGGATCCCGGCTCCGGAGCCGGGGGCCTCGGTGGACCGGAGCGTTTCCGCCGTCCCGGGTGCGCGGGATCCCGGCTCCGGAGCCGCGGGCCTCGGTCCCGGACCTCGGCCTACCCCTCGGCGCCCGACCCGGGCGCCGGGGGCCTCCGGGGCGGGCGGACGTCCCGGTCTACCGGGACGCTCGGGCGGACCGGAGCCTTTCCGCCGCGGTGGGTGCGCGGGATCCCGGCTCCGGAGCCGCGGGCCTCGGTCCCGGACCTCGGCCTACCCCTCGGTGCCCGGCCCGGGCGCCGGGGGCCTCCGGGGCGGCCGGACGTCCCGGTCTACCGGGACGCTCGGGCGGACCGGAGCCTTTCCGACGGGGGTTGACCGCCCTCTGCGGTTCTGTTTCCCCGCCGCGATGTCGCGGGCGAGGGGGGTTCCTTCCGAGTGGACCGGGCCGGGACGTGTCCACTTTGCTCCCGGCGGGCCCCGGCCAGGAAACTGTCACGGTCTACTCGGTCCTGGACCTCCGGCGTCGCCCCGGTGCCCCCGCCGGGCCCCGGGGGCGTCCGCGCCGGTCAGACGTCCCGGTCTACCGGGGCTTCGTCCTTTTTTTTTTTTTTTCTTTTCTTTTCTTTTAAAATTTGACTTCTGTGCCGCCCTTCTCCGGAGACTCAGGGCGGCTTACCATTCCAATGCGTTAAGCAATAGCCTTCCTACTTTTGTATATTTATACAAAGTCAGCTTATTGCCCCCACAAACTGGGTCCTCCATTTACCCACCTTAAGAAAGGATGGAAGGCTGAGTCGACCTTGAGCCTGGCTAGGATTGAACTCAGAGAAATTACAGGCAGCTGGTGTTAATTGCTGCCTTTAGTAGGAGGCATTAGCCCCCTACGCTACACAGGCTTTTCCCTGCAATGTCCCCCCTCCATCCAAGGACGATCTTTTTGTTCCGCCCGGCCGGGCTTTTTCAATGGGTTTTCATCTGGGATTTTTAAATTGGGGTGGTTTATGTTGAGCCAAATAATTGAATACTTTTCATTTTTAAACGGTTGTTTGTCTTGTGCTTTTCATTAGGCCGTGCACCGCCCCGAGTCCTTCGGGAGACCAAACTGTCCGTTTGGTGTGACGTACGACTGACTCCCCTTTGACTTTCGACACCTCAAGGTTGTCCGTACAATGTCCCCGATTTTCACCCTTCCGACGGCGTTTGGCGTTGTTTTCCAAAATGAACTTCTCGTAGGCCTATCGTTTCTCGTTTGAACTTCTCGAATGGATTGAATGTTTTCCTTCTTCTTGCCGAATTGCCGAATTCAGTCCGTTTCTAGTCAAGGAGAGGATTTTTATTTCTTCTTCCATTTCCGATGGCTTTGTCCATCTAGTCGTCCTTGCGTCCCTTTGTTCTTCCTGTCACTTCTTTCGCTCTCGCTCCCTCTCTTTTATTTGGCTCTCTTTCGGCCGTTTCTTTCTTCTCCTCCCGTCGTCCGTCCCCACTTTCGTCTCTCAATCTTTCCTGCTCTCGGTCATCTCGAGGTTGTTCCTCAAATCATTCCTCTTTCTCCGTGGAATCTAATCGGTCTCTTGGCTCTTGCCAGTTCGCCCGTTGATGTTTCTCCTATCTCTGCTCTCCGTGTCTCCTTGGTACCGGATTTTCCGGCGCATGACTTTTCCTGGGGGTAAAAAAAAAAATGTGGGGTTTGGGCTACACTTGCTGTATGAGACGACCTCTCTTCCAACGCACACCAAATAAAAATTAAAAAAACATCCGCTGGCTCACCCACAATGTAAAAGCCTCCTGCGCCAGACCCAAAACGGCCCCTGCAACAAGCAGGAACCTCACACAGCCACAAAAAGCCCCCCAAAACAACTTTCACGCTTTTACACGCACACAAAATTCCACGTCCAGCTTTGTGAGATTTTGTGCGTC
>JAUDYJ010000022.1:297500-300000 GCA_030761175.1 Masticophis lateralis
CTCGGTCCCGGACCTCGGCCTACCCCTCGGCGCCCGACCCGGGCGCCGGGGGCCTCCCGGGCGGGCGGACGTCCCTGTCTACCGGGACGCTCGGGCGGACCGGAGCCTTTCCGCCGCGGTGGGTGCGCGCGGGATCCCGGCTCCGGAGCCGGGGGCCTCGGTGGACCGGAGCGTTTCCGCCGTCCCGGGTGCGCGGGATCCCGGCTCCGGAGCCGCGGGCCTCGGTCCCGGACCTCGGCCTACCCCTCGGCGCCCGACCCGGGCGCCGGGGGCCTCCGGGGCGGGCGGACGTCCCGGTCTACCGGGACGCTCGGGCGGACCGGAGCCTTTCCGCCGCGGTGGGTGCGCGGGATCCCGGCTCCGGAGCCGCGGGCCTCGGTCCCGGACCTCGGCCTACCCCTCGGTGCCCGGCCCGGGCGCCGGGGGCCTCCGGGGCGGCCGGACGTCCCGGTCTACCGGGACGCTCGGGCGGACCGGAGCCTTTCCGACGGGGGTTGACCGCCCTCTGCGGTTCTGTTTCCCCGCCGCGATGTCGCGGGCGAGGGGGGTTCCTTCCGAGTGGACCGGGCCGGGACGTGTCCACTTTGCTCCCGGCGGGCCCCGGCCAGGAAACTGTCACGGTCTACTCGGTCCTGGACCTCCGGCGTCGCCCCGGTGCCCCCGCCGGGCCCCGGGGGCGTCCGCGCCGGTCAGACGTCCCGGTCTACCGGGGCTTCGTCCTTTTTTTTTTTTTTTCTTTTCTTTTCTTTTAAAATTTGACTTCTGTGCCGCCCTTCTCCGGAGACTCAGGGCGGCTTACCATTCCAATGCGTTAAGCAATAGCCTTCCTACTTTTGTATATTTATACAAAGTCAGCTTATTGCCCCCACAAACTGGGTCCTCCATTTACCCACCTTAAGAAAGGATGGAAGGCTGAGTCGACCTTGAGCCTGGCTAGGATTGAACTCAGAGAAATTACAGGCAGCTGGTGTTAATTGCTGCCTTTAGTAGGAGGCATTAGCCCCCTACGCTACACAGGCTTTTCCCTGCAATGTCCCCCCTCCATCCAAGGACGATCTTTTTGTTCCGCCCGGCCGGGCTTTTTCAATGGGTTTTCATCTGGGATTTTTAAATTGGGGTGGTTTATGTTGAGCCAAATAATTGAATACTTTTCATTTTTAAACGGTTGTTTGTCTTGTGCTTTTCATTAGGCCGTGCACCGCCCCGAGTCCTTCGGGAGACCAAACTGTCCGTTTGGTGTGACGTACGACTGACTCCCCTTTGACTTTCGACACCTCAAGGTTGTCCGTACAATGTCCCCGATTTTCACCCTTCCGACGGCGTTTGGCGTTGTTTTCCAAAATGAACTTCTCGTAGGCCTATCGTTTCTCGTTTGAACTTCTCGAATGGATTGAATGTTTTCCTCCTTCTTGCCGAATTGCCGAATTCAGTCCGTTTCTAGTCAAGGAGAGGATTTTTATTTCTTCTTCCATTTCCGATGGCTTTGTCCATCTAGTCGTCCTTGCGTCCCTTTGTTCTTCCTGTCACTTCTTTCGCTCTCGCTCCCTCTCTTTTATTTGGCTCTCTTTCGGCCGTTTCTTTCTTCTCCTCCCGTCGTCCGTCCCCACTTTCGTCTCTCAATCTTTCCTGCTCTCGGTCATCTCGAGGTTGTTCCTCAAATCATTCCTCTTTCTCCGTGGAATCTAATCGGTCTCTTGGCTCTTGCCAGTTCGCCCGTTGATGTTTCTCCTATCTCTGCTCTCCGTGTCTCCTTGGTACCGGATTTTCCGGCGCATGACTTTTCCTGGGGGTAAAAAAAAAAATGTGGGGTTTGGGCTACACTTGCTGTATGAGACGACCTCTCTTCCAACGCACACCAAATAAAAATTAAAAAAACATCCGCTGGCTCACCCACAATGTAAAAGCCTCCTGCGCCAGACCCAAAACGGCCCCTGCAACAAGCAGGAACCTCACACAGCCACAAAAAGCCCCCCAAAACAACTTTCACGCTTTTACACGCACACAAAATTCCACGTCCAGCTTTGTGAGATTTTGTGCGTCGGCGTAGTTAGAGTGAAACGCTAGAGAAGGACACTAAATCTCAGAAAGCTGCACTTTTATTTTTATTTTTAAGCTAAATTTAAAACTTCCTGGGCTAAAACGTAGACCTATCCTTTCAATGGCTAGGTCTAAAAAAAAAGAACAACTAAAAAACCCCGCTTTTAAAGCTCCCAAAGGGGAAAAAACACGTTAAGACTTGCAGACTTCAATTCCCAGAATTCCTCAGCCAGCTTTGCTTTGCTCCACAATGAGGTTTAGCTGCTTGCCGATGCAATGGATTGCAGGCAAGGCAAGGCAAGGCAAGGCAAGGCAAGGCAAGGCAAGGCAAGGCAAGGCAAGGCAAGCGTCGCGGCGAGCAGCTAAGGTAAGCAAGCTGGAGGGGGGCGGGGGGGGGATTTTTGCTACGTACCCATTAGCAGGCAAAAATTAGCAGCCGGGATGGCCAGCGTTGTGTAAAAGG
>JAUDYJ010000022.1:312500-315000 GCA_030761175.1 Masticophis lateralis
ACCGGAGCCTTTCCGACGGGGGTTGACCGCCCTCTGCGGTTCTGTTTCCCCGCCGCGATGTCGCGGGCGAGGGGGGTTCCTTCCGAGTGGACCGGGCCGGGACGTGTCCACTTTGCTCCCGGCGGGCCCCGGCCAGGAAACTGTCACGGTCTACTCGGTCCTGGACCTCCGGCGTCGCCCCGGTGCCCCCGCCGGGCCCCGGGGGCGTCCGCGCCGGTCAGACGTCCCGGTCTACCGGGGCTTCGTCCTTTTTTTTTTTTTTTCTTTTCTTTTCTTTTAAAATTTGACTTCTGTGCCGCCCTTCTCCGGAGACTCAGGGCGGCTTACCATTCCAATGCGTTAAGCAATAGCCTTCCTACTTTTGTATATTTATACAAAGTCAGCTTATTGCCCCCACAAACTGGGTCCTCCATTTACCCACCTTAAGAAAGGATGGAAGGCTGAGTCGACCTTGAGCCTGGCTAGGATTGAACTCAGAGAAATTACAGGCAGCTGGTGTTAATTGCTGCCTTTAGTAGGAGGCATTAGCCCCCTACGCTACACAGGCTTTTCCCTGCAATGTCCCCCCTCCATCCAAGGACGATCTTTTTGTTCCGCCCGGCCGGGCTTTTTCAATGGGTTTTCATCTGGGATTTTTAAATTGGGGTGGTTTATGTTGAGCCAAATAATTGAATACTTTTCATTTTTAAACGGTTGTTTGTCTTGTGCTTTTCATTAGGCCGTGCACCGCCCCGAGTCCTTCGGGAGACCAAACTGTCCGTTTGGTGTGACGTACGACTGACTCCCCTTTGACTTTCGACACCTCAAGGTTGTCCGTACAATGTCCCCGATTTTCACCCTTCCGACGGCGTTTGGCGTTGTTTTCCAAAATGAACTTCTCGTAGGCCTATCGTTTCTCGTTTGAACTTCTCGAATGGATTGAATGTTTTCCTTCTTCTTGCCGAATTGCCGAATTCAGTCCGTTTCTAGTCAAGGAGAGGATTTTTATTTCTTCTTCCATTTCCGATGGCTTTGTCCATCTAGTCGTCCTTGCGTCCCTTTGTTCTTCCTGTCACTTCTTTCGCTCTCGCTCCCTCTCTTTTATTTGGCTCTCTTTCGGCCGTTTCTTTCTTCTCCTCCCGTCGTCCGTCCCCACTTTCGTCTCTCAATCTTTCCTGCTCTCGGTCATCTCGAGGTTGTTCCTCAAATCATTCCTCTTTCTCCGTGGAATCTAATCGGTCTCTTGGCTCTTGCCAGTTCGCCCGTTGATGTTTCTCCTATCTCTGCTCTCCGTGTCTCCTTGGTACCGGATTTTCCGGCGCATGACTTTTCCTGGGGGTAAAAAAAAAAATGTGGGGTTTGGGCTACACTTGCTGTATGAGACGACCTCTCTTCCAACGCACACCAAATAAAAATTAAAAAAACATCCGCTGGCTCACCCACAATGTAAAAGCCTCCTGCGCCAGACCCAAAACGGCCCCTGCAACAAGCAGGAACCTCACACAGCCACAAAAAGCCCCCCAAAACAACTTTCACGCTTTTACACGCACACAAAATTCCACGTCCAGCTTTGTGAGATTTTGTGCGTCGGCGTAGTTAGAGTGAAACGCTAGAGAAGGACACTAAATCTCAGAAAGCTGCACTTTTATTTTTATTTTTAAGCTAAATTTAAAACTTCCTGGGCTAAAACGTAGACCTATCCTTTCAATGGCTAGGTCTAAAAAAAAAGAACAACTAAAAAACCCCGCTTTTAAAGCTCCCAAAGGGGAAAAAACACGTTAAGACTTGCAGACTTCAATTCCCAGAATTCCTCAGCCAGCTTTGCTTTGCTCCACAATGAGGTTTAGCTGCTTGCCGATGCAATGGATTGCAGGCAAGGCAAGGCAAGGCAAGGCAAGGCAAGGCAAGGCAAGGCAAGGCAAGGCAAGGCAAGCGTCGCGGCGAGCAGCTAAGGTAAGCAAGCTGGAGGGGGGCGGGGGGGGGATTTTTGCTACGTACCCATTAGCAGGCAAAAATTAGCAGCCGGGATGGCCAGCGTTGTGTAAAAGGAAAGTTTTTTTCCCTTTTACACAGCGCTTGGCCATCCAAGCTCTGGCGATCCCGGCTGAGTTGCCTGCTAATCAGGCAGGCAACTCAGCCGGGATGGCCAGCGTTGTGCAAAAGGGAGGTTTTCTTCTTTCCTTTCTCGCTTTCTTCCGTGGTTTCTGCTAATATCATTTCCGGAACGAGAACCCTAACCCCTAACTCCAAACCCCAACCCTAACCCTTAAAACGTCCGACTTCAAGGCGGGCAGACGGCCCGGACCGGAGTCTCTGTTTCCCTGCCACGACGGGTTGCTTTAAGTAGCCCGTTTTAAGTGAAAAGCTTCCATTCTCGCCTAGATCTCTGGCTATCGCGAGATGACGCTCTGCCAGCCAGAGAGAGAGAGGGATAACGAAGAAGGCAAAGACAAAGAGACCGACTGTGTCAAATTGAACCGTCGCAACACGACCGGAAGTACGGACAAAGAGAAAAGAAACC
>JAUDYJ010000022.1:327500-330000 GCA_030761175.1 Masticophis lateralis
CTCAGAGAAATTACAGGCAGCTGGTGTTAATTGCTGCCTTTAGTAGGAGGCATTAGCCCCCTACGCTACACAGGCTTTTCCCTGCAATGTCCCCCCTCCATCCAAGGACGATCTTTTTGTTCCGCCCGGCCGGGCTTTTTCAATGGGTTTTCATCTGGGATTTTTAAATTGGGGTGGTTTATGTTGAGCCAAATAATTGAATACTTTTCATTTTTAAACGGTTGTTTGTCTTGTGCTTTTCATTAGGCCGTGCACCGCCCCGAGTCCTTCGGGAGACCAAACTGTCCGTTTGGTGTGACGTACGACTGACTCCCCTTTGACTTTCGACACCTCAAGGTTGTCCGTACAATGTCCCCGATTTTCACCCTTCCGACGGCGTTTGGCGTTGTTTTCCAAAATGAACTTCTCGTAGGCCTATCGTTTCTCGTTTGAACTTCTCGAATGGATTGAATGTTTTCCTTCTTCTTGCCGAATTGCCGAATTCAGTCCGTTTCTAGTCAAGGAGAGGATTTTTATTTCTTCTTCCATTTCCGATGGCTTTGTCCATCTAGTCGTCCTTGCGTCCCTTTGTTCTTCCTGTCACTTCTTTCGCTCTCGCTCCCTCTCTTTTATTTGGCTCTCTTTCGGCCGTTTCTTTCTTCTCCTCCCGTCGTCCGTCCCCACTTTCGTCTCTCAATCTTTCCTGCTCTCGGTCATCTCGAGGTTGTTCCTCAAATCATTCCTCTTTCTCCGTGGAATCTAATCGGTCTCTTGGCTCTTGCCAGTTCGCCCGTTGATGTTTCTCCTATCTCTGCTCTCCGTGTCTCCTTGGTACCGGATTTTCCGGCGCATGACTTTTCCTGGGGGTAAAAAAAAAAATGTGGGGTTTGGGCTACACTTGCTGTATGAGACGACCTCTCTTCCAACGCACACCAAATAAAAATTAAAAAAACATCCGCTGGCTCACCCACAATGTAAAAGCCTCCTGCGCCAGACCCAAAACGGCCCCTGCAACAAGCAGGAACCTCACACAGCCACAAAAAGCCCCCCAAAACAACTTTCACGCTTTTACACGCACACAAAATTCCACGTCCAGCTTTGTGAGATTTTGTGCGTCGGCGTAGTTAGAGTGAAACGCTAGAGAAGGACACTAAATCTCAGAAAGCTGCACTTTTATTTTTATTTTTAAGCTAAATTTAAAACTTCCTGGGCTAAAACGTAGACCTATCCTTTCAATGGCTAGGTCTAAAAAAAAAGAACAACTAAAAAACCCCGCTTTTAAAGCTCCCAAAGGGGAAAAAACACGTTAAGACTTGCAGACTTCAATTCCCAGAATTCCTCAGCCAGCTTTGCTTTGCTCCACAATGAGGTTTAGCTGCTTGCCGATGCAATGGATTGCAGGCAAGGCAAGGCAAGGCAAGGCAAGGCAAGGCAAGGCAAGGCAAGGCAAGGCAAGGCAAGCGTCGCGGCGAGCAGCTAAGGTAAGCAAGCTGGAGGGGGGCGGGGGGGGGATTTTTGCTACGTACCCATTAGCAGGCAAAAATTAGCAGCCGGGATGGCCAGCGTTGTGTAAAAGGAAAGTTTTTTTCCCTTTTACACAGCGCTTGGCCATCCAAGCTCTGGCGATCCCGGCTGAGTTGCCTGCTAATCAGGCAGGCAACTCAGCCGGGATGGCCAGCGTTGTGCAAAAGGGAGGTTTTCTTCTTTCCTTTCTCGCTTTCTTCCGTGGTTTCTGCTAATATCATTTCCGGAACGAGAACCCTAACCCCTAACTCCAAACCCCAACCCTAACCCTTAAAACGTCCGACTTCAAGGCGGGCAGACGGCCCGGACCGGAGTCTCTGTTTCCCTGCCACGACGGGTTGCTTTAAGTAGCCCGTTTTAAGTGAAAAGCTTCCATTCTCGCCTAGATCTCTGGCTATCGCGAGATGACGCTCTGCCAGCCAGAGAGAGAGAGGGATAACGAAGAAGGCAAAGACAAAGAGACCGACTGTGTCAAATTGAACCGTCGCAACACGACCGGAAGTACGGACAAAGAGAAAAGAAACCGAGAAGGAAAAGAGGGCGGGACGGGAAAAACAGAAAAAAATCGAAAGGATGACCCCGAGATGGAGAGTGGAAATCTAAGAAAGAGATGGAAAACAAGAAGACGTCCGGGACGAAATAAAAGATTTTGCGATTTTCAAACCCAAAAGAAGTCTCTCGGGCTTGACGTACAGCGAAAGGGCGCAGGAAAGGAAAGAGGAAGGACGGGTGAACTGTGGGAAAGAGAGGGCAGGATAGGAGAGCGCAGAATTTTAAAATACAAAAGAAAGGCAAAGAAGGAAAAGAGGGCGGCGGAGGAGAAAACCCTACGAAAAACAGAAACGATTGCACCGGGAGATCTAAGAAAGAGGGAAAAGGGACGGGAAAACAATCGAGGGCACAGCCTTCCCGATTTTGAAATACGAGAGAAGCGTAAGGAAAAGCGACGCCAAGAAAAGCGGAAGCCGTGGGAAAACCGTCCCGTGCTCCATCCTAT
>JAUDYJ010000022.1:340000-342500 GCA_030761175.1 Masticophis lateralis
CACCGCCGCGACGGCCGGGGAAACGCCGGGACTCCCGGAGGCCGACGCCGGCCCGGCCCGCCGACGCCTTCCCCTCGCGGCCTTGCGAGTAGACCGGGGTGGGACGGCTCCACTTTGGTCCCGGCGGCCCGCGGCCGGCGAAAGCCGCCGGTCTACCGAGCCGGGCCCCGGCGACGCGGAACGCGATGCCGGCTCCGGAGCCGCGGGCCCCGGTCGGGAACCTCGTTTACGCCGTCGCGGGTGCACGGGATCCCGGTTCCGGAGCCGCGGGCCTCGGTCCCGGACCTCGGCCGTCCCCTCGGTGCCCGTCCCGGGCGCCGGGGGCCTCCGCGGCGGGGGGACCGCCCGGTCTACCGGGACGCTCGGGCGGACCGGAGCCTTTCCGCCGCGGTGGGTGCGCGGGATCCCGGCTCCGGAGCCGGGGGCCTCGGCGGACCGGAGCGTTTCCGCCGTCCCGGGTGCGCGGGATCCCGGCTCCGGAGCCGCGGGCCTCGGTCCCGGACCTCGGCCTACCCCTCGGTGCCCGACCCGGGCGCCGGGGGCCTCCCGGGCGGGCGGACGTCCCTGTCTACCGGGACGCTCGGGCGGACCGGAGCCTTTCCGCCGCGGTGGGTGCGCGGGATCCCGGCTCCGGAGCCGCGGGCCTCGGTCCCGGACCTCGGCCTACCCCTCGGTGCCCGACCCGGGCGCCGGGGGCCTCCGGGGCGGGCGGACGTCCCGGTCTACCGGGACGCTCGGGCGGACCGGAGCCTTTCCGCCGCGGTGGGTGCGCGCGGGATCCCGGCTCCGGAGCCGGGGGCCTCGGCGGACCGGAGCGTTTCCGCCGTCCCGGGTGAGCGGGATCCCGGCTCCGGAGCCGCGGGCCTCGGTCCCGGACCTCGGCCTACCCCTCGGCGCCCGACCCGGGCGCCGGGGGCCTCCCGGGCGGGCGGACGTCCCGGTCTACCGGGACGCTCGGGCGGACCGGAGCCTTTCCGCCGCGGTGGGTGCGCGCGGGATCCCGGCTCCGGAGCCGGGGGCCTCGGTGGACCGGAGCGTTTCCGCCGTCCCGGGTGCGCGGGATCCCGGCTCCGGAGCCGCGGGCCTCGGTCCCGGACCTCGGCCTACCCCTCGGCGCCCGACCCGGGCGCCGGGGGCCTCCCGGGCGGGCGGACGTCCCTGTCTACCGGGACGCTCGGGCGGACCGGAGCCTTTCCGCCGCGGTGGGTGCGCGCGGGATCCCGGCTCCGGAGCCGGGGGCCTCGGTGGACCGGAGCGTTTCCGCCGTCCCGGGTGCGCGGGATCCCGGCTCCGGAGCCGCGGGCCTCGGTCCCGGACCTCGGCCTACCCCTCGGCGCCCGACCCGGGCGCCGGGGGCCTCCGGGGCGGGCGGACGTCCCGGTCTACCGGGACGCTCGGGCGGACCGGAGCCTTTCCGCCGCGGTGGGTGCGCGGGATCCCGGCTCCGGAGCCGCGGGCCTCGGTCCCGGACCTCGGCCTACCCCTCGGTGCCCGGCCCGGGCGCCGGGGGCCTCCGGGGCGGCCGGACGTCCCGGTCTACCGGGACGCTCGGGCGGACCGGAGCCTTTCCGACGGGGGTTGACCGCCCTCTGCGGTTCTGTTTCCCCGCCGCGATGTCGCGGGCGAGGGGGGTTCCTTCCGAGTGGACCGGGCCGGGACGTGTCCACTTTGCTCCCGGCGGGCCCCGGCCAGGAAACTGTCACGGTCTACTCGGTCCTGGACCTCCGGCGTCGCCCCGGTGCCCCCGCCGGGCCCCGGGGGCGTCCGCGCCGGTCAGACGTCCCGGTCTACCGGGGCTTCGTCCTTTTTTTTTTTTTTTCTTTTCTTTTCTTTTAAAATTTGACTTCTGTGCCGCCCTTCTCCGGAGACTCAGGGCGGCTTACCATTCCAATGCGTTAAGCAATAGCCTTCCTACTTTTGTATATTTATACAAAGTCAGCTTATTGCCCCCACAAACTGGGTCCTCCATTTACCCACCTTAAGAAAGGATGGAAGGCTGAGTCGACCTTGAGCCTGGCTAGGATTGAACTCAGAGAAATTACAGGCAGCTGGTGTTAATTGCTGCCTTTAGTAGGAGGCATTAGCCCCCTACGCTACACAGGCTTTTCCCTGCAATGTCCCCCCTCCATCCAAGGACGATCTTTTTGTTCCGCCCGGCCGGGCTTTTTCAATGGGTTTTCATCTGGGATTTTTAAATTGGGGTGGTTTATGTTGAGCCAAATAATTGAATACTTTTCATTTTTAAACGGTTGTTTGTCTTGTGCTTTTCATTAGGCCGTGCACCGCCCCGAGTCCTTCGGGAGACCAAACTGTCCGTTTGGTGTGACGTACGACTGACTCCCCTTTGACTTTCGACACCTCAAGGTTGTCCGTACAATGTCCCCGATTTTCACCCTTCCGACGGCGTTTGGCGTTGTTTTCCAAAATGAACTTCTCGTAGGCCTATCGTTTCTCGTTTGAACTTCTCGAATGGATTGAATGTTTTCCTTCTTCTTGCCGA
>JAUDYJ010000023.1:5000-7500 GCA_030761175.1 Masticophis lateralis
CCCGTCGTGGCAGGGAAACAGAGACTCCGGTCCGGGCCGTCTGCCCGCCTTGAAGTCGGACGTTTTAAGGGTTAGGGTTGGGGTTTGGAGTTAGGGGTTAGGGTTCTCGTTCCGGAAATGATATTAGCAGAAACCACGGAAGAAAGCGAGAAAGGAAAGAAGAAAACCTCCCTTTTGCACAACGCTGGCCATCCCGGCTGAGTTGCCTGCCTGATTAGCAGGCAACTCAGCCGGGATCGCCAGAGCTTGGATGGCCAAGCGCTGTGTAAAAGGGAAAAAAACTTTCCTTTTACACAACGCTGGCCATCCCGGCTGCTAATTTTTGCCTGCTAATGGGTACGTAGCAAAAATCCCCCCCCCCGCCCCCCTCCAGCTTGCTTACCTTAGCTGCTCGCCGCGACGCTTGCCTTGCCTTGCCTTGCCTTGCCTTGCCTTGCCTTGCCTTGCCTGCAATCCATTGCATCGGCAAGCAGCTAAACCTCATTGTGGAGCAAAGCAAAGCTGGCTGAGGAATTCTGGGAATTGAAGTCTGCAAGTCTTAACGTGTTTTTTCCCCTTTGGGAGCTTTAAAAGCGGGGTTTTTTAGTTGTTCTTTTTTTTTAGACCTAGCCATTGAAAGGATAGGTCTACGTTTTAGCCCAGGAAGTTTTAAATTTAGCTTAAAAATAAAAATAAAAGTGCAGCTTTCTGAGATTTAGTGTCCTTCTCTAGCGTTTCACTCTAACTACGCCGACGCACAAAATCTCACAAAGCTGGACGTGGAATTTTGTGTGCGTGTAAAAGCGTGAAAGTTGTTTTGGGGGGCTTTTTGTGGCTGTGTGAGGTTCCTGCTTGTTGCAGGGGCCGTTTTGGGTCTGGCGCAGGAGGCTTTTACATTGTGGGTGAGCCAGCGGATGTTTTTTTAATTTTTATTTGGTGTGCGTTGGAAGAGAGGTCGTCTCATACAGCAAGTGTAGCCCAAACCCCACATTTTTTTTTTTACCCCCAGGAAAAGTCATGCGCCGGAAAATCCGGTACCAAGGAGACACGGAGAGCAGAGATAGGAGAAACATCAACGGGCGAACTGGCAAGAGCCAAGAGACCGATTAGATTCCACGGAGAAAGAGGAATGATTTGAGGAACAACCTCGAGATGACCGAGAGCAGGAAAGATTGAGAGACGAAAGTGGGGACGGACGACGGGAGGAGAAGAAAGAAACGGCCGAAAGAGAGCCAAATAAAAGAGAGGGAGCGAGAGCGAAAGAAGTGACAGGAAGAACAAAGGGACGCAAGGACGACTAGATGGACAAAGCCATCGGAAATGGAAGAAGAAATAAAAATCCTCTCCTTGACTAGAAACGGACTGAATTCGGCAATTCGGCAAGAAGAAGGAAAACATTCAATCCATTCGAGAAGTTCAAACGAGAAACGATAGGCCTACGAGAAGTTCATTTTGGAAAACAACGCCAAACGCCGTCGGAAGGGTGAAAATCGGGGACATTGTACGGACAACCTTGAGGTGTCGAAAGTCAAAGGGGAGTCAGTCGTACGTCACACCAAACGGACAGTTTGGTCTCCCGAAGGACTCGGGGCGGTGCACGGCCTAATGAAAAGCACAAGACAAACAACCGTTTAAAAATGAAAAGTATTCAATTATTTGGCTCAACATAAACCACCCCAATTTAAAAATCCCAGATGAAAACCCATTGAAAAAGCCCGGCCGGGCGGAACAAAAAGATCGTCCTTGGATGGAGGGGGGACATTGCAGGGAAAAGCCTGTGTAGCGTAGGGGGCTAATGCCTCCTACTAAAGGCAGCAATTAACACCAGCTGCCTGTAATTTCTCTGAGTTCAATCCTAGCCAGGCTCAAGGTCGACTCAGCCTTCCATCCTTTCTTAAGGTGGGTAAATGGAGGACCCAGTTTGTGGGGGCAATAAGCTGACTTTGTATAAATATACAAAAGTAGGAAGGCTATTGCTTAACGCATTGGAATGGTAAGCCGCCCTGAGTCTCCGGAGAAGGGCGGCACAGAAGTCAAATTTTAAAAGAAAAGAAAAGAAAAAAAAAAAAAAAGGACGAAGCCCCGGTAGACCGGGACGTCTGACCGGCGCGGACGCCCCCGGGGCCCGGCGGGGGCACCGGGGCGACGCCGGAGGTCCAGGACCGAGTAGACCGTGACAGTTTCCTGGCCGGGGCCCGCCGGGAGCAAAGTGGACACGTCCCGGCCCGGTCCACTCGGAAGGAACCCCCCTCGCCCGCGACATCGCGGCGGGGAAACAGAACCGCAGAGGGCGGTCAACCCCCGTCGGAAAGGCTCCGGTCCGCCCGAGCGTCCCGGTAGACCGGGACGTCCGGCCGCCCCGGAGGCCCCCGGCGCCCGGGCCGGGCACCGAGGGGTAGGCCGAGGTCCGGGACCGAGGCCCGCGGCTCCGGAGCCGGGATCCCGCGCACCCACCGCGGCGGAAAGGCTCCGGTCCGCCCGAGCGTCCCGGTAGACCGGGACGTCCGCCCGCCCCGGAGGC
>JAUDYJ010000023.1:20000-22500 GCA_030761175.1 Masticophis lateralis
CTGGGAATTGAAGTCTGCAAGTCTTAACGTGTTTTTTCCCCTTTGGGAGCTTTAAAAGCGGGGTTTTTTAGTTGTTCTTTTTTTTTAGACCTAGCCATTGAAAGGATAGGTCTACGTTTTAGCCCAGGAAGTTTTAAATTTAGCTTAAAAATAAAAATAAAAGTGCAGCTTTCTGAGATTTAGTGTCCTTCTCTAGCGTTTCACTCTAACTACGCCGACGCACAAAATCTCACAAAGCTGGACGTGGAATTTTGTGTGCGTGTAAAAGCGTGAAAGTTGTTTTGGGGGGCTTTTTGTGGCTGTGTGAGGTTCCTGCTTGTTGCAGGGGCCGTTTTGGGTCTGGCGCAGGAGGCTTTTACATTGTGGGTGAGCCAGCGGATGTTTTTTTAATTTTTATTTGGTGTGCGTTGGAAGAGAGGTCGTCTCATACAGCAAGTGTAGCCCAAACCCCACATTTTTTTTTTTACCCCCAGGAAAAGTCATGCGCCGGAAAATCCGGTACCAAGGAGACACGGAGAGCAGAGATAGGAGAAACATCAACGGGCGAACTGGCAAGAGCCAAGAGACCGATTAGATTCCACGGAGAAAGAGGAATGATTTGAGGAACAACCTCGAGATGACCGAGAGCAGGAAAGATTGAGAGACGAAAGTGGGGACGGACGACGGGAGGAGAAGAAAGAAACGGCCGAAAGAGAGCCAAATAAAAGAGAGGGAGCGAGAGCGAAAGAAGTGACAGGAAGAACAAAGGGACGCAAGGACGACTAGATGGACAAAGCCATCGGAAATGGAAGAAGAAATAAAAATCCTCTCCTTGACTAGAAACGGACTGAATTCGGCAATTCGGCAAGAAGAAGGAAAACATTCAATCCATTCGAGAAGTTCAAACGAGAAACGATAGGCCTACGAGAAGTTCATTTTGGAAAACAACGCCAAACGCCGTCGGAAGGGTGAAAATCGGGGACATTGTACGGACAACCTTGAGGTGTCGAAAGTCAAAGGGGAGTCAGTCGTACGTCACACCAAACGGACAGTTTGGTCTCCCGAAGGACTCGGGGCGGTGCACGGCCTAATGAAAAGCACAAGACAAACAACCGTTTAAAAATGAAAAGTATTCAATTATTTGGCTCAACATAAACCACCCCAATTTAAAAATCCCAGATGAAAACCCATTGAAAAAGCCCGGCCGGGCGGAACAAAAAGATCGTCCTTGGATGGAGGGGGGACATTGCAGGGAAAAGCCTGTGTAGCGTAGGGGGCTAATGCCTCCTACTAAAGGCAGCAATTAACACCAGCTGCCTGTAATTTCTCTGAGTTCAATCCTAGCCAGGCTCAAGGTCGACTCAGCCTTCCATCCTTTCTTAAGGTGGGTAAATGGAGGACCCAGTTTGTGGGGGCAATAAGCTGACTTTGTATAAATATACAAAAGTAGGAAGGCTATTGCTTAACGCATTGGAATGGTAAGCCGCCCTGAGTCTCCGGAGAAGGGCGGCACAGAAGTCAAATTTTAAAAGAAAAGAAAAGAAAAAAAAAAAAAAAGGACGAAGCCCCGGTAGACCGGGACGTCTGACCGGCGCGGACGCCCCCGGGGCCCGGCGGGGGCACCGGGGCGACGCCGGAGGTCCAGGACCGAGTAGACCGTGACAGTTTCCTGGCCGGGGCCCGCCGGGAGCAAAGTGGACACGTCCCGGCCCGGTCCACTCGGAAGGAACCCCCCTCGCCCGCGACATCGCGGCGGGGAAACAGAACCGCAGAGGGCGGTCAACCCCCGTCGGAAAGGCTCCGGTCCGCCCGAGCGTCCCGGTAGACCGGGACGTCCGGCCGCCCCGGAGGCCCCCGGCGCCCGGGCCGGGCACCGAGGGGTAGGCCGAGGTCCGGGACCGAGGCCCGCGGCTCCGGAGCCGGGATCCCGCGCACCCACCGCGGCGGAAAGGCTCCGGTCCGCCCGAGCGTCCCGGTAGACCGGGACGTCCGCCCGCCCCGGAGGCCCCCGGCGCCCGGGTCGGGCGCCGAGGGGTAGGCCGAGGTCCGGGACCGAGGCCCGCGGCTCCGGAGCCGGGATCCCGCGCACCCGGGACGGCGGAAACGCTCCGGTCCGCCGAGGCCCCCGGCTCCGGAGCCGGGATCCCGCGCGCACCCACCGCGGCGGAAAGGCTCCGGTCCGCCCGAGCGTCCCGGTAGACAGGGACGTCCGCCCGCCCGGGAGGCCCCCGGCGCCCGGGTCGGGCGCCGAGGGGTAGGCCGAGGTCCGGGACCGAGGCCCGCGGCTCCGGAGCCGGGATCCCGCGCACCCGGGACGGCGGAAACGCTCCGGTCCACCGAGGCCCCCGGCTCCGGAGCCGGGATCCCGCGCGCACCCACCGCGGCGGAAAGGCTCCGGTCCGCCCGAGCGTCCCGGTAGACCGGGACGTCCGCCCGCCCGGGAGGCCCCCGGCGCCCGGGTCGGGCGCCGAGGGGTAGGCCGAGGTCCGGGACCGAGGCCCGCGGCTCCGGAGCCGGGATC
>JAUDYJ010000023.1:35000-37500 GCA_030761175.1 Masticophis lateralis
AGATAGGAGAAACATCAACGGGCGAACTGGCAAGAGCCAAGAGACCGATTAGATTCCACGGAGAAAGAGGAATGATTTGAGGAACAACCTCGAGATGACCGAGAGCAGGAAAGATTGAGAGACGAAAGTGGGGACGGACGACGGGAGGAGAAGAAAGAAACGGCCGAAAGAGAGCCAAATAAAAGAGAGGGAGCGAGAGCGAAAGAAGTGACAGGAAGAACAAAGGGACGCAAGGACGACTAGATGGACAAAGCCATCGGAAATGGAAGAAGAAATAAAAATCCTCTCCTTGACTAGAAACGGACTGAATTCGGCAATTCGGCAAGAAGAAGGAAAACATTCAATCCATTCGAGAAGTTCAAACGAGAAACGATAGGCCTACGAGAAGTTCATTTTGGAAAACAACGCCAAACGCCGTCGGAAGGGTGAAAATCGGGGACATTGTACGGACAACCTTGAGGTGTCGAAAGTCAAAGGGGAGTCAGTCGTACGTCACACCAAACGGACAGTTTGGTCTCCCGAAGGACTCGGGGCGGTGCACGGCCTAATGAAAAGCACAAGACAAACAACCGTTTAAAAATGAAAAGTATTCAATTATTTGGCTCAACATAAACCACCCCAATTTAAAAATCCCAGATGAAAACCCATTGAAAAAGCCCGGCCGGGCGGAACAAAAAGATCGTCCTTGGATGGAGGGGGGACATTGCAGGGAAAAGCCTGTGTAGCGTAGGGGGCTAATGCCTCCTACTAAAGGCAGCAATTAACACCAGCTGCCTGTAATTTCTCTGAGTTCAATCCTAGCCAGGCTCAAGGTCGACTCAGCCTTCCATCCTTTCTTAAGGTGGGTAAATGGAGGACCCAGTTTGTGGGGGCAATAAGCTGACTTTGTATAAATATACAAAAGTAGGAAGGCTATTGCTTAACGCATTGGAATGGTAAGCCGCCCTGAGTCTCCGGAGAAGGGCGGCACAGAAGTCAAATTTTAAAAGAAAAGAAAAGAAAAAAAAAAAAAAAGGACGAAGCCCCGGTAGACCGGGACGTCTGACCGGCGCGGACGCCCCCGGGGCCCGGCGGGGGCACCGGGGCGACGCCGGAGGTCCAGGACCGAGTAGACCGTGACAGTTTCCTGGCCGGGGCCCGCCGGGAGCAAAGTGGACACGTCCCGGCCCGGTCCACTCGGAAGGAACCCCCCTCGCCCGCGACATCGCGGCGGGGAAACAGAACCGCAGAGGGCGGTCAACCCCCGTCGGAAAGGCTCCGGTCCGCCCGAGCGTCCCGGTAGACCGGGACGTCCGGCCGCCCCGGAGGCCCCCGGCGCCCGGGCCGGGCACCGAGGGGTAGGCCGAGGTCCGGGACCGAGGCCCGCGGCTCCGGAGCCGGGATCCCGCGCACCCACCGCGGCGGAAAGGCTCCGGTCCGCCCGAGCGTCCCGGTAGACCGGGACGTCCGCCCGCCCCGGAGGCCCCCGGCGCCCGGGTCGGGCGCCGAGGGGTAGGCCGAGGTCCGGGACCGAGGCCCGCGGCTCCGGAGCCGGGATCCCGCGCACCCGGGACGGCGGAAACGCTCCGGTCCACCGAGGCCCCCGGCTCCGGAGCCGGGATCCCGCGCGCACCCACCGCGGCGGAAAGGCTCCGGTCCGCCCGAGCGTCCCGGTAGACAGGGACGTCCGCCCGCCCGGGAGGCCCCCGGCGCCCGGGTCGGGCGCCGAGGGGTAGGCCGAGGTCCGGGACCGAGGCCCGCGGCTCCGGAGCCGGGATCCCGCGCACCCGGGACGGCGGAAACGCTCCGGTCCACCGAGGCCCCCGGCTCCGGAGCCGGGATCCCGCGCGCACCCACCGCGGCGGAAAGGCTCCGGTCCGCCCGAGCGTCCCGGTAGACCGGGACGTCCGCCCGCCCGGGAGGCCCCCGGCGCCCGGGTCGGGCGCCGAGGGGTAGGCCGAGGTCCGGGACCGAGGCCCGCGGCTCCGGAGCCGGGATCCCGCTCACCCGGGACGGCGGAAACGCTCCGGTCCGCCGAGGCCCCCGGCTCCGGAGCCGGGATCCCGCGCGCACCCACCGCGGCGGAAAGGCTCCGGTCCGCCCGAGCGTCCCGGTAGACCGGGACGTCCGCCCGCCCCGGAGGCCCCCGGCGCCCGGGTCGGGCACCGAGGGGTAGGCCGAGGTCCGGGACCGAGGCCCGCGGCTCCGGAGCCGGGATCCCGCGCACCCACCGCGGCGGAAAGGCTCCGGTCCGCCCGAGCGTCCCGGTAGACAGGGACGTCCGCCCGCCCGGGAGGCCCCCGGCGCCCGGGTCGGGCACCGAGGGGTAGGCCGAGGTCCGGGACCGAGGCCCGCGGCTCCGGAGCCGGGATCCCGCGCACCCGGGACGGCGGAAACGCTCCGGTCCGCCGAGGCCCCCGGCTCCGGAGCCGGGATCCCGCGCACCCACCGCGGCGGAAAGGCTCCGGTCCGCCCGAGCGTCCCGGTAGACCGGGCGGTCCCCCCGCCGCGGAGGCCCCCG
>JAUDYJ010000023.1:47500-52500 GCA_030761175.1 Masticophis lateralis
TGTCTGTCTATCTATCTATCTATCTATCTATCTATCTATCTATCTATCTATCTAATCTATCCATCCACACACACGCGCACCTTGATCCTTTCTCATTGGACCCGATCCCGTGAGTTCTTAAAATAGTCTCGCTTTGTCCTCTTTTCCCTTTTTCCTTACGTTTCAAGGATTGAGTTTAAAATATTCCAAAGATGACACTCTCCCCCCCGCCCCCCCACACCAAGTGGTTTATCCGTAGGATCGAACCCTATCGTTCTATCAACCTCCAATAGGATGGAGCACGGGACGGTTTTCCCACGGCTTCCGCTTTTCTTGGCGTCGCTTTTCCTTACGCTTCTCTCGTATTTCAAAATCGGGAAGGCTGTGCCCTCGATTGTTTTCCCGTCCCTTTTCCCTCTTTCTTAGATCTCCCGGTGCAATCGTTTCTGTTTTTCGTAGGGTTTTCTCCTCCGCCGCCCTCTTTTCCTTCTTTGCCTTTCTTTTGTATTTTAAAATTCTGCGCTCTCCTATCCTGCCCTCTCTTTCCCACAGTTCACCCGTCCTTCCTCTTTCCTTTCCTGCGCCCTTTCGCTGTACGTCAAGCCCGAGAGACTTCTTTTGGGTTTGAAAATCGCAAAATCTTTTATTTCGTCCCGGACGTCTTCTTGTTTTCCATCTCTTTCTTAGATTTCCACTCTCCATCTCGGGGTCATCCTTTCGATTTTTTTCTGTTTTTCCCGTCCCGCCCTCTTTTCCTTCTCGGTTTCTTTTCTCTTTGTCCGTACTTCCGGTCGTGTTGCGACGGTTCAATTTGACACAGTCGGTCTCTTTGTCTTTGCCTTCTTCGTTATCCCTCTCTCTCTCTGGCTGGCAGAGCGTCATCTCGCGATAGCCAGAGATCTAGGCGAGAATGGAAGCTTTTCACTTAAAACGGGCTACTTAAAGCAACCCGTCGTGGCAGGGAAACAGAGACTCCGGTCCGGGCCGTCTGCCCGCCTTGAAGTCGGACGTTTTAAGGGTTAGGGTTGGGGTTTGGAGTTAGGGGTTAGGGTTCTCGTTCCGGAAATGATATTAGCAGAAACCACGGAAGAAAGCGAGAAAGGAAAGAAGAAAACCTCCCTTTTGCACAACGCTGGCCATCCCGGCTGAGTTGCCTGCCTGATTAGCAGGCAACTCAGCCGGGATCGCCAGAGCTTGGATGGCCAAGCGCTGTGTAAAAGGGAAAAAAACTTTCCTTTTACACAACGCTGGCCATCCCGGCTGCTAATTTTTGCCTGCTAATGGGTACGTAGCAAAAATCCCCCCCCCGCCCCCCTCCAGCTTGCTTACCTTAGCTGCTCGCCGCGACGCTTGCCTTGCCTTGCCTTGCCTTGCCTTGCCTTGCCTTGCCTTGCCTTGCCTTGCCTTGCCTGCAATCCATTGCATCGGCAAGCAGCTAAACCTCATTGTGGAGCAAAGCAAAGCTGGCTGAGGAATTCTGGGAATTGAAGTCTGCAAGTCTTAACGTGTTTTTTCCCCTTTGGGAGCTTTAAAAGCGGGGTTTTTTAGTTGTTCTTTTTTTTTAGACCTAGCCATTGAAAGGATAGGTCTACGTTTTAGCCCAGGAAGTTTTAAATTTAGCTTAAAAATAAAAATAAAAGTGCAGCTTTCTGAGATTTAGTGTCCTTCTCTAGCGTTTCACTCTAACTACGCCGACGCACAAAATCTCACAAAGCTGGACGTGGAATTTTGTGTGCGTGTAAAAGCGTGAAAGTTGTTTTGGGGGGCTTTTTGTGGCTGTGTGAGGTTCCTGCTTGTTGCAGGGGCCGTTTTGGGTCTGGCGCAGGAGGCTTTTACATTGTGGGTGAGCCAGCGGATGTTTTTTTAATTTTTATTTGGTGTGCGTTGGAAGAGAGGTCGTCTCATACAGCAAGTGTAGCCCAAACCCCACATTTTTTTTTTTACCCCCAGGAAAAGTCATGCGCCGGAAAATCCGGTACCAAGGAGACACGGAGAGCAGAGATAGGAGAAACATCAACGGGCGAACTGGCAAGAGCCAAGAGACCGATTAGATTCCACGGAGAAAGAGGAATGATTTGAGGAACAACCTCGAGATGACCGAGAGCAGGAAAGATTGAGAGACGAAAGTGGGGACGGACGACGGGAGGAGAAGAAAGAAACGGCCGAAAGAGAGCCAAATAAAAGAGAGGGAGCGAGAGCGAAAGAAGTGACAGGAAGAACAAAGGGACGCAAGGACGACTAGATGGACAAAGCCATCGGAAATGGAAGAAGAAATAAAAATCCTCTCCTTGACTAGAAACGGACTGAATTCGGCAATTCGGCAAGAAGAAGGAAAACATTCAATCCATTCGAGAAGTTCAAACGAGAAACGATAGGCCTACGAGAAGTTCATTTTGGAAAACAACGCCAAACGCCGTCGGAAGGGTGAAAATCGGGGACATTGTACGGACAACCTTGAGGTGTCGAAAGTCAAAGGGGAGTCAGTCGTACGTCACACCAAACGGACAGTTTGGTCTCCCGAAGGACTCGGGGCGGTGCACGGCCTAATGAAAAGCACAAGACAAACAACCGTTTAAAAATGAAAAGTATTCAATTATTTGGCTCAACATAAACCACCCCAATTTAAAAATCCCAGATGAAAACCCATTGAAAAAGCCCGGCCGGGCGGAACAAAAAGATCGTCCTTGGATGGAGGGGGGACATTGCAGGGAAAAGCCTGTGTAGCGTAGGGGGCTAATGCCTCCTACTAAAGGCAGCAATTAACACCAGCTGCCTGTAATTTCTCTGAGTTCAATCCTAGCCAGGCTCAAGGTCGACTCAGCCTTCCATCCTTTCTTAAGGTGGGTAAATGGAGGACCCAGTTTGTGGGGGCAATAAGCTGACTTTGTATAAATATACAAAAGTAGGAAGGCTATTGCTTAACGCATTGGAATGGTAAGCCGCCCTGAGTCTCCGGAGAAGGGCGGCACAGAAGTCAAATTTTAAAAGAAAAGAAAAGAAAAAAAAAAAAAAAGGACGAAGCCCCGGTAGACCGGGACGTCTGACCGGCGCGGACGCCCCCGGGGCCCGGCGGGGGCACCGGGGCGACGCCGGAGGTCCAGGACCGAGTAGACCGTGACAGTTTCCTGGCCGGGGCCCGCCGGGAGCAAAGTGGACACGTCCCGGCCCGGTCCACTCGGAAGGAACCCCCCTCGCCCGCGACATCGCGGCGGGGAAACAGAACCGCAGAGGGCGGTCAACCCCCGTCGGAAAGGCTCCGGTCCGCCCGAGCGTCCCGGTAGACCGGGACGTCCGGCCGCCCCGGAGGCCCCCGGCGCCCGGGCCGGGCACCGAGGGGTAGGCCGAGGTCCGGGACCGAGGCCCGCGGCTCCGGAGCCGGGATCCCGCGCACCCACCGCGGCGGAAAGGCTCCGGTCCGCCCGAGCGTCCCGGTAGACCGGGACGTCCGCCCGCCCCGGAGGCCCCCGGCGCCCGGGTCGGGCGCCGAGGGGTAGGCCGAGGTCCGGGACCGAGGCCCGCGGCTCCGGAGCCGGGATCCCGCGCACCCGGGACGGCGGAAACGCTCCGGTCCACCGAGGCCCCCGGCTCCGGAGCCGGGATCCCGCGCGCACCCACCGCGGCGGAAAGGCTCCGGTCCGCCCGAGCGTCCCGGTAGACAGGGACGTCCGCCCGCCCGGGAGGCCCCCGGCGCCCGGGTCGGGCGCCGAGGGGTAGGCCGAGGTCCGGGACCGAGGCCCGCGGCTCCGGAGCCGGGATCCCGCGCACCCGGGACGGCGGAAACGCTCCGGTCCACCGAGGCCCCCGGCTCCGGAGCCGGGATCCCGCGCGCACCCACCGCGGCGGAAAGGCTCCGGTCCGCCCGAGCGTCCCGGTAGACCGGGACGTCCGCCCGCCCGGGAGGCCCCCGGCGCCCGGGTCGGGCGCCGAGGGGTAGGCCGAGGTCCGGGACCGAGGCCCGCGGCTCCGGAGCCGGGATCCCGCTCACCCGGGACGGCGGAAACGCTCCGGTCCGCCGAGGCCCCCGGCTCCGGAGCCGGGATCCCGCGCGCACCCACCGCGGCGGAAAGGCTCCGGTCCGCCCGAGCGTCCCGGTAGACCGGGACGTCCGCCCGCCCCGGAGGCCCCCGGCGCCCGGGTCGGGCACCGAGGGGTAGGCCGAGGTCCGGGACCGAGGCCCGCGGCTCCGGAGCCGGGATCCCGCGCACCCACCGCGGCGGAAAGGCTCCGGTCCGCCCGAGCGTCCCGGTAGACAGGGACGTCCGCCCGCCCGGGAGGCCCCCGGCGCCCGGGTCGGGCACCGAGGGGTAGGCCGAGGTCCGGGACCGAGGCCCGCGGCTCCGGAGCCGGGATCCCGCGCACCCGGGACGGCGGAAACGCTCCGGTCCGCCGAGGCCCCCGGCTCCGGAGCCGGGATCCCGCGCACCCACCGCGGCGGAAAGGCTCCGGTCCGCCCGAGCGTCCCGGTAGACCGGGCGGTCCCCCCGCCGCGGAGGCCCCCGGCGCCCGGGACGGGCACCGAGGGGACGGCCGAGGTCCGGGACCGAGGCCCGCGGCTCCGGAACCGGGATCCCGTGCACCCGCGACGGCGTAAACGAGGTTCCCGACCGGGGCCCGCGGCTCCGGAGCCGGCATCGCGTTCCGCGTCGCCGGGGCCCGGCTCGGTAGACCGGCGGCTTTCGCCGGCCGCGGGCCGCCGGGACCAAAGTGGAGCCGTCCCACCCCGGTCTACTCGCAAGGCCGCGAGGGGAAGGCGTCGGCGGGCCGGGCCGGCGTCGGCCTCCGGGAGTCCCGGCGTTTCCCCGGCCGTCGCGGCGGTGAACCCCCACGCCGTTGGGGATCCCAAGGCCGGGTCGGCCAGGTGCGCGGAGATTTCTGGCGACTGGGTTTTCAGAAGTCGTAGGGGCACCGGTCTACCGAGTCCTCGACCGCCGGCAAGCCGACCGCGCTGTGCCGGGCCGCCCCACCCGTCCGCGGCACGGGCCGCTCTCGTTCGGCGGGCAGACGACGAGCGGTCGGACGGG
>JAUDYJ010000023.1:62500-65000 GCA_030761175.1 Masticophis lateralis
TTCCCACAGTTCACCCGTCCTTCCTCTTTCCTTTCCTGCGCCCTTTCGCTGTACGTCAAGCCCGAGAGACTTCTTTTGGGTTTGAAAATCGCAAAATCTTTTATTTCGTCCCGGACGTCTTCTTGTTTTCCATCTCTTTCTTAGATTTCCACTCTCCATCTCGGGGTCATCCTTTCGATTTTTTTCTGTTTTTCCCGTCCCGCCCTCTTTTCCTTCTCGGTTTCTTTTCTCTTTGTCCGTACTTCCGGTCGTGTTGCGACGGTTCAATTTGACACAGTCGGTCTCTTTGTCTTTGCCTTCTTCGTTATCCCTCTCTCTCTCTGGCTGGCAGAGCGTCATCTCGCGATAGCCAGAGATCTAGGCGAGAATGGAAGCTTTTCACTTAAAACGGGCTACTTAAAGCAACCCGTCGTGGCAGGGAAACAGAGACTCCGGTCCGGGCCGTCTGCCCGCCTTGAAGTCGGACGTTTTAAGGGTTAGGGTTGGGGTTTGGAGTTAGGGGTTAGGGTTCTCGTTCCGGAAATGATATTAGCAGAAACCACGGAAGAAAGCGAGAAAGGAAAGAAGAAAACCTCCCTTTTGCACAACGCTGGCCATCCCGGCTGAGTTGCCTGCCTGATTAGCAGGCAACTCAGCCGGGATCGCCAGAGCTTGGATGGCCAAGCGCTGTGTAAAAGGGAAAAAAACTTTCCTTTTACACAACGCTGGCCATCCCGGCTGCTAATTTTTGCCTGCTAATGGGTACGTAGCAAAAATCCCCCCCCCGCCCCCCTCCAGCTTGCTTACCTTAGCTGCTCGCCGCGACGCTTGCCTTGCCTTGCCTTGCCTTGCCTTGCCTTGCCTTGCCTTGCCTTGCCTTGCCTTGCCTGCAATCCATTGCATCGGCAAGCAGCTAAACCTCATTGTGGAGCAAAGCAAAGCTGGCTGAGGAATTCTGGGAATTGAAGTCTGCAAGTCTTAACGTGTTTTTTCCCCTTTGGGAGCTTTAAAAGCGGGGTTTTTTAGTTGTTCTTTTTTTTTAGACCTAGCCATTGAAAGGATAGGTCTACGTTTTAGCCCAGGAAGTTTTAAATTTAGCTTAAAAATAAAAATAAAAGTGCAGCTTTCTGAGATTTAGTGTCCTTCTCTAGCGTTTCACTCTAACTACGCCGACGCACAAAATCTCACAAAGCTGGACGTGGAATTTTGTGTGCGTGTAAAAGCGTGAAAGTTGTTTTGGGGGGCTTTTTGTGGCTGTGTGAGGTTCCTGCTTGTTGCAGGGGCCGTTTTGGGTCTGGCGCAGGAGGCTTTTACATTGTGGGTGAGCCAGCGGATGTTTTTTTAATTTTTATTTGGTGTGCGTTGGAAGAGAGGTCGTCTCATACAGCAAGTGTAGCCCAAACCCCACATTTTTTTTTTTACCCCCAGGAAAAGTCATGCGCCGGAAAATCCGGTACCAAGGAGACACGGAGAGCAGAGATAGGAGAAACATCAACGGGCGAACTGGCAAGAGCCAAGAGACCGATTAGATTCCACGGAGAAAGAGGAATGATTTGAGGAACAACCTCGAGATGACCGAGAGCAGGAAAGATTGAGAGACGAAAGTGGGGACGGACGACGGGAGGAGAAGAAAGAAACGGCCGAAAGAGAGCCAAATAAAAGAGAGGGAGCGAGAGCGAAAGAAGTGACAGGAAGAACAAAGGGACGCAAGGACGACTAGATGGACAAAGCCATCGGAAATGGAAGAAGAAATAAAAATCCTCTCCTTGACTAGAAACGGACTGAATTCGGCAATTCGGCAAGAAGAAGGAAAACATTCAATCCATTCGAGAAGTTCAAACGAGAAACGATAGGCCTACGAGAAGTTCATTTTGGAAAACAACGCCAAACGCCGTCGGAAGGGTGAAAATCGGGGACATTGTACGGACAACCTTGAGGTGTCGAAAGTCAAAGGGGAGTCAGTCGTACGTCACACCAAACGGACAGTTTGGTCTCCCGAAGGACTCGGGGCGGTGCACGGCCTAATGAAAAGCACAAGACAAACAACCGTTTAAAAATGAAAAGTATTCAATTATTTGGCTCAACATAAACCACCCCAATTTAAAAATCCCAGATGAAAACCCATTGAAAAAGCCCGGCCGGGCGGAACAAAAAGATCGTCCTTGGATGGAGGGGGGACATTGCAGGGAAAAGCCTGTGTAGCGTAGGGGGCTAATGCCTCCTACTAAAGGCAGCAATTAACACCAGCTGCCTGTAATTTCTCTGAGTTCAATCCTAGCCAGGCTCAAGGTCGACTCAGCCTTCCATCCTTTCTTAAGGTGGGTAAATGGAGGACCCAGTTTGTGGGGGCAATAAGCTGACTTTGTATAAATATACAAAAGTAGGAAGGCTATTGCTTAACGCATTGGAATGGTAAGCCGCCCTGAGTCTCCGGAGAAGGGCGGCACAGAAGTCAAATTTTAAAAGAAAAGAAAAGAAAAAAAAAAAAAAAGGACGAAGCCCCGGTAGACCGGGACGTCTG
>JAUDYJ010000023.1:77500-80000 GCA_030761175.1 Masticophis lateralis
TTAGCAGAAACCACGGAAGAAAGCGAGAAAGGAAAGAAGAAAACCTCCCTTTTGCACAACGCTGGCCATCCCGGCTGAGTTGCCTGCCTGATTAGCAGGCAACTCAGCCGGGATCGCCAGAGCTTGGATGGCCAAGCGCTGTGTAAAAGGGAAAAAAACTTTCCTTTTACACAACGCTGGCCATCCCGGCTGCTAATTTTTGCCTGCTAATGGGTACGTAGCAAAAATCCCCCCCCCGCCCCCCTCCAGCTTGCTTACCTTAGCTGCTCGCCGCGACGCTTGCCTTGCCTTGCCTTGCCTTGCCTTGCCTTGCCTTGCCTTGCCTTGCCTTGCCTTGCCTGCAATCCATTGCATCGGCAAGCAGCTAAACCTCATTGTGGAGCAAAGCAAAGCTGGCTGAGGAATTCTGGGAATTGAAGTCTGCAAGTCTTAACGTGTTTTTTCCCCTTTGGGAGCTTTAAAAGCGGGGTTTTTTAGTTGTTCTTTTTTTTTAGACCTAGCCATTGAAAGGATAGGTCTACGTTTTAGCCCAGGAAGTTTTAAATTTAGCTTAAAAATAAAAATAAAAGTGCAGCTTTCTGAGATTTAGTGTCCTTCTCTAGCGTTTCACTCTAACTACGCCGACGCACAAAATCTCACAAAGCTGGACGTGGAATTTTGTGTGCGTGTAAAAGCGTGAAAGTTGTTTTGGGGGGCTTTTTGTGGCTGTGTGAGGTTCCTGCTTGTTGCAGGGGCCGTTTTGGGTCTGGCGCAGGAGGCTTTTACATTGTGGGTGAGCCAGCGGATGTTTTTTTAATTTTTATTTGGTGTGCGTTGGAAGAGAGGTCGTCTCATACAGCAAGTGTAGCCCAAACCCCACATTTTTTTTTTTACCCCCAGGAAAAGTCATGCGCCGGAAAATCCGGTACCAAGGAGACACGGAGAGCAGAGATAGGAGAAACATCAACGGGCGAACTGGCAAGAGCCAAGAGACCGATTAGATTCCACGGAGAAAGAGGAATGATTTGAGGAACAACCTCGAGATGACCGAGAGCAGGAAAGATTGAGAGACGAAAGTGGGGACGGACGACGGGAGGAGAAGAAAGAAACGGCCGAAAGAGAGCCAAATAAAAGAGAGGGAGCGAGAGCGAAAGAAGTGACAGGAAGAACAAAGGGACGCAAGGACGACTAGATGGACAAAGCCATCGGAAATGGAAGAAGAAATAAAAATCCTCTCCTTGACTAGAAACGGACTGAATTCGGCAATTCGGCAAGAAGAAGGAAAACATTCAATCCATTCGAGAAGTTCAAACGAGAAACGATAGGCCTACGAGAAGTTCATTTTGGAAAACAACGCCAAACGCCGTCGGAAGGGTGAAAATCGGGGACATTGTACGGACAACCTTGAGGTGTCGAAAGTCAAAGGGGAGTCAGTCGTACGTCACACCAAACGGACAGTTTGGTCTCCCGAAGGACTCGGGGCGGTGCACGGCCTAATGAAAAGCACAAGACAAACAACCGTTTAAAAATGAAAAGTATTCAATTATTTGGCTCAACATAAACCACCCCAATTTAAAAATCCCAGATGAAAACCCATTGAAAAAGCCCGGCCGGGCGGAACAAAAAGATCGTCCTTGGATGGAGGGGGGACATTGCAGGGAAAAGCCTGTGTAGCGTAGGGGGCTAATGCCTCCTACTAAAGGCAGCAATTAACACCAGCTGCCTGTAATTTCTCTGAGTTCAATCCTAGCCAGGCTCAAGGTCGACTCAGCCTTCCATCCTTTCTTAAGGTGGGTAAATGGAGGACCCAGTTTGTGGGGGCAATAAGCTGACTTTGTATAAATATACAAAAGTAGGAAGGCTATTGCTTAACGCATTGGAATGGTAAGCCGCCCTGAGTCTCCGGAGAAGGGCGGCACAGAAGTCAAATTTTAAAAGAAAAGAAAAGAAAAAAAAAAAAAAAGGACGAAGCCCCGGTAGACCGGGACGTCTGACCGGCGCGGACGCCCCCGGGGCCCGGCGGGGGCACCGGGGCGACGCCGGAGGTCCAGGACCGAGTAGACCGTGACAGTTTCCTGGCCGGGGCCCGCCGGGAGCAAAGTGGACACGTCCCGGCCCGGTCCACTCGGAAGGAACCCCCCTCGCCCGCGACATCGCGGCGGGGAAACAGAACCGCAGAGGGCGGTCAACCCCCGTCGGAAAGGCTCCGGTCCGCCCGAGCGTCCCGGTAGACCGGGACGTCCGGCCGCCCCGGAGGCCCCCGGCGCCCGGGCCGGGCACCGAGGGGTAGGCCGAGGTCCGGGACCGAGGCCCGCGGCTCCGGAGCCGGGATCCCGCGCACCCACCGCGGCGGAAAGGCTCCGGTCCGCCCGAGCGTCCCGGTAGACCGGGACGTCCGCCCGCCCCGGAGGCCCCCGGCGCCCGGGTCGGGCGCCGAGGGGTAGGCCGAGGTCCGGGACCGAGGCCCGCGGCTCCGGAGCCGGGATCCCGCGCACCCGGGACGGCGGAAACGCTCCGGTCC
>JAUDYJ010000023.1:92500-95000 GCA_030761175.1 Masticophis lateralis
TTTAGTTGTTCTTTTTTTTTAGACCTAGCCATTGAAAGGATAGGTCTACGTTTTAGCCCAGGAAGTTTTAAATTTAGCTTAAAAATAAAAATAAAAGTGCAGCTTTCTGAGATTTAGTGTCCTTCTCTAGCGTTTCACTCTAACTACGCCGACGCACAAAATCTCACAAAGCTGGACGTGGAATTTTGTGTGCGTGTAAAAGCGTGAAAGTTGTTTTGGGGGGCTTTTTGTGGCTGTGTGAGGTTCCTGCTTGTTGCAGGGGCCGTTTTGGGTCTGGCGCAGGAGGCTTTTACATTGTGGGTGAGCCAGCGGATGTTTTTTTAATTTTTATTTGGTGTGCGTTGGAAGAGAGGTCGTCTCATACAGCAAGTGTAGCCCAAACCCCACATTTTTTTTTTTACCCCCAGGAAAAGTCATGCGCCGGAAAATCCGGTACCAAGGAGACACGGAGAGCAGAGATAGGAGAAACATCAACGGGCGAACTGGCAAGAGCCAAGAGACCGATTAGATTCCACGGAGAAAGAGGAATGATTTGAGGAACAACCTCGAGATGACCGAGAGCAGGAAAGATTGAGAGACGAAAGTGGGGACGGACGACGGGAGGAGAAGAAAGAAACGGCCGAAAGAGAGCCAAATAAAAGAGAGGGAGCGAGAGCGAAAGAAGTGACAGGAAGAACAAAGGGACGCAAGGACGACTAGATGGACAAAGCCATCGGAAATGGAAGAAGAAATAAAAATCCTCTCCTTGACTAGAAACGGACTGAATTCGGCAATTCGGCAAGAAGAAGGAAAACATTCAATCCATTCGAGAAGTTCAAACGAGAAACGATAGGCCTACGAGAAGTTCATTTTGGAAAACAACGCCAAACGCCGTCGGAAGGGTGAAAATCGGGGACATTGTACGGACAACCTTGAGGTGTCGAAAGTCAAAGGGGAGTCAGTCGTACGTCACACCAAACGGACAGTTTGGTCTCCCGAAGGACTCGGGGCGGTGCACGGCCTAATGAAAAGCACAAGACAAACAACCGTTTAAAAATGAAAAGTATTCAATTATTTGGCTCAACATAAACCACCCCAATTTAAAAATCCCAGATGAAAACCCATTGAAAAAGCCCGGCCGGGCGGAACAAAAAGATCGTCCTTGGATGGAGGGGGGACATTGCAGGGAAAAGCCTGTGTAGCGTAGGGGGCTAATGCCTCCTACTAAAGGCAGCAATTAACACCAGCTGCCTGTAATTTCTCTGAGTTCAATCCTAGCCAGGCTCAAGGTCGACTCAGCCTTCCATCCTTTCTTAAGGTGGGTAAATGGAGGACCCAGTTTGTGGGGGCAATAAGCTGACTTTGTATAAATATACAAAAGTAGGAAGGCTATTGCTTAACGCATTGGAATGGTAAGCCGCCCTGAGTCTCCGGAGAAGGGCGGCACAGAAGTCAAATTTTAAAAGAAAAGAAAAGAAAAAAAAAAAAAAAGGACGAAGCCCCGGTAGACCGGGACGTCTGACCGGCGCGGACGCCCCCGGGGCCCGGCGGGGGCACCGGGGCGACGCCGGAGGTCCAGGACCGAGTAGACCGTGACAGTTTCCTGGCCGGGGCCCGCCGGGAGCAAAGTGGACACGTCCCGGCCCGGTCCACTCGGAAGGAACCCCCCTCGCCCGCGACATCGCGGCGGGGAAACAGAACCGCAGAGGGCGGTCAACCCCCGTCGGAAAGGCTCCGGTCCGCCCGAGCGTCCCGGTAGACCGGGACGTCCGGCCGCCCCGGAGGCCCCCGGCGCCCGGGCCGGGCACCGAGGGGTAGGCCGAGGTCCGGGACCGAGGCCCGCGGCTCCGGAGCCGGGATCCCGCGCACCCACCGCGGCGGAAAGGCTCCGGTCCGCCCGAGCGTCCCGGTAGACCGGGACGTCCGCCCGCCCCGGAGGCCCCCGGCGCCCGGGTCGGGCGCCGAGGGGTAGGCCGAGGTCCGGGACCGAGGCCCGCGGCTCCGGAGCCGGGATCCCGCGCACCCGGGACGGCGGAAACGCTCCGGTCCACCGAGGCCCCCGGCTCCGGAGCCGGGATCCCGCGCGCACCCACCGCGGCGGAAAGGCTCCGGTCCGCCCGAGCGTCCCGGTAGACAGGGACGTCCGCCCGCCCGGGAGGCCCCCGGCGCCCGGGTCGGGCGCCGAGGGGTAGGCCGAGGTCCGGGACCGAGGCCCGCGGCTCCGGAGCCGGGATCCCGCGCACCCGGGACGGCGGAAACGCTCCGGTCCACCGAGGCCCCCGGCTCCGGAGCCGGGATCCCGCGCGCACCCACCGCGGCGGAAAGGCTCCGGTCCGCCCGAGCGTCCCGGTAGACCGGGACGTCCGCCCGCCCGGGAGGCCCCCGGCGCCCGGGTCGGGCGCCGAGGGGTAGGCCGAGGTCCGGGACCGAGGCCCGCGGCTCCGGAGCCGGGATCCCGCTCACCCGGGACGGCGGAAACGCTCCGGTCCGCCGAGGCCCCCGGCTCCGGAGCCGGGATCCC
>JAUDYJ010000023.1:107500-110000 GCA_030761175.1 Masticophis lateralis
AGGAATGATTTGAGGAACAACCTCGAGATGACCGAGAGCAGGAAAGATTGAGAGACGAAAGTGGGGACGGACGACGGGAGGAGAAGAAAGAAACGGCCGAAAGAGAGCCAAATAAAAGAGAGGGAGCGAGAGCGAAAGAAGTGACAGGAAGAACAAAGGGACGCAAGGACGACTAGATGGACAAAGCCATCGGAAATGGAAGAAGAAATAAAAATCCTCTCCTTGACTAGAAACGGACTGAATTCGGCAATTCGGCAAGAAGAAGGAAAACATTCAATCCATTCGAGAAGTTCAAACGAGAAACGATAGGCCTACGAGAAGTTCATTTTGGAAAACAACGCCAAACGCCGTCGGAAGGGTGAAAATCGGGGACATTGTACGGACAACCTTGAGGTGTCGAAAGTCAAAGGGGAGTCAGTCGTACGTCACACCAAACGGACAGTTTGGTCTCCCGAAGGACTCGGGGCGGTGCACGGCCTAATGAAAAGCACAAGACAAACAACCGTTTAAAAATGAAAAGTATTCAATTATTTGGCTCAACATAAACCACCCCAATTTAAAAATCCCAGATGAAAACCCATTGAAAAAGCCCGGCCGGGCGGAACAAAAAGATCGTCCTTGGATGGAGGGGGGACATTGCAGGGAAAAGCCTGTGTAGCGTAGGGGGCTAATGCCTCCTACTAAAGGCAGCAATTAACACCAGCTGCCTGTAATTTCTCTGAGTTCAATCCTAGCCAGGCTCAAGGTCGACTCAGCCTTCCATCCTTTCTTAAGGTGGGTAAATGGAGGACCCAGTTTGTGGGGGCAATAAGCTGACTTTGTATAAATATACAAAAGTAGGAAGGCTATTGCTTAACGCATTGGAATGGTAAGCCGCCCTGAGTCTCCGGAGAAGGGCGGCACAGAAGTCAAATTTTAAAAGAAAAGAAAAGAAAAAAAAAAAAAAAGGACGAAGCCCCGGTAGACCGGGACGTCTGACCGGCGCGGACGCCCCCGGGGCCCGGCGGGGGCACCGGGGCGACGCCGGAGGTCCAGGACCGAGTAGACCGTGACAGTTTCCTGGCCGGGGCCCGCCGGGAGCAAAGTGGACACGTCCCGGCCCGGTCCACTCGGAAGGAACCCCCCTCGCCCGCGACATCGCGGCGGGGAAACAGAACCGCAGAGGGCGGTCAACCCCCGTCGGAAAGGCTCCGGTCCGCCCGAGCGTCCCGGTAGACCGGGACGTCCGGCCGCCCCGGAGGCCCCCGGCGCCCGGGCCGGGCACCGAGGGGTAGGCCGAGGTCCGGGACCGAGGCCCGCGGCTCCGGAGCCGGGATCCCGCGCACCCACCGCGGCGGAAAGGCTCCGGTCCGCCCGAGCGTCCCGGTAGACCGGGACGTCCGCCCGCCCCGGAGGCCCCCGGCGCCCGGGTCGGGCGCCGAGGGGTAGGCCGAGGTCCGGGACCGAGGCCCGCGGCTCCGGAGCCGGGATCCCGCGCACCCGGGACGGCGGAAACGCTCCGGTCCGCCGAGGCCCCCGGCTCCGGAGCCGGGATCCCGCGCGCACCCACCGCGGCGGAAAGGCTCCGGTCCGCCCGAGCGTCCCGGTAGACAGGGACGTCCGCCCGCCCGGGAGGCCCCCGGCGCCCGGGTCGGGCGCCGAGGGGTAGGCCGAGGTCCGGGACCGAGGCCCGCGGCTCCGGAGCCGGGATCCCGCGCACCCGGGACGGCGGAAACGCTCCGGTCCACCGAGGCCCCCGGCTCCGGAGCCGGGATCCCGCGCGCACCCACCGCGGCGGAAAGGCTCCGGTCCGCCCGAGCGTCCCGGTAGACCGGGACGTCCGCCCGCCCGGGAGGCCCCCGGCGCCCGGGTCGGGCGCCGAGGGGTAGGCCGAGGTCCGGGACCGAGGCCCGCGGCTCCGGAGCCGGGATCCCGCTCACCCGGGACGGCGGAAACGCTCCGGTCCGCCGAGGCCCCCGGCTCCGGAGCCGGGATCCCGCGCGCACCCACCGCGGCGGAAAGGCTCCGGTCCGCCCGAGCGTCCCGGTAGACCGGGACGTCCGCCCGCCCCGGAGGCCCCCGGCGCCCGGGTCGGGCACCGAGGGGTAGGCCGAGGTCCGGGACCGAGGCCCGCGGCTCCGGAGCCGGGATCCCGCGCACCCACCGCGGCGGAAAGGCTCCGGTCCGCCCGAGCGTCCCGGTAGACAGGGACGTCCGCCCGCCCGGGAGGCCCCCGGCGCCCGGGTCGGGCACCGAGGGGTAGGCCGAGGTCCGGGACCGAGGCCCGCGGCTCCGGAGCCGGGATCCCGCGCACCCGGGACGGCGGAAACGCTCCGGTCCGCCGAGGCCCCCGGCTCCGGAGCCGGGATCCCGCGCACCCACCGCGGCGGAAAGGCTCCGGTCCGCCCGAGCGTCCCGGTAGACCGGGCGGTCCCCCCGCCGCGGAGGCCCCCGGCGCCCGGGACGGGCACCGAGGGGACGGCCGAGGTCCGGGACCGAGGCCCGCGGCTCCGGAACCGGG
>JAUDYJ010000023.1:120000-125000 GCA_030761175.1 Masticophis lateralis
ATCTATCTAATCTATCCATCCACACACACGCGCACCTTGATCCTTTCTCATTGGACCCGATCCCGTGAGTTCTTAAAATAGTCTCGCTTTGTCCTCTTTTCCCTTTTTCCTTACGTTTCAAGGATTGAGTTTAAAATATTCCAAAGATGACACTCTCCCCCCCGCCCCCCCACACCAAGTGGTTTATCCGTAGGATCGAACCCTATCGTTCTATCAACCTCCAATAGGATGGAGCACGGGACGGTTTTCCCACGGCTTCCGCTTTTCTTGGCGTCGCTTTTCCTTACGCTTCTCTCGTATTTCAAAATCGGGAAGGCTGTGCCCTCGATTGTTTTCCCGTCCCTTTTCCCTCTTTCTTAGATCTCCCGGTGCAATCGTTTCTGTTTTTCGTAGGGTTTTCTCCTCCGCCGCCCTCTTTTCCTTCTTTGCCTTTCTTTTGTATTTTAAAATTCTGCGCTCTCCTATCCTGCCCTCTCTTTCCCACAGTTCACCCGTCCTTCCTCTTTCCTTTCCTGCGCCCTTTCGCTGTACGTCAAGCCCGAGAGACTTCTTTTGGGTTTGAAAATCGCAAAATCTTTTATTTCGTCCCGGACGTCTTCTTGTTTTCCATCTCTTTCTTAGATTTCCACTCTCCATCTCGGGGTCATCCTTTCGATTTTTTTCTGTTTTTCCCGTCCCGCCCTCTTTTCCTTCTCGGTTTCTTTTCTCTTTGTCCGTACTTCCGGTCGTGTTGCGACGGTTCAATTTGACACAGTCGGTCTCTTTGTCTTTGCCTTCTTCGTTATCCCTCTCTCTCTCTGGCTGGCAGAGCGTCATCTCGCGATAGCCAGAGATCTAGGCGAGAATGGAAGCTTTTCACTTAAAACGGGCTACTTAAAGCAACCCGTCGTGGCAGGGAAACAGAGACTCCGGTCCGGGCCGTCTGCCCGCCTTGAAGTCGGACGTTTTAAGGGTTAGGGTTGGGGTTTGGAGTTAGGGGTTAGGGTTCTCGTTCCGGAAATGATATTAGCAGAAACCACGGAAGAAAGCGAGAAAGGAAAGAAGAAAACCTCCCTTTTGCACAACGCTGGCCATCCCGGCTGAGTTGCCTGCCTGATTAGCAGGCAACTCAGCCGGGATCGCCAGAGCTTGGATGGCCAAGCGCTGTGTAAAAGGGAAAAAAACTTTCCTTTTACACAACGCTGGCCATCCCGGCTGCTAATTTTTGCCTGCTAATGGGTACGTAGCAAAAATCCCCCCCCCGCCCCCCTCCAGCTTGCTTACCTTAGCTGCTCGCCGCGACGCTTGCCTTGCCTTGCCTTGCCTTGCCTTGCCTTGCCTTGCCTTGCCTTGCCTTGCCTTGCCTGCAATCCATTGCATCGGCAAGCAGCTAAACCTCATTGTGGAGCAAAGCAAAGCTGGCTGAGGAATTCTGGGAATTGAAGTCTGCAAGTCTTAACGTGTTTTTTCCCCTTTGGGAGCTTTAAAAGCGGGGTTTTTTAGTTGTTCTTTTTTTTTAGACCTAGCCATTGAAAGGATAGGTCTACGTTTTAGCCCAGGAAGTTTTAAATTTAGCTTAAAAATAAAAATAAAAGTGCAGCTTTCTGAGATTTAGTGTCCTTCTCTAGCGTTTCACTCTAACTACGCCGACGCACAAAATCTCACAAAGCTGGACGTGGAATTTTGTGTGCGTGTAAAAGCGTGAAAGTTGTTTTGGGGGGCTTTTTGTGGCTGTGTGAGGTTCCTGCTTGTTGCAGGGGCCGTTTTGGGTCTGGCGCAGGAGGCTTTTACATTGTGGGTGAGCCAGCGGATGTTTTTTTAATTTTTATTTGGTGTGCGTTGGAAGAGAGGTCGTCTCATACAGCAAGTGTAGCCCAAACCCCACATTTTTTTTTTTACCCCCAGGAAAAGTCATGCGCCGGAAAATCCGGTACCAAGGAGACACGGAGAGCAGAGATAGGAGAAACATCAACGGGCGAACTGGCAAGAGCCAAGAGACCGATTAGATTCCACGGAGAAAGAGGAATGATTTGAGGAACAACCTCGAGATGACCGAGAGCAGGAAAGATTGAGAGACGAAAGTGGGGACGGACGACGGGAGGAGAAGAAAGAAACGGCCGAAAGAGAGCCAAATAAAAGAGAGGGAGCGAGAGCGAAAGAAGTGACAGGAAGAACAAAGGGACGCAAGGACGACTAGATGGACAAAGCCATCGGAAATGGAAGAAGAAATAAAAATCCTCTCCTTGACTAGAAACGGACTGAATTCGGCAATTCGGCAAGAAGAAGGAAAACATTCAATCCATTCGAGAAGTTCAAACGAGAAACGATAGGCCTACGAGAAGTTCATTTTGGAAAACAACGCCAAACGCCGTCGGAAGGGTGAAAATCGGGGACATTGTACGGACAACCTTGAGGTGTCGAAAGTCAAAGGGGAGTCAGTCGTACGTCACACCAAACGGACAGTTTGGTCTCCCGAAGGACTCGGGGCGGTGCACGGCCTAATGAAAAGCACAAGACAAACAACCGTTTAAAAATGAAAAGTATTCAATTATTTGGCTCAACATAAACCACCCCAATTTAAAAATCCCAGATGAAAACCCATTGAAAAAGCCCGGCCGGGCGGAACAAAAAGATCGTCCTTGGATGGAGGGGGGACATTGCAGGGAAAAGCCTGTGTAGCGTAGGGGGCTAATGCCTCCTACTAAAGGCAGCAATTAACACCAGCTGCCTGTAATTTCTCTGAGTTCAATCCTAGCCAGGCTCAAGGTCGACTCAGCCTTCCATCCTTTCTTAAGGTGGGTAAATGGAGGACCCAGTTTGTGGGGGCAATAAGCTGACTTTGTATAAATATACAAAAGTAGGAAGGCTATTGCTTAACGCATTGGAATGGTAAGCCGCCCTGAGTCTCCGGAGAAGGGCGGCACAGAAGTCAAATTTTAAAAGAAAAGAAAAGAAAAAAAAAAAAAAAGGACGAAGCCCCGGTAGACCGGGACGTCTGACCGGCGCGGACGCCCCCGGGGCCCGGCGGGGGCACCGGGGCGACGCCGGAGGTCCAGGACCGAGTAGACCGTGACAGTTTCCTGGCCGGGGCCCGCCGGGAGCAAAGTGGACACGTCCCGGCCCGGTCCACTCGGAAGGAACCCCCCTCGCCCGCGACATCGCGGCGGGGAAACAGAACCGCAGAGGGCGGTCAACCCCCGTCGGAAAGGCTCCGGTCCGCCCGAGCGTCCCGGTAGACCGGGACGTCCGGCCGCCCCGGAGGCCCCCGGCGCCCGGGCCGGGCACCGAGGGGTAGGCCGAGGTCCGGGACCGAGGCCCGCGGCTCCGGAGCCGGGATCCCGCGCACCCACCGCGGCGGAAAGGCTCCGGTCCGCCCGAGCGTCCCGGTAGACCGGGACGTCCGCCCGCCCCGGAGGCCCCCGGCGCCCGGGTCGGGCGCCGAGGGGTAGGCCGAGGTCCGGGACCGAGGCCCGCGGCTCCGGAGCCGGGATCCCGCGCACCCGGGACGGCGGAAACGCTCCGGTCCACCGAGGCCCCCGGCTCCGGAGCCGGGATCCCGCGCGCACCCACCGCGGCGGAAAGGCTCCGGTCCGCCCGAGCGTCCCGGTAGACAGGGACGTCCGCCCGCCCGGGAGGCCCCCGGCGCCCGGGTCGGGCGCCGAGGGGTAGGCCGAGGTCCGGGACCGAGGCCCGCGGCTCCGGAGCCGGGATCCCGCGCACCCGGGACGGCGGAAACGCTCCGGTCCACCGAGGCCCCCGGCTCCGGAGCCGGGATCCCGCGCGCACCCACCGCGGCGGAAAGGCTCCGGTCCGCCCGAGCGTCCCGGTAGACCGGGACGTCCGCCCGCCCGGGAGGCCCCCGGCGCCCGGGTCGGGCGCCGAGGGGTAGGCCGAGGTCCGGGACCGAGGCCCGCGGCTCCGGAGCCGGGATCCCGCTCACCCGGGACGGCGGAAACGCTCCGGTCCGCCGAGGCCCCCGGCTCCGGAGCCGGGATCCCGCGCGCACCCACCGCGGCGGAAAGGCTCCGGTCCGCCCGAGCGTCCCGGTAGACCGGGACGTCCGCCCGCCCCGGAGGCCCCCGGCGCCCGGGTCGGGCACCGAGGGGTAGGCCGAGGTCCGGGACCGAGGCCCGCGGCTCCGGAGCCGGGATCCCGCGCACCCACCGCGGCGGAAAGGCTCCGGTCCGCCCGAGCGTCCCGGTAGACAGGGACGTCCGCCCGCCCGGGAGGCCCCCGGCGCCCGGGTCGGGCACCGAGGGGTAGGCCGAGGTCCGGGACCGAGGCCCGCGGCTCCGGAGCCGGGATCCCGCGCACCCGGGACGGCGGAAACGCTCCGGTCCGCCGAGGCCCCCGGCTCCGGAGCCGGGATCCCGCGCACCCACCGCGGCGGAAAGGCTCCGGTCCGCCCGAGCGTCCCGGTAGACCGGGCGGTCCCCCCGCCGCGGAGGCCCCCGGCGCCCGGGACGGGCACCGAGGGGACGGCCGAGGTCCGGGACCGAGGCCCGCGGCTCCGGAACCGGGATCCCGTGCACCCGCGACGGCGTAAACGAGGTTCCCGACCGGGGCCCGCGGCTCCGGAGCCGGCATCGCGTTCCGCGTCGCCGGGGCCCGGCTCGGTAGACCGGCGGCTTTCGCCGGCCGCGGGCCGCCGGGACCAAAGTGGAGCCGTCCCACCCCGGTCTACTCGCAAGGCCGCGAGGGGAAGGCGTCGGCGGGCCGGGCCGGCGTCGGCCTCCGGGAGTCCCGGCGTTTCCCCGGCCGTCGCGGCGGTGAACCCCCACGCCGTTGGGGATCCCAAGGCCGGGTCGGCCAGGTGCGCGGAGATTTCTGGCGACTGGGTTTTCAGAAGTCGTAGGGGCACCGGTCTACCGAGTCCTCGACCGCCGGCAAGCCGACCGCGCTGTGCCGGGCCGCCCCACCCGTCCGCGGCACGGGCCGCTCTCGTTCGGCGGGCAGACGACGAGCGGTCGGACGGGTCCTCCTTCCCGCCCGCCTCTCCCCCGATCGATCGTGGACTCCGC
>JAUDYJ010000023.1:135000-137500 GCA_030761175.1 Masticophis lateralis
GCCCTCTCTTTCCCACAGTTCACCCGTCCTTCCTCTTTCCTTTCCTGCGCCCTTTCGCTGTACGTCAAGCCCGAGAGACTTCTTTTGGGTTTGAAAATCGCAAAATCTTTTATTTCGTCCCGGACGTCTTCTTGTTTTCCATCTCTTTCTTAGATTTCCACTCTCCATCTCGGGGTCATCCTTTCGATTTTTTTCTGTTTTTCCCGTCCCGCCCTCTTTTCCTTCTCGGTTTCTTTTCTCTTTGTCCGTACTTCCGGTCGTGTTGCGACGGTTCAATTTGACACAGTCGGTCTCTTTGTCTTTGCCTTCTTCGTTATCCCTCTCTCTCTCTGGCTGGCAGAGCGTCATCTCGCGATAGCCAGAGATCTAGGCGAGAATGGAAGCTTTTCACTTAAAACGGGCTACTTAAAGCAACCCGTCGTGGCAGGGAAACAGAGACTCCGGTCCGGGCCGTCTGCCCGCCTTGAAGTCGGACGTTTTAAGGGTTAGGGTTGGGGTTTGGAGTTAGGGGTTAGGGTTCTCGTTCCGGAAATGATATTAGCAGAAACCACGGAAGAAAGCGAGAAAGGAAAGAAGAAAACCTCCCTTTTGCACAACGCTGGCCATCCCGGCTGAGTTGCCTGCCTGATTAGCAGGCAACTCAGCCGGGATCGCCAGAGCTTGGATGGCCAAGCGCTGTGTAAAAGGGAAAAAAACTTTCCTTTTACACAACGCTGGCCATCCCGGCTGCTAATTTTTGCCTGCTAATGGGTACGTAGCAAAAATCCCCCCCCCGCCCCCCTCCAGCTTGCTTACCTTAGCTGCTCGCCGCGACGCTTGCCTTGCCTTGCCTTGCCTTGCCTTGCCTTGCCTTGCCTTGCCTTGCCTTGCCTTGCCTGCAATCCATTGCATCGGCAAGCAGCTAAACCTCATTGTGGAGCAAAGCAAAGCTGGCTGAGGAATTCTGGGAATTGAAGTCTGCAAGTCTTAACGTGTTTTTTCCCCTTTGGGAGCTTTAAAAGCGGGGTTTTTTAGTTGTTCTTTTTTTTTAGACCTAGCCATTGAAAGGATAGGTCTACGTTTTAGCCCAGGAAGTTTTAAATTTAGCTTAAAAATAAAAATAAAAGTGCAGCTTTCTGAGATTTAGTGTCCTTCTCTAGCGTTTCACTCTAACTACGCCGACGCACAAAATCTCACAAAGCTGGACGTGGAATTTTGTGTGCGTGTAAAAGCGTGAAAGTTGTTTTGGGGGGCTTTTTGTGGCTGTGTGAGGTTCCTGCTTGTTGCAGGGGCCGTTTTGGGTCTGGCGCAGGAGGCTTTTACATTGTGGGTGAGCCAGCGGATGTTTTTTTAATTTTTATTTGGTGTGCGTTGGAAGAGAGGTCGTCTCATACAGCAAGTGTAGCCCAAACCCCACATTTTTTTTTTTACCCCCAGGAAAAGTCATGCGCCGGAAAATCCGGTACCAAGGAGACACGGAGAGCAGAGATAGGAGAAACATCAACGGGCGAACTGGCAAGAGCCAAGAGACCGATTAGATTCCACGGAGAAAGAGGAATGATTTGAGGAACAACCTCGAGATGACCGAGAGCAGGAAAGATTGAGAGACGAAAGTGGGGACGGACGACGGGAGGAGAAGAAAGAAACGGCCGAAAGAGAGCCAAATAAAAGAGAGGGAGCGAGAGCGAAAGAAGTGACAGGAAGAACAAAGGGACGCAAGGACGACTAGATGGACAAAGCCATCGGAAATGGAAGAAGAAATAAAAATCCTCTCCTTGACTAGAAACGGACTGAATTCGGCAATTCGGCAAGAAGAAGGAAAACATTCAATCCATTCGAGAAGTTCAAACGAGAAACGATAGGCCTACGAGAAGTTCATTTTGGAAAACAACGCCAAACGCCGTCGGAAGGGTGAAAATCGGGGACATTGTACGGACAACCTTGAGGTGTCGAAAGTCAAAGGGGAGTCAGTCGTACGTCACACCAAACGGACAGTTTGGTCTCCCGAAGGACTCGGGGCGGTGCACGGCCTAATGAAAAGCACAAGACAAACAACCGTTTAAAAATGAAAAGTATTCAATTATTTGGCTCAACATAAACCACCCCAATTTAAAAATCCCAGATGAAAACCCATTGAAAAAGCCCGGCCGGGCGGAACAAAAAGATCGTCCTTGGATGGAGGGGGGACATTGCAGGGAAAAGCCTGTGTAGCGTAGGGGGCTAATGCCTCCTACTAAAGGCAGCAATTAACACCAGCTGCCTGTAATTTCTCTGAGTTCAATCCTAGCCAGGCTCAAGGTCGACTCAGCCTTCCATCCTTTCTTAAGGTGGGTAAATGGAGGACCCAGTTTGTGGGGGCAATAAGCTGACTTTGTATAAATATACAAAAGTAGGAAGGCTATTGCTTAACGCATTGGAATGGTAAGCCGCCCTGAGTCTCCGGAGAAGGGCGGCACAGAAGTCAAATTTTAAAAGAAAAGAAAAGAAAAAAAAAAAAAAAGGACGAAGCCCCGGTAGACCG
>JAUDYJ010000023.1:150000-152500 GCA_030761175.1 Masticophis lateralis
CCGGCTGCTAATTTTTGCCTGCTAATGGGTACGTAGCAAAAATCCCCCCCCCGCCCCCCTCCAGCTTGCTTACCTTAGCTGCTCGCCGCGACGCTTGCCTTGCCTTGCCTTGCCTTGCCTTGCCTTGCCTTGCCTTGCCTTGCCTTGCCTTGCCTGCAATCCATTGCATCGGCAAGCAGCTAAACCTCATTGTGGAGCAAAGCAAAGCTGGCTGAGGAATTCTGGGAATTGAAGTCTGCAAGTCTTAACGTGTTTTTTCCCCTTTGGGAGCTTTAAAAGCGGGGTTTTTTAGTTGTTCTTTTTTTTTAGACCTAGCCATTGAAAGGATAGGTCTACGTTTTAGCCCAGGAAGTTTTAAATTTAGCTTAAAAATAAAAATAAAAGTGCAGCTTTCTGAGATTTAGTGTCCTTCTCTAGCGTTTCACTCTAACTACGCCGACGCACAAAATCTCACAAAGCTGGACGTGGAATTTTGTGTGCGTGTAAAAGCGTGAAAGTTGTTTTGGGGGGCTTTTTGTGGCTGTGTGAGGTTCCTGCTTGTTGCAGGGGCCGTTTTGGGTCTGGCGCAGGAGGCTTTTACATTGTGGGTGAGCCAGCGGATGTTTTTTTAATTTTTATTTGGTGTGCGTTGGAAGAGAGGTCGTCTCATACAGCAAGTGTAGCCCAAACCCCACATTTTTTTTTTTACCCCCAGGAAAAGTCATGCGCCGGAAAATCCGGTACCAAGGAGACACGGAGAGCAGAGATAGGAGAAACATCAACGGGCGAACTGGCAAGAGCCAAGAGACCGATTAGATTCCACGGAGAAAGAGGAATGATTTGAGGAACAACCTCGAGATGACCGAGAGCAGGAAAGATTGAGAGACGAAAGTGGGGACGGACGACGGGAGGAGAAGAAAGAAACGGCCGAAAGAGAGCCAAATAAAAGAGAGGGAGCGAGAGCGAAAGAAGTGACAGGAAGAACAAAGGGACGCAAGGACGACTAGATGGACAAAGCCATCGGAAATGGAAGAAGAAATAAAAATCCTCTCCTTGACTAGAAACGGACTGAATTCGGCAATTCGGCAAGAAGAAGGAAAACATTCAATCCATTCGAGAAGTTCAAACGAGAAACGATAGGCCTACGAGAAGTTCATTTTGGAAAACAACGCCAAACGCCGTCGGAAGGGTGAAAATCGGGGACATTGTACGGACAACCTTGAGGTGTCGAAAGTCAAAGGGGAGTCAGTCGTACGTCACACCAAACGGACAGTTTGGTCTCCCGAAGGACTCGGGGCGGTGCACGGCCTAATGAAAAGCACAAGACAAACAACCGTTTAAAAATGAAAAGTATTCAATTATTTGGCTCAACATAAACCACCCCAATTTAAAAATCCCAGATGAAAACCCATTGAAAAAGCCCGGCCGGGCGGAACAAAAAGATCGTCCTTGGATGGAGGGGGGACATTGCAGGGAAAAGCCTGTGTAGCGTAGGGGGCTAATGCCTCCTACTAAAGGCAGCAATTAACACCAGCTGCCTGTAATTTCTCTGAGTTCAATCCTAGCCAGGCTCAAGGTCGACTCAGCCTTCCATCCTTTCTTAAGGTGGGTAAATGGAGGACCCAGTTTGTGGGGGCAATAAGCTGACTTTGTATAAATATACAAAAGTAGGAAGGCTATTGCTTAACGCATTGGAATGGTAAGCCGCCCTGAGTCTCCGGAGAAGGGCGGCACAGAAGTCAAATTTTAAAAGAAAAGAAAAGAAAAAAAAAAAAAAAGGACGAAGCCCCGGTAGACCGGGACGTCTGACCGGCGCGGACGCCCCCGGGGCCCGGGCCGGGCACCGAGGGGTAGGCCGAGGTCCGGGACCGAGGCCCGCGGCTCCGGAGCCGGGATCCCGCGCACCCACCGCGGCGGAAAGGCTCCGGTCCGCCCGAGCGTCCCGGTAGACCGGGACGTCCGCCCGCCCCGGAGGCCCCCGGCGCCCGGGTCGGGCGCCGAGGGGTAGGCCGAGGTCCGGGACCGAGGCCCGCGGCTCCGGAGCCGGGATCCCGCGCACCCGGGACGGCGGAAACGCTCCGGTCCACCGAGGCCCCCGGCTCCGGAGCCGGGATCCCGCGCGCACCCACCGCGGCGGAAAGGCTCCGGTCCGCCCGAGCGTCCCGGTAGACAGGGACGTCCGCCCGCCCGGGAGGCCCCCGGCGCCCGGGTCGGGCGCCGAGGGGTAGGCCGAGGTCCGGGACCGAGGCCCGCGGCTCCGGAGCCGGGATCCCGCGCACCCGGGACGGCGGAAACGCTCCGGTCCACCGAGGCCCCCGGCTCCGGAGCCGGGATCCCGCGCGCACCCACCGCGGCGGAAAGGCTCCGGTCCGCCCGAGCGTCCCGGTAGACCGGGACGTCCGCCCGCCCGGGAGGCCCCCGGCGCCCGGGTCGGGCGCCGAGGGGTAGGCCGAGGTCCGGGACCGAGGCCCGCGGCTCCGGAGCCGGGATCCCGCTCACCCGGGACGGCGGAAACGCTCCG
>JAUDYJ010000023.1:165000-167500 GCA_030761175.1 Masticophis lateralis
AAGGAGACACGGAGAGCAGAGATAGGAGAAACATCAACGGGCGAACTGGCAAGAGCCAAGAGACCGATTAGATTCCACGGAGAAAGAGGAATGATTTGAGGAACAACCTCGAGATGACCGAGAGCAGGAAAGATTGAGAGACGAAAGTGGGGACGGACGACGGGAGGAGAAGAAAGAAACGGCCGAAAGAGAGCCAAATAAAAGAGAGGGAGCGAGAGCGAAAGAAGTGACAGGAAGAACAAAGGGACGCAAGGACGACTAGATGGACAAAGCCATCGGAAATGGAAGAAGAAATAAAAATCCTCTCCTTGACTAGAAACGGACTGAATTCGGCAATTCGGCAAGAAGAAGGAAAACATTCAATCCATTCGAGAAGTTCAAACGAGAAACGATAGGCCTACGAGAAGTTCATTTTGGAAAACAACGCCAAACGCCGTCGGAAGGGTGAAAATCGGGGACATTGTACGGACAACCTTGAGGTGTCGAAAGTCAAAGGGGAGTCAGTCGTACGTCACACCAAACGGACAGTTTGGTCTCCCGAAGGACTCGGGGCGGTGCACGGCCTAATGAAAAGCACAAGACAAACAACCGTTTAAAAATGAAAAGTATTCAATTATTTGGCTCAACATAAACCACCCCAATTTAAAAATCCCAGATGAAAACCCATTGAAAAAGCCCGGCCGGGCGGAACAAAAAGATCGTCCTTGGATGGAGGGGGGACATTGCAGGGAAAAGCCTGTGTAGCGTAGGGGGCTAATGCCTCCTACTAAAGGCAGCAATTAACACCAGCTGCCTGTAATTTCTCTGAGTTCAATCCTAGCCAGGCTCAAGGTCGACTCAGCCTTCCATCCTTTCTTAAGGTGGGTAAATGGAGGACCCAGTTTGTGGGGGCAATAAGCTGACTTTGTATAAATATACAAAAGTAGGAAGGCTATTGCTTAACGCATTGGAATGGTAAGCCGCCCTGAGTCTCCGGAGAAGGGCGGCACAGAAGTCAAATTTTAAAAGAAAAGAAAAGAAAAAAAAAAAAAAAGGACGAAGCCCCGGTAGACCGGGACGTCTGACCGGCGCGGACGCCCCCGGGGCCCGGCGGGGGCACCGGGGCGACGCCGGAGGTCCAGGACCGAGTAGACCGTGACAGTTTCCTGGCCGGGGCCCGCCGGGAGCAAAGTGGACACGTCCCGGCCCGGTCCACTCGGAAGGAACCCCCCTCGCCCGCGACATCGCGGCGGGGAAACAGAACCGCAGAGGGCGGTCAACCCCCGTCGGAAAGGCTCCGGTCCGCCCGAGCGTCCCGGTAGACCGGGACGTCCGGCCGCCCCGGAGGCCCCCGGCGCCCGGGCCGGGCACCGAGGGGTAGGCCGAGGTCCGGGACCGAGGCCCGCGGCTCCGGAGCCGGGATCCCGCGCACCCACCGCGGCGGAAAGGCTCCGGTCCGCCCGAGCGTCCCGGTAGACCGGGACGTCCGCCCGCCCCGGAGGCCCCCGGCGCCCGGGTCGGGCGCCGAGGGGTAGGCCGAGGTCCGGGACCGAGGCCCGCGGCTCCGGAGCCGGGATCCCGCGCACCCGGGACGGCGGAAACGCTCCGGTCCACCGAGGCCCCCGGCTCCGGAGCCGGGATCCCGCGCGCACCCACCGCGGCGGAAAGGCTCCGGTCCGCCCGAGCGTCCCGGTAGACAGGGACGTCCGCCCGCCCGGGAGGCCCCCGGCGCCCGGGTCGGGCGCCGAGGGGTAGGCCGAGGTCCGGGACCGAGGCCCGCGGCTCCGGAGCCGGGATCCCGCGCACCCGGGACGGCGGAAACGCTCCGGTCCACCGAGGCCCCCGGCTCCGGAGCCGGGATCCCGCGCGCACCCACCGCGGCGGAAAGGCTCCGGTCCGCCCGAGCGTCCCGGTAGACCGGGACGTCCGCCCGCCCGGGAGGCCCCCGGCGCCCGGGTCGGGCGCCGAGGGGTAGGCCGAGGTCCGGGACCGAGGCCCGCGGCTCCGGAGCCGGGATCCCGCTCACCCGGGACGGCGGAAACGCTCCGGTCCGCCGAGGCCCCCGGCTCCGGAGCCGGGATCCCGCGCGCACCCACCGCGGCGGAAAGGCTCCGGTCCGCCCGAGCGTCCCGGTAGACCGGGACGTCCGCCCGCCCCGGAGGCCCCCGGCGCCCGGGTCGGGCACCGAGGGGTAGGCCGAGGTCCGGGACCGAGGCCCGCGGCTCCGGAGCCGGGATCCCGCGCACCCACCGCGGCGGAAAGGCTCCGGTCCGCCCGAGCGTCCCGGTAGACAGGGACGTCCGCCCGCCCGGGAGGCCCCCGGCGCCCGGGTCGGGCACCGAGGGGTAGGCCGAGGTCCGGGACCGAGGCCCGCGGCTCCGGAGCCGGGATCCCGCGCACCCGGGACGGCGGAAACGCTCCGGTCCGCCGAGGCCCCCGGCTCCGGAGCCGGGATCCCGCGCACCCACCGCGGCGGAAAGGCTCCGGTCCGCCCGAGCGTCCCGGTAGACCGGGCGGTCCC
>JAUDYJ010000023.1:177500-182500 GCA_030761175.1 Masticophis lateralis
TTTCGATCGTTAAGTAGATTCCTGAACAATACTTTTCCGCTGACTTCTATCTATCTATCTATCTATCTGTCTGTCTATCTATCTATCTATCTATCTATCTATCTATCTATCTATCTATCTAATCTATCCATCCACACACACGCGCACCTTGATCCTTTCTCATTGGACCCGATCCCGTGAGTTCTTAAAATAGTCTCGCTTTGTCCTCTTTTCCCTTTTTCCTTACGTTTCAAGGATTGAGTTTAAAATATTCCAAAGATGACACTCTCCCCCCCGCCCCCCCACACCAAGTGGTTTATCCGTAGGATCGAACCCTATCGTTCTATCAACCTCCAATAGGATGGAGCACGGGACGGTTTTCCCACGGCTTCCGCTTTTCTTGGCGTCGCTTTTCCTTACGCTTCTCTCGTATTTCAAAATCGGGAAGGCTGTGCCCTCGATTGTTTTCCCGTCCCTTTTCCCTCTTTCTTAGATCTCCCGGTGCAATCGTTTCTGTTTTTCGTAGGGTTTTCTCCTCCGCCGCCCTCTTTTCCTTCTTTGCCTTTCTTTTGTATTTTAAAATTCTGCGCTCTCCTATCCTGCCCTCTCTTTCCCACAGTTCACCCGTCCTTCCTCTTTCCTTTCCTGCGCCCTTTCGCTGTACGTCAAGCCCGAGAGACTTCTTTTGGGTTTGAAAATCGCAAAATCTTTTATTTCGTCCCGGACGTCTTCTTGTTTTCCATCTCTTTCTTAGATTTCCACTCTCCATCTCGGGGTCATCCTTTCGATTTTTTTCTGTTTTTCCCGTCCCGCCCTCTTTTCCTTCTCGGTTTCTTTTCTCTTTGTCCGTACTTCCGGTCGTGTTGCGACGGTTCAATTTGACACAGTCGGTCTCTTTGTCTTTGCCTTCTTCGTTATCCCTCTCTCTCTCTGGCTGGCAGAGCGTCATCTCGCGATAGCCAGAGATCTAGGCGAGAATGGAAGCTTTTCACTTAAAACGGGCTACTTAAAGCAACCCGTCGTGGCAGGGAAACAGAGACTCCGGTCCGGGCCGTCTGCCCGCCTTGAAGTCGGACGTTTTAAGGGTTAGGGTTGGGGTTTGGAGTTAGGGGTTAGGGTTCTCGTTCCGGAAATGATATTAGCAGAAACCACGGAAGAAAGCGAGAAAGGAAAGAAGAAAACCTCCCTTTTGCACAACGCTGGCCATCCCGGCTGAGTTGCCTGCCTGATTAGCAGGCAACTCAGCCGGGATCGCCAGAGCTTGGATGGCCAAGCGCTGTGTAAAAGGGAAAAAAACTTTCCTTTTACACAACGCTGGCCATCCCGGCTGCTAATTTTTGCCTGCTAATGGGTACGTAGCAAAAATCCCCCCCCCGCCCCCCTCCAGCTTGCTTACCTTAGCTGCTCGCCGCGACGCTTGCCTTGCCTTGCCTTGCCTTGCCTTGCCTTGCCTTGCCTTGCCTTGCCTTGCCTTGCCTGCAATCCATTGCATCGGCAAGCAGCTAAACCTCATTGTGGAGCAAAGCAAAGCTGGCTGAGGAATTCTGGGAATTGAAGTCTGCAAGTCTTAACGTGTTTTTTCCCCTTTGGGAGCTTTAAAAGCGGGGTTTTTTAGTTGTTCTTTTTTTTTAGACCTAGCCATTGAAAGGATAGGTCTACGTTTTAGCCCAGGAAGTTTTAAATTTAGCTTAAAAATAAAAATAAAAGTGCAGCTTTCTGAGATTTAGTGTCCTTCTCTAGCGTTTCACTCTAACTACGCCGACGCACAAAATCTCACAAAGCTGGACGTGGAATTTTGTGTGCGTGTAAAAGCGTGAAAGTTGTTTTGGGGGGCTTTTTGTGGCTGTGTGAGGTTCCTGCTTGTTGCAGGGGCCGTTTTGGGTCTGGCGCAGGAGGCTTTTACATTGTGGGTGAGCCAGCGGATGTTTTTTTAATTTTTATTTGGTGTGCGTTGGAAGAGAGGTCGTCTCATACAGCAAGTGTAGCCCAAACCCCACATTTTTTTTTTTACCCCCAGGAAAAGTCATGCGCCGGAAAATCCGGTACCAAGGAGACACGGAGAGCAGAGATAGGAGAAACATCAACGGGCGAACTGGCAAGAGCCAAGAGACCGATTAGATTCCACGGAGAAAGAGGAATGATTTGAGGAACAACCTCGAGATGACCGAGAGCAGGAAAGATTGAGAGACGAAAGTGGGGACGGACGACGGGAGGAGAAGAAAGAAACGGCCGAAAGAGAGCCAAATAAAAGAGAGGGAGCGAGAGCGAAAGAAGTGACAGGAAGAACAAAGGGACGCAAGGACGACTAGATGGACAAAGCCATCGGAAATGGAAGAAGAAATAAAAATCCTCTCCTTGACTAGAAACGGACTGAATTCGGCAATTCGGCAAGAAGAAGGAAAACATTCAATCCATTCGAGAAGTTCAAACGAGAAACGATAGGCCTACGAGAAGTTCATTTTGGAAAACAACGCCAAACGCCGTCGGAAGGGTGAAAATCGGGGACATTGTACGGACAACCTTGAGGTGTCGAAAGTCAAAGGGGAGTCAGTCGTACGTCACACCAAACGGACAGTTTGGTCTCCCGAAGGACTCGGGGCGGTGCACGGCCTAATGAAAAGCACAAGACAAACAACCGTTTAAAAATGAAAAGTATTCAATTATTTGGCTCAACATAAACCACCCCAATTTAAAAATCCCAGATGAAAACCCATTGAAAAAGCCCGGCCGGGCGGAACAAAAAGATCGTCCTTGGATGGAGGGGGGACATTGCAGGGAAAAGCCTGTGTAGCGTAGGGGGCTAATGCCTCCTACTAAAGGCAGCAATTAACACCAGCTGCCTGTAATTTCTCTGAGTTCAATCCTAGCCAGGCTCAAGGTCGACTCAGCCTTCCATCCTTTCTTAAGGTGGGTAAATGGAGGACCCAGTTTGTGGGGGCAATAAGCTGACTTTGTATAAATATACAAAAGTAGGAAGGCTATTGCTTAACGCATTGGAATGGTAAGCCGCCCTGAGTCTCCGGAGAAGGGCGGCACAGAAGTCAAATTTTAAAAGAAAAGAAAAGAAAAAAAAAAAAAAAGGACGAAGCCCCGGTAGACCGGGACGTCTGACCGGCGCGGACGCCCCCGGGGCCCGGCGGGGGCACCGGGGCGACGCCGGAGGTCCAGGACCGAGTAGACCGTGACAGTTTCCTGGCCGGGGCCCGCCGGGAGCAAAGTGGACACGTCCCGGCCCGGTCCACTCGGAAGGAACCCCCCTCGCCCGCGACATCGCGGCGGGGAAACAGAACCGCAGAGGGCGGTCAACCCCCGTCGGAAAGGCTCCGGTCCGCCCGAGCGTCCCGGTAGACCGGGACGTCCGGCCGCCCCGGAGGCCCCCGGCGCCCGGGCCGGGCACCGAGGGGTAGGCCGAGGTCCGGGACCGAGGCCCGCGGCTCCGGAGCCGGGATCCCGCGCACCCACCGCGGCGGAAAGGCTCCGGTCCGCCCGAGCGTCCCGGTAGACCGGGACGTCCGCCCGCCCCGGAGGCCCCCGGCGCCCGGGTCGGGCGCCGAGGGGTAGGCCGAGGTCCGGGACCGAGGCCCGCGGCTCCGGAGCCGGGATCCCGCGCACCCGGGACGGCGGAAACGCTCCGGTCCACCGAGGCCCCCGGCTCCGGAGCCGGGATCCCGCGCGCACCCACCGCGGCGGAAAGGCTCCGGTCCGCCCGAGCGTCCCGGTAGACAGGGACGTCCGCCCGCCCGGGAGGCCCCCGGCGCCCGGGTCGGGCGCCGAGGGGTAGGCCGAGGTCCGGGACCGAGGCCCGCGGCTCCGGAGCCGGGATCCCGCGCACCCGGGACGGCGGAAACGCTCCGGTCCACCGAGGCCCCCGGCTCCGGAGCCGGGATCCCGCGCGCACCCACCGCGGCGGAAAGGCTCCGGTCCGCCCGAGCGTCCCGGTAGACCGGGACGTCCGCCCGCCCGGGAGGCCCCCGGCGCCCGGGTCGGGCGCCGAGGGGTAGGCCGAGGTCCGGGACCGAGGCCCGCGGCTCCGGAGCCGGGATCCCGCTCACCCGGGACGGCGGAAACGCTCCGGTCCGCCGAGGCCCCCGGCTCCGGAGCCGGGATCCCGCGCGCACCCACCGCGGCGGAAAGGCTCCGGTCCGCCCGAGCGTCCCGGTAGACCGGGACGTCCGCCCGCCCCGGAGGCCCCCGGCGCCCGGGTCGGGCACCGAGGGGTAGGCCGAGGTCCGGGACCGAGGCCCGCGGCTCCGGAGCCGGGATCCCGCGCACCCACCGCGGCGGAAAGGCTCCGGTCCGCCCGAGCGTCCCGGTAGACAGGGACGTCCGCCCGCCCGGGAGGCCCCCGGCGCCCGGGTCGGGCACCGAGGGGTAGGCCGAGGTCCGGGACCGAGGCCCGCGGCTCCGGAGCCGGGATCCCGCGCACCCGGGACGGCGGAAACGCTCCGGTCCGCCGAGGCCCCCGGCTCCGGAGCCGGGATCCCGCGCACCCACCGCGGCGGAAAGGCTCCGGTCCGCCCGAGCGTCCCGGTAGACCGGGCGGTCCCCCCGCCGCGGAGGCCCCCGGCGCCCGGGACGGGCACCGAGGGGACGGCCGAGGTCCGGGACCGAGGCCCGCGGCTCCGGAACCGGGATCCCGTGCACCCGCGACGGCGTAAACGAGGTTCCCGACCGGGGCCCGCGGCTCCGGAGCCGGCATCGCGTTCCGCGTCGCCGGGGCCCGGCTCGGTAGACCGGCGGCTTTCGCCGGCCGCGGGCCGCCGGGACCAAAGTGGAGCCGTCCCACCCCGGTCTACTCGCAAGGCCGCGAGGGGAAGGCGTCGGCGGGCCGGGCCGGCGTCGGCCTCCGGGAGTCCCGGCGTTTCCCCGGCCGTCGCGGCGGTGAACCCCCACGCCGTTGGGGATCCCAAGGCCGGGTCGGCCAGGTGCGCGGAGATTTCTGGCGACTGGGTTTTCAGAAGTCGTAGGGGCACCGGTCTACCGAGTCCTCGACCGCCGGCAAGCCGACCGCGCTGTGCCGG
>JAUDYJ010000023.1:192500-195000 GCA_030761175.1 Masticophis lateralis
TTTCCTTCTTTGCCTTTCTTTTGTATTTTAAAATTCTGCGCTCTCCTATCCTGCCCTCTCTTTCCCACAGTTCACCCGTCCTTCCTCTTTCCTTTCCTGCGCCCTTTCGCTGTACGTCAAGCCCGAGAGACTTCTTTTGGGTTTGAAAATCGCAAAATCTTTTATTTCGTCCCGGACGTCTTCTTGTTTTCCATCTCTTTCTTAGATTTCCACTCTCCATCTCGGGGTCATCCTTTCGATTTTTTTCTGTTTTTCCCGTCCCGCCCTCTTTTCCTTCTCGGTTTCTTTTCTCTTTGTCCGTACTTCCGGTCGTGTTGCGACGGTTCAATTTGACACAGTCGGTCTCTTTGTCTTTGCCTTCTTCGTTATCCCTCTCTCTCTCTGGCTGGCAGAGCGTCATCTCGCGATAGCCAGAGATCTAGGCGAGAATGGAAGCTTTTCACTTAAAACGGGCTACTTAAAGCAACCCGTCGTGGCAGGGAAACAGAGACTCCGGTCCGGGCCGTCTGCCCGCCTTGAAGTCGGACGTTTTAAGGGTTAGGGTTGGGGTTTGGAGTTAGGGGTTAGGGTTCTCGTTCCGGAAATGATATTAGCAGAAACCACGGAAGAAAGCGAGAAAGGAAAGAAGAAAACCTCTGCACAACGCTGGCCATCCCGGCTGAGTTGCCTGCCTGATTAGCAGGCAACTCAGCCGGGATCGCCAGAGCTTGGATGGCCAAGCGCTGTGTAAAAGGGAAAAAAACTTTCCTTTTACACAACGCTGGCCATCCCGGCTGCTAATTTTTGCCTGCTAATGGGTACGTAGCAAAAATCCCCCCCCCGCCCCCCTCCAGCTTGCTTACCTTAGCTGCTCGCCGCGACGCTTGCCTTGCCTTGCCTTGCCTTGCCTTGCCTTGCCTTGCCTTGCCTTGCCTTGCCTTGCCTTGCCTGCAATCCATTGCATCGGCAAGCAGCTAAACCTCATTGTGGAGCAAAGCAAAGCTGGCTGAGGAATTCTGGGAATTGAAGTCTGCAAGTCTTAACGTGTTTTTTCCCCTTTGGGAGCTTTAAAAGCGGGGTTTTTTAGTTGTTCTTTTTTTTTAGACCTAGCCATTGAAAGGATAGGTCTACGTTTTAGCCCAGGAAGTTTTAAATTTAGCTTAAAAATAAAAATAAAAGTGCAGCTTTCTGAGATTTAGTGTCCTTCTCTAGCGTTTCACTCTAACTACGCCGACGCACAAAATCTCACAAAGCTGGACGTGGAATTTTGTGTGCGTGTAAAAGCGTGAAAGTTGTTTTGGGGGGCTTTTTGTGGCTGTGTGAGGTTCCTGCTTGTTGCAGGGGCCGTTTTGGGTCTGGCGCAGGAGGCTTTTACATTGTGGGTGAGCCAGCGGATGTTTTTTTAATTTTTATTTGGTGTGCGTTGGAAGAGAGGTCGTCTCATACAGCAAGTGTAGCCCAAACCCCACATTTTTTTTTTTACCCCCAGGAAAAGTCATGCGCCGGAAAATCCGGTACCAAGGAGACACGGAGAGCAGAGATAGGAGAAACATCAACGGGCGAACTGGCAAGAGCCAAGAGACCGATTAGATTCCACGGAGAAAGAGGAATGATTTGAGGAACAACCTCGAGATGACCGAGAGCAGGAAAGATTGAGAGACGAAAGTGGGGACGGACGACGGGAGGAGAAGAAAGAAACGGCCGAAAGAGAGCCAAATAAAAGAGAGGGAGCGAGAGCGAAAGAAGTGACAGGAAGAACAAAGGGACGCAAGGACGACTAGATGGACAAAGCCATCGGAAATGGAAGAAGAAATAAAAATCCTCTCCTTGACTAGAAACGGACTGAATTCGGCAATTCGGCAAGAAGAAGGAAAACATTCAATCCATTCGAGAAGTTCAAACGAGAAACGATAGGCCTACGAGAAGTTCATTTTGGAAAACAACGCCAAACGCCGTCGGAAGGGTGAAAATCGGGGACATTGTACGGACAACCTTGAGGTGTCGAAAGTCAAAGGGGAGTCAGTCGTACGTCACACCAAACGGACAGTTTGGTCTCCCGAAGGACTCGGGGCGGTGCACGGCCTAATGAAAAGCACAAGACAAACAACCGTTTAAAAATGAAAAGTATTCAATTATTTGGCTCAACATAAACCACCCCAATTTAAAAATCCCAGATGAAAACCCATTGAAAAAGCCCGGCCGGGCGGAACAAAAAGATCGTCCTTGGATGGAGGGGGGACATTGCAGGGAAAAGCCTGTGTAGCGTAGGGGGCTAATGCCTCCTACTAAAGGCAGCAATTAACACCAGCTGCCTGTAATTTCTCTGAGTTCAATCCTAGCCAGGCTCAAGGTCGACTCAGCCTTCCATCCTTTCTTAAGGTGGGTAAATGGAGGACCCAGTTTGTGGGGGCAATAAGCTGACTTTGTATAAATATACAAAAGTAGGAAGGCTATTGCTTAACGCATTGGAATGGTAAGCCGCCCTGAGTCTCCGGAGAAGGGCGGCACAGAAGTCAAATTT
>JAUDYJ010000023.1:207500-210000 GCA_030761175.1 Masticophis lateralis
CGTCTGCCCGCCTTGAAGTCGGACGTTTTAAGGGTTAGGGTTGGGGTTTGGAGTTAGGGGTTAGGGTTCTCGTTCCGGAAATGATATTAGCAGAAACCACGGAAGAAAGCGAGAAAGGAAAGAAGAAAACCTCCCTTTTGCACAACGCTGGCCATCCCGGCTGAGTTGCCTGCCTGATTAGCAGGCAACTCAGCCGGGATCGCCAGAGCTTGGATGGCCAAGCGCTGTGTAAAAGGGAAAAAAACTTTCCTTTTACACAACGCTGGCCATCCCGGCTGCTAATTTTTGCCTGCTAATGGGTACGTAGCAAAAATCCCCCCCCCGCCCCCCTCCAGCTTGCTTACCTTAGCTGCTCGCCGCGACGCTTGCCTTGCCTTGCCTTGCCTTGCCTTGCCTTGCCTTGCCTTGCCTTGCCTTGCCTTGCCTGCAATCCATTGCATCGGCAAGCAGCTAAACCTCATTGTGGAGCAAAGCAAAGCTGGCTGAGGAATTCTGGGAATTGAAGTCTGCAAGTCTTAACGTGTTTTTTCCCCTTTGGGAGCTTTAAAAGCGGGGTTTTTTAGTTGTTCTTTTTTTTTAGACCTAGCCATTGAAAGGATAGGTCTACGTTTTAGCCCAGGAAGTTTTAAATTTAGCTTAAAAATAAAAATAAAAGTGCAGCTTTCTGAGATTTAGTGTCCTTCTCTAGCGTTTCACTCTAACTACGCCGACGCACAAAATCTCACAAAGCTGGACGTGGAATTTTGTGTGCGTGTAAAAGCGTGAAAGTTGTTTTGGGGGGCTTTTTGTGGCTGTGTGAGGTTCCTGCTTGTTGCAGGGGCCGTTTTGGGTCTGGCGCAGGAGGCTTTTACATTGTGGGTGAGCCAGCGGATGTTTTTTTAATTTTTATTTGGTGTGCGTTGGAAGAGAGGTCGTCTCATACAGCAAGTGTAGCCCAAACCCCACATTTTTTTTTTTACCCCCAGGAAAAGTCATGCGCCGGAAAATCCGGTACCAAGGAGACACGGAGAGCAGAGATAGGAGAAACATCAACGGGCGAACTGGCAAGAGCCAAGAGACCGATTAGATTCCACGGAGAAAGAGGAATGATTTGAGGAACAACCTCGAGATGACCGAGAGCAGGAAAGATTGAGAGACGAAAGTGGGGACGGACGACGGGAGGAGAAGAAAGAAACGGCCGAAAGAGAGCCAAATAAAAGAGAGGGAGCGAGAGCGAAAGAAGTGACAGGAAGAACAAAGGGACGCAAGGACGACTAGATGGACAAAGCCATCGGAAATGGAAGAAGAAATAAAAATCCTCTCCTTGACTAGAAACGGACTGAATTCGGCAATTCGGCAAGAAGAAGGAAAACATTCAATCCATTCGAGAAGTTCAAACGAGAAACGATAGGCCTACGAGAAGTTCATTTTGGAAAACAACGCCAAACGCCGTCGGAAGGGTGAAAATCGGGGACATTGTACGGACAACCTTGAGGTGTCGAAAGTCAAAGGGGAGTCAGTCGTACGTCACACCAAACGGACAGTTTGGTCTCCCGAAGGACTCGGGGCGGTGCACGGCCTAATGAAAAGCACAAGACAAACAACCGTTTAAAAATGAAAAGTATTCAATTATTTGGCTCAACATAAACCACCCCAATTTAAAAATCCCAGATGAAAACCCATTGAAAAAGCCCGGCCGGGCGGAACAAAAAGATCGTCCTTGGATGGAGGGGGGACATTGCAGGGAAAAGCCTGTGTAGCGTAGGGGGCTAATGCCTCCTACTAAAGGCAGCAATTAACACCAGCTGCCTGTAATTTCTCTGAGTTCAATCCTAGCCAGGCTCAAGGTCGACTCAGCCTTCCATCCTTTCTTAAGGTGGGTAAATGGAGGACCCAGTTTGTGGGGGCAATAAGCTGACTTTGTATAAATATACAAAAGTAGGAAGGCTATTGCTTAACGCATTGGAATGGTAAGCCGCCCTGAGTCTCCGGAGAAGGGCGGCACAGAAGTCAAATTTTAAAAGAAAAGAAAAGAAAAAAAAAAAAAAAGGACGAAGCCCCGGTAGACCGGGACGTCTGACCGGCGCGGACGCCCCCGGGGCCCGGCGGGGGCACCGGGGCGACGCCGGAGGTCCAGGACCGAGTAGACCGTGACAGTTTCCTGGCCGGGGCCCGCCGGGAGCAAAGTGGACACGTCCCGGCCCGGTCCACTCGGAAGGAACCCCCCTCGCCCGCGACATCGCGGCGGGGAAACAGAACCGCAGAGGGCGGTCAACCCCCGTCGGAAAGGCTCCGGTCCGCCCGAGCGTCCCGGTAGACCGGGACGTCCGGCCGCCCCGGAGGCCCCCGGCGCCCGGGCCGGGCACCGAGGGGTAGGCCGAGGTCCGGGACCGAGGCCCGCGGCTCCGGAGCCGGGATCCCGCGCACCCACCGCGGCGGAAAGGCTCCGGTCCGCCCGAGCGTCCCGGTAGACCGGGACGTCCGCCCGCCCCGGAGGCCCCCGGCGCCCGGGTCGGGCGCC
>JAUDYJ010000023.1:222500-225000 GCA_030761175.1 Masticophis lateralis
CCCTTTGGGAGCTTTAAAAGCGGGGTTTTTTAGTTGTTCTTTTTTTTTAGACCTAGCCATTGAAAGGATAGGTCTACGTTTTAGCCCAGGAAGTTTTAAATTTAGCTTAAAAATAAAAATAAAAGTGCAGCTTTCTGAGATTTAGTGTCCTTCTCTAGCGTTTCACTCTAACTACGCCGACGCACAAAATCTCACAAAGCTGGACGTGGAATTTTGTGTGCGTGTAAAAGCGTGAAAGTTGTTTTGGGGGGCTTTTTGTGGCTGTGTGAGGTTCCTGCTTGTTGCAGGGGCCGTTTTGGGTCTGGCGCAGGAGGCTTTTACATTGTGGGTGAGCCAGCGGATGTTTTTTTAATTTTTATTTGGTGTGCGTTGGAAGAGAGGTCGTCTCATACAGCAAGTGTAGCCCAAACCCCACATTTTTTTTTTTACCCCCAGGAAAAGTCATGCGCCGGAAAATCCGGTACCAAGGAGACACGGAGAGCAGAGATAGGAGAAACATCAACGGGCGAACTGGCAAGAGCCAAGAGACCGATTAGATTCCACGGAGAAAGAGGAATGATTTGAGGAACAACCTCGAGATGACCGAGAGCAGGAAAGATTGAGAGACGAAAGTGGGGACGGACGACGGGAGGAGAAGAAAGAAACGGCCGAAAGAGAGCCAAATAAAAGAGAGGGAGCGAGAGCGAAAGAAGTGACAGGAAGAACAAAGGGACGCAAGGACGACTAGATGGACAAAGCCATCGGAAATGGAAGAAGAAATAAAAATCCTCTCCTTGACTAGAAACGGACTGAATTCGGCAATTCGGCAAGAAGAAGGAAAACATTCAATCCATTCGAGAAGTTCAAACGAGAAACGATAGGCCTACGAGAAGTTCATTTTGGAAAACAACGCCAAACGCCGTCGGAAGGGTGAAAATCGGGGACATTGTACGGACAACCTTGAGGTGTCGAAAGTCAAAGGGGAGTCAGTCGTACGTCACACCAAACGGACAGTTTGGTCTCCCGAAGGACTCGGGGCGGTGCACGGCCTAATGAAAAGCACAAGACAAACAACCGTTTAAAAATGAAAAGTATTCAATTATTTGGCTCAACATAAACCACCCCAATTTAAAAATCCCAGATGAAAACCCATTGAAAAAGCCCGGCCGGGCGGAACAAAAAGATCGTCCTTGGATGGAGGGGGGACATTGCAGGGAAAAGCCTGTGTAGCGTAGGGGGCTAATGCCTCCTACTAAAGGCAGCAATTAACACCAGCTGCCTGTAATTTCTCTGAGTTCAATCCTAGCCAGGCTCAAGGTCGACTCAGCCTTCCATCCTTTCTTAAGGTGGGTAAATGGAGGACCCAGTTTGTGGGGGCAATAAGCTGACTTTGTATAAATATACAAAAGTAGGAAGGCTATTGCTTAACGCATTGGAATGGTAAGCCGCCCTGAGTCTCCGGAGAAGGGCGGCACAGAAGTCAAATTTTAAAAGAAAAGAAAAGAAAAAAAAAAAAAAAGGACGAAGCCCCGGTAGACCGGGACGTCCGCCCGCCCCGGAGGCCCCCGGCGCCCGGGTCGGGCGCCGAGGGGTAGGCCGAGGTCCGGGACCGAGGCCCGCGGCTCCGGAGCCGGGATCCCGCGCACCCGGGACGGCGGAAACGCTCCGGTCCACCGAGGCCCCCGGCTCCGGAGCCGGGATCCCGCGCGCACCCACCGCGGCGGAAAGGCTCCGGTCCGCCCGAGCGTCCCGGTAGACAGGGACGTCCGCCCGCCCGGGAGGCCCCCGGCGCCCGGGTCGGGCGCCGAGGGGTAGGCCGAGGTCCGGGACCGAGGCCCGCGGCTCCGGAGCCGGGATCCCGCGCACCCGGGACGGCGGAAACGCTCCGGTCCACCGAGGCCCCCGGCTCCGGAGCCGGGATCCCGCGCGCACCCACCGCGGCGGAAAGGCTCCGGTCCGCCCGAGCGTCCCGGTAGACCGGGACGTCCGCCCGCCCGGGAGGCCCCCGGCGCCCGGGTCGGGCGCCGAGGGGTAGGCCGAGGTCCGGGACCGAGGCCCGCGGCTCCGGAGCCGGGATCCCGCTCACCCGGGACGGCGGAAACGCTCCGGTCCGCCGAGGCCCCCGGCTCCGGAGCCGGGATCCCGCGCGCACCCACCGCGGCGGAAAGGCTCCGGTCCGCCCGAGCGTCCCGGTAGACCGGGACGTCCGCCCGCCCCGGAGGCCCCCGGCGCCCGGGTCGGGCACCGAGGGGTAGGCCGAGGTCCGGGACCGAGGCCCGCGGCTCCGGAGCCGGGATCCCGCGCACCCACCGCGGCGGAAAGGCTCCGGTCCGCCCGAGCGTCCCGGTAGACAGGGACGTCCGCCCGCCCGGGAGGCCCCCGGCGCCCGGGTCGGGCACCGAGGGGTAGGCCGAGGTCCGGGACCGAGGCCCGCGGCTCCGGAGCCGGGATCCCGCGCACCCGGGACGGCGGAAACGCTCCGGTCCGCCGAGGCCCCCGGCTCCGGAGCCGGGATCCCGCG
>JAUDYJ010000023.1:237500-240000 GCA_030761175.1 Masticophis lateralis
TTTGGAAAACAACGCCAAACGCCGTCGGAAGGGTGAAAATCGGGGACATTGTACGGACAACCTTGAGGTGTCGAAAGTCAAAGGGGAGTCAGTCGTACGTCACACCAAACGGACAGTTTGGTCTCCCGAAGGACTCGGGGCGGTGCACGGCCTAATGAAAAGCACAAGACAAACAACCGTTTAAAAATGAAAAGTATTCAATTATTTGGCTCAACATAAACCACCCCAATTTAAAAATCCCAGATGAAAACCCATTGAAAAAGCCCGGCCGGGCGGAACAAAAAGATCGTCCTTGGATGGAGGGGGGACATTGCAGGGAAAAGCCTGTGTAGCGTAGGGGGCTAATGCCTCCTACTAAAGGCAGCAATTAACACCAGCTGCCTGTAATTTCTCTGAGTTCAATCCTAGCCAGGCTCAAGGTCGACTCAGCCTTCCATCCTTTCTTAAGGTGGGTAAATGGAGGACCCAGTTTGTGGGGGCAATAAGCTGACTTTGTATAAATATACAAAAGTAGGAAGGCTATTGCTTAACGCATTGGAATGGTAAGCCGCCCTGAGTCTCCGGAGAAGGGCGGCACAGAAGTCAAATTTTAAAAGAAAAGAAAAGAAAAAAAAAAAAAAAGGACGAAGCCCCGGTAGACCGGGACGTCTGACCGGCGCGGACGCCCCCGGGGCCCGGCGGGGGCACCGGGGCGACGCCGGAGGTCCAGGACCGAGTAGACCGTGACAGTTTCCTGGCCGGGGCCCGCCGGGAGCAAAGTGGACACGTCCCGGCCCGGTCCACTCGGAAGGAACCCCCCTCGCCCGCGACATCGCGGCGGGGAAACAGAACCGCAGAGGGCGGTCAACCCCCGTCGGAAAGGCTCCGGTCCGCCCGAGCGTCCCGGTAGACCGGGACGTCCGGCCGCCCCGGAGGCCCCCGGCGCCCGGGCCGGGCACCGAGGGGTAGGCCGAGGTCCGGGACCGAGGCCCGCGGCTCCGGAGCCGGGATCCCGCGCACCCACCGCGGCGGAAAGGCTCCGGTCCGCCCGAGCGTCCCGGTAGACCGGGACGTCCGCCCGCCCCGGAGGCCCCCGGCGCCCGGGTCGGGCGCCGAGGGGTAGGCCGAGGTCCGGGACCGAGGCCCGCGGCTCCGGAGCCGGGATCCCGCGCACCCGGGACGGCGGAAACGCTCCGGTCCACCGAGGCCCCCGGCTCCGGAGCCGGGATCCCGCGCGCACCCACCGCGGCGGAAAGGCTCCGGTCCGCCCGAGCGTCCCGGTAGACAGGGACGTCCGCCCGCCCGGGAGGCCCCCGGCGCCCGGGTCGGGCGCCGAGGGGTAGGCCGAGGTCCGGGACCGAGGCCCGCGGCTCCGGAGCCGGGATCCCGCGCACCCGGGACGGCGGAAACGCTCCGGTCCACCGAGGCCCCCGGCTCCGGAGCCGGGATCCCGCGCGCACCCACCGCGGCGGAAAGGCTCCGGTCCGCCCGAGCGTCCCGGTAGACCGGGACGTCCGCCCGCCCGGGAGGCCCCCGGCGCCCGGGTCGGGCGCCGAGGGGTAGGCCGAGGTCCGGGACCGAGGCCCGCGGCTCCGGAGCCGGGATCCCGCTCACCCGGGACGGCGGAAACGCTCCGGTCCGCCGAGGCCCCCGGCTCCGGAGCCGGGATCCCGCGCGCACCCACCGCGGCGGAAAGGCTCCGGTCCGCCCGAGCGTCCCGGTAGACCGGGACGTCCGCCCGCCCCGGAGGCCCCCGGCGCCCGGGTCGGGCACCGAGGGGTAGGCCGAGGTCCGGGACCGAGGCCCGCGGCTCCGGAGCCGGGATCCCGCGCACCCACCGCGGCGGAAAGGCTCCGGTCCGCCCGAGCGTCCCGGTAGACAGGGACGTCCGCCCGCCCGGGAGGCCCCCGGCGCCCGGGTCGGGCACCGAGGGGTAGGCCGAGGTCCGGGACCGAGGCCCGCGGCTCCGGAGCCGGGATCCCGCGCACCCGGGACGGCGGAAACGCTCCGGTCCGCCGAGGCCCCCGGCTCCGGAGCCGGGATCCCGCGCACCCACCGCGGCGGAAAGGCTCCGGTCCGCCCGAGCGTCCCGGTAGACCGGGCGGTCCCCCCGCCGCGGAGGCCCCCGGCGCCCGGGACGGGCACCGAGGGGACGGCCGAGGTCCGGGACCGAGGCCCGCGGCTCCGGAACCGGGATCCCGTGCACCCGCGACGGCGTAAACGAGGTTCCCGACCGGGGCCCGCGGCTCCGGAGCCGGCATCGCGTTCCGCGTCGCCGGGGCCCGGCTCGGTAGACCGGCGGCTTTCGCCGGCCGCGGGCCGCCGGGACCAAAGTGGAGCCGTCCCACCCCGGTCTACTCGCAAGGCCGCGAGGGGAAGGCGTCGGCGGGCCGGGCCGGCGTCGGCCTCCGGGAGTCCCGGCGTTTCCCCGGCCGTCGCGGCGGTGAACCCCCACGCCGTTGGGGATCCCAAGGCCGGGTCGGCCAGGTGCGCGGAGATTTCTGGCGACTGGGTTTTCAGA
>JAUDYJ010000023.1:250000-252500 GCA_030761175.1 Masticophis lateralis
TCTTTCTTAGATCTCCCGGTGCAATCGTTTCTGTTTTTCGTAGGGTTTTCTCCTCCGCCGCCCTCTTTTCCTTCTTTGCCTTTCTTTTGTATTTTAAAATTCTGCGCTCTCCTATCCTGCCCTCTCTTTCCCACAGTTCACCCGTCCTTCCTCTTTCCTTTCCTGCGCCCTTTCGCTGTACGTCAAGCCCGAGAGACTTCTTTTGGGTTTGAAAATCGCAAAATCTTTTATTTCGTCCCGGACGTCTTCTTGTTTTCCATCTCTTTCTTAGATTTCCACTCTCCATCTCGGGGTCATCCTTTCGATTTTTTTCTGTTTTTCCCGTCCCGCCCTCTTTTCCTTCTCGGTTTCTTTTCTCTTTGTCCGTACTTCCGGTCGTGTTGCGACGGTTCAATTTGACACAGTCGGTCTCTTTGTCTTTGCCTTCTTCGTTATCCCTCTCTCTCTCTGGCTGGCAGAGCGTCATCTCGCGATAGCCAGAGATCTAGGCGAGAATGGAAGCTTTTCACTTAAAACGGGCTACTTAAAGCAACCCGTCGTGGCAGGGAAACAGAGACTCCGGTCCGGGCCGTCTGCCCGCCTTGAAGTCGGACGTTTTAAGGGTTAGGGTTGGGGTTTGGAGTTAGGGGTTAGGGTTCTCGTTCCGGAAATGATATTAGCAGAAACCACGGAAGAAAGCGAGAAAGGAAAGAAGAAAACCTCCCTTTTGCACAACGCTGGCCATCCCGGCTGAGTTGCCTGCCTGATTAGCAGGCAACTCAGCCGGGATCGCCAGAGCTTGGATGGCCAAGCGCTGTGTAAAAGGGAAAAAAACTTTCCTTTTACACAACGCTGGCCATCCCGGCTGCTAATTTTTGCCTGCTAATGGGTACGTAGCAAAAATCCCCCCCCCCGCCCCCCTCCAGCTTGCTTACCTTAGCTGCTCGCCGCGACGCTTGCCTTGCCTTGCCTTGCCTTGCCTTGCCTTGCCTTGCCTTGCCTTGCCTTGCCTGCAATCCATTGCATCGGCAAGCAGCTAAACCTCATTGTGGAGCAAAGCAAAGCTGGCTGAGGAATTCTGGGAATTGAAGTCTGCAAGTCTTAACGTGTTTTTTCCCCTTTGGGAGCTTTAAAAGCGGGGTTTTTTAGTTGTTCTTTTTTTTTAGACCTAGCCATTGAAAGGATAGGTCTACGTTTTAGCCCAGGAAGTTTTAAATTTAGCTTAAAAATAAAAATAAAAGTGCAGCTTTCTGAGATTTAGTGTCCTTCTCTAGCGTTTCACTCTAACTACGCCGACGCACAAAATCTCACAAAGCTGGACGTGGAATTTTGTGTGCGTGTAAAAGCGTGAAAGTTGTTTTGGGGGGCTTTTTGTGGCTGTGTGAGGTTCCTGCTTGTTGCAGGGGCCGTTTTGGGTCTGGCGCAGGAGGCTTTTACATTGTGGGTGAGCCAGCGGATGTTTTTTTAATTTTTATTTGGTGTGCGTTGGAAGAGAGGTCGTCTCATACAGCAAGTGTAGCCCAAACCCCACATTTTTTTTTTTACCCCCAGGAAAAGTCATGCGCCGGAAAATCCGGTACCAAGGAGACACGGAGAGCAGAGATAGGAGAAACATCAACGGGCGAACTGGCAAGAGCCAAGAGACCGATTAGATTCCACGGAGAAAGAGGAATGATTTGAGGAACAACCTCGAGATGACCGAGAGCAGGAAAGATTGAGAGACGAAAGTGGGGACGGACGACGGGAGGAGAAGAAAGAAACGGCCGAAAGAGAGCCAAATAAAAGAGAGGGAGCGAGAGCGAAAGAAGTGACAGGAAGAACAAAGGGACGCAAGGACGACTAGATGGACAAAGCCATCGGAAATGGAAGAAGAAATAAAAATCCTCTCCTTGACTAGAAACGGACTGAATTCGGCAATTCGGCAAGAAGAAGGAAAACATTCAATCCATTCGAGAAGTTCAAACGAGAAACGATAGGCCTACGAGAAGTTCATTTTGGAAAACAACGCCAAACGCCGTCGGAAGGGTGAAAATCGGGGACATTGTACGGACAACCTTGAGGTGTCGAAAGTCAAAGGGGAGTCAGTCGTACGTCACACCAAACGGACAGTTTGGTCTCCCGAAGGACTCGGGGCGGTGCACGGCCTAATGAAAAGCACAAGACAAACAACCGTTTAAAAATGAAAAGTATTCAATTATTTGGCTCAACATAAACCACCCCAATTTAAAAATCCCAGATGAAAACCCATTGAAAAAGCCCGGCCGGGCGGAACAAAAAGATCGTCCTTGGATGGAGGGGGGACATTGCAGGGAAAAGCCTGTGTAGCGTAGGGGGCTAATGCCTCCTACTAAAGGCAGCAATTAACACCAGCTGCCTGTAATTTCTCTGAGTTCAATCCTAGCCAGGCTCAAGGTCGACTCAGCCTTCCATCCTTTCTTAAGGTGGGTAAATGGAGGACCCAGTTTGTGGGGGCAATAAGCTGACTTTGTATAAATATACAAAAGTAGGAAGGCTATTGCTT
>JAUDYJ010000023.1:265000-267500 GCA_030761175.1 Masticophis lateralis
ACCCGTCGTGGCAGGGAAACAGAGACTCCGGTCCGGGCCGTCTGCCCGCCTTGAAGTCGGACGTTTTAAGGGTTAGGGTTGGGGTTTGGAGTTAGGGGTTAGGGTTCTCGTTCCGGAAATGATATTAGCAGAAACCACGGAAGAAAGCGAGAAAGGAAAGAAGAAAACCTCCCTTTTGCACAACGCTGGCCATCCCGGCTGAGTTGCCTGCCTGATTAGCAGGCAACTCAGCCGGGATCGCCAGAGCTTGGATGGCCAAGCGCTGTGTAAAAGGGAAAAAAACTTTCCTTTTACACAACGCTGGCCATCCCGGCTGCTAATTTTTGCCTGCTAATGGGTACGTAGCAAAAATCCCCCCCCCGCCCCCCTCCAGCTTGCTTACCTTAGCTGCTCGCCGCGACGCTTGCCTTGCCTTGCCTTGCCTTGCCTTGCCTTGCCTTGCCTTGCCTTGCCTTGCCTTGCCTTGCCTGCAATCCATTGCATCGGCAAGCAGCTAAACCTCATTGTGGAGCAAAGCAAAGCTGGCTGAGGAATTCTGGGAATTGAAGTCTGCAAGTCTTAACGTGTTTTTTCCCCTTTGGGAGCTTTAAAAGCGGGGTTTTTTAGTTGTTCTTTTTTTTTAGACCTAGCCATTGAAAGGATAGGTCTACGTTTTAGCCCAGGAAGTTTTAAATTTAGCTTAAAAATAAAAATAAAAGTGCAGCTTTCTGAGATTTAGTGTCCTTCTCTAGCGTTTCACTCTAACTACGCCGACGCACAAAATCTCACAAAGCTGGACGTGGAATTTTGTGTGCGTGTAAAAGCGTGAAAGTTGTTTTGGGGGGCTTTTTGTGGCTGTGTGAGGTTCCTGCTTGTTGCAGGGGCCGTTTTGGGTCTGGCGCAGGAGGCTTTTACATTGTGGGTGAGCCAGCGGATGTTTTTTTAATTTTTATTTGGTGTGCGTTGGAAGAGAGGTCGTCTCATACAGCAAGTGTAGCCCAAACCCCACATTTTTTTTTTTACCCCCAGGAAAAGTCATGCGCCGGAAAATCCGGTACCAAGGAGACACGGAGAGCAGAGATAGGAGAAACATCAACGGGCGAACTGGCAAGAGCCAAGAGACCGATTAGATTCCACGGAGAAAGAGGAATGATTTGAGGAACAACCTCGAGATGACCGAGAGCAGGAAAGATTGAGAGACGAAAGTGGGGACGGACGACGGGAGGAGAAGAAAGAAACGGCCGAAAGAGAGCCAAATAAAAGAGAGGGAGCGAGAGCGAAAGAAGTGACAGGAAGAACAAAGGGACGCAAGGACGACTAGATGGACAAAGCCATCGGAAATGGAAGAAGAAATAAAAATCCTCTCCTTGACTAGAAACGGACTGAATTCGGCAATTCGGCAAGAAGAAGGAAAACATTCAATCCATTCGAGAAGTTCAAACGAGAAACGATAGGCCTACGAGAAGTTCATTTTGGAAAACAACGCCAAACGCCGTCGGAAGGGTGAAAATCGGGGACATTGTACGGACAACCTTGAGGTGTCGAAAGTCAAAGGGGAGTCAGTCGTACGTCACACCAAACGGACAGTTTGGTCTCCCGAAGGACTCGGGGCGGTGCACGGCCTAATGAAAAGCACAAGACAAACAACCGTTTAAAAATGAAAAGTATTCAATTATTTGGCTCAACATAAACCACCCCAATTTAAAAATCCCAGATGAAAACCCATTGAAAAAGCCCGGCCGGGCGGAACAAAAAGATCGTCCTTGGATGGAGGGGGGACATTGCAGGGAAAAGCCTGTGTAGCGTAGGGGGCTAATGCCTCCTACTAAAGGCAGCAATTAACACCAGCTGCCTGTAATTTCTCTGAGTTCAATCCTAGCCAGGCTCAAGGTCGACTCAGCCTTCCATCCTTTCTTAAGGTGGGTAAATGGAGGACCCAGTTTGTGGGGGCAATAAGCTGACTTTGTATAAATATACAAAAGTAGGAAGGCTATTGCTTAACGCATTGGAATGGTAAGCCGCCCTGAGTCTCCGGAGAAGGGCGGCACAGAAGTCAAATTTTAAAAGAAAAGAAAAGAAAAAAAAAAAAAAAGGACGAAGCCCCGGTAGACCGGGACGTCTGACCGGCGCGGACGCCCCCGGGGCCCGGCGGGGGCACCGGGGCGACGCCGGAGGTCCAGGACCGAGTAGACCGTGACAGTTTCCTGGCCGGGGCCCGCCGGGAGCAAAGTGGACACGTCCCGGCCCGGTCCACTCGGAAGGAACCCCCCTCGCCCGCGACATCGCGGCGGGGAAACAGAACCGCAGAGGGCGGTCAACCCCCGTCGGAAAGGCTCCGGTCCGCCCGAGCGTCCCGGTAGACCGGGACGTCCGGCCGCCCCGGAGGCCCCCGGCGCCCGGGCCGGGCACCGAGGGGTAGGCCGAGGTCCGGGACCGAGGCCCGCGGCTCCGGAGCCGGGATCCCGCGCACCCACCGCGGCGGAAAGGCTCCGGTCCGCCCGAGCGTCCCGGTAGACCGGGA
>JAUDYJ010000023.1:280000-282500 GCA_030761175.1 Masticophis lateralis
TGGCTGAGGAATTCTGGGAATTGAAGTCTGCAAGTCTTAACGTGTTTTTTCCCCTTTGGGAGCTTTAAAAGCGGGGTTTTTTAGTTGTTCTTTTTTTTTAGACCTAGCCATTGAAAGGATAGGTCTACGTTTTAGCCCAGGAAGTTTTAAATTTAGCTTAAAAATAAAAATAAAAGTGCAGCTTTCTGAGATTTAGTGTCCTTCTCTAGCGTTTCACTCTAACTACGCCGACGCACAAAATCTCACAAAGCTGGACGTGGAATTTTGTGTGCGTGTAAAAGCGTGAAAGTTGTTTTGGGGGGCTTTTTGTGGCTGTGTGAGGTTCCTGCTTGTTGCAGGGGCCGTTTTGGGTCTGGCGCAGGAGGCTTTTACATTGTGGGTGAGCCAGCGGATGTTTTTTTAATTTTTATTTGGTGTGCGTTGGAAGAGAGGTCGTCTCATACAGCAAGTGTAGCCCAAACCCCACATTTTTTTTTTTACCCCCAGGAAAAGTCATGCGCCGGAAAATCCGGTACCAAGGAGACACGGAGAGCAGAGATAGGAGAAACATCAACGGGCGAACTGGCAAGAGCCAAGAGACCGATTAGATTCCACGGAGAAAGAGGAATGATTTGAGGAACAACCTCGAGATGACCGAGAGCAGGAAAGATTGAGAGACGAAAGTGGGGACGGACGACGGGAGGAGAAGAAAGAAACGGCCGAAAGAGAGCCAAATAAAAGAGAGGGAGCGAGAGCGAAAGAAGTGACAGGAAGAACAAAGGGACGCAAGGACGACTAGATGGACAAAGCCATCGGAAATGGAAGAAGAAATAAAAATCCTCTCCTTGACTAGAAACGGACTGAATTCGGCAATTCGGCAAGAAGAAGGAAAACATTCAATCCATTCGAGAAGTTCAAACGAGAAACGATAGGCCTACGAGAAGTTCATTTTGGAAAACAACGCCAAACGCCGTCGGAAGGGTGAAAATCGGGGACATTGTACGGACAACCTTGAGGTGTCGAAAGTCAAAGGGGAGTCAGTCGTACGTCACACCAAACGGACAGTTTGGTCTCCCGAAGGACTCGGGGCGGTGCACGGCCTAATGAAAAGCACAAGACAAACAACCGTTTAAAAATGAAAAGTATTCAATTATTTGGCTCAACATAAACCACCCCAATTTAAAAATCCCAGATGAAAACCCATTGAAAAAGCCCGGCCGGGCGGAACAAAAAGATCGTCCTTGGATGGAGGGGGGACATTGCAGGGAAAAGCCTGTGTAGCGTAGGGGGCTAATGCCTCCTACTAAAGGCAGCAATTAACACCAGCTGCCTGTAATTTCTCTGAGTTCAATCCTAGCCAGGCTCAAGGTCGACTCAGCCTTCCATCCTTTCTTAAGGTGGGTAAATGGAGGACCCAGTTTGTGGGGGCAATAAGCTGACTTTGTATAAATATACAAAAGTAGGAAGGCTATTGCTTAACGCATTGGAATGGTAAGCCGCCCTGAGTCTCCGGAGAAGGGCGGCACAGAAGTCAAATTTTAAAAGAAAAGAAAAGAAAAAAAAAAAAAAAGGACGAAGCCCCGGTAGACCGGGACGTCTGACCGGCGCGGACGCCCCCGGGGCCCGGCGGGGGCACCGGGGCGACGCCGGAGGTCCAGGACCGAGTAGACCGTGACAGTTTCCTGGCCGGGGCCCGCCGGGAGCAAAGTGGACACGTCCCGGCCCGGTCCACTCGGAAGGAACCCCCCTCGCCCGCGACATCGCGGCGGGGAAACAGAACCGCAGAGGGCGGTCAACCCCCGTCGGAAAGGCTCCGGTCCGCCCGAGCGTCCCGGTAGACCGGGACGTCCGGCCGCCCCGGAGGCCCCCGGCGCCCGGGCCGGGCACCGAGGGGTAGGCCGAGGTCCGGGACCGAGGCCCGCGGCTCCGGAGCCGGGATCCCGCGCACCCACCGCGGCGGAAAGGCTCCGGTCCGCCCGAGCGTCCCGGTAGACCGGGACGTCCGCCCGCCCCGGAGGCCCCCGGCGCCCGGGTCGGGCGCCGAGGGGTAGGCCGAGGTCCGGGACCGAGGCCCGCGGCTCCGGAGCCGGGATCCCGCGCACCCGGGACGGCGGAAACGCTCCGGTCCACCGAGGCCCCCGGCTCCGGAGCCGGGATCCCGCGCGCACCCACCGCGGCGGAAAGGCTCCGGTCCGCCCGAGCGTCCCGGTAGACAGGGACGTCCGCCCGCCCGGGAGGCCCCCGGCGCCCGGGTCGGGCGCCGAGGGGTAGGCCGAGGTCCGGGACCGAGGCCCGCGGCTCCGGAGCCGGGATCCCGCGCACCCGGGACGGCGGAAACGCTCCGGTCCACCGAGGCCCCCGGCTCCGGAGCCGGGATCCCGCGCGCACCCACCGCGGCGGAAAGGCTCCGGTCCGCCCGAGCGTCCCGGTAGACCGGGACGTCCGCCCGCCCGGGAGGCCCCCGGCGCCCGGGTCGGGCGCCGAGGGGTAGGCCGAGGTCCGGGACCGAGGCCCGCGGCTC
>JAUDYJ010000023.1:295000-297500 GCA_030761175.1 Masticophis lateralis
ACACGGAGAGCAGAGATAGGAGAAACATCAACGGGCGAACTGGCAAGAGCCAAGAGACCGATTAGATTCCACGGAGAAAGAGGAATGATTTGAGGAACAACCTCGAGATGACCGAGAGCAGGAAAGATTGAGAGACGAAAGTGGGGACGGACGACGGGAGGAGAAGAAAGAAACGGCCGAAAGAGAGCCAAATAAAAGAGAGGGAGCGAGAGCGAAAGAAGTGACAGGAAGAACAAAGGGACGCAAGGACGACTAGATGGACAAAGCCATCGGAAATGGAAGAAGAAATAAAAATCCTCTCCTTGACTAGAAACGGACTGAATTCGGCAATTCGGCAAGAAGAAGGAAAACATTCAATCCATTCGAGAAGTTCAAACGAGAAACGATAGGCCTACGAGAAGTTCATTTTGGAAAACAACGCCAAACGCCGTCGGAAGGGTGAAAATCGGGGACATTGTACGGACAACCTTGAGGTGTCGAAAGTCAAAGGGGAGTCAGTCGTACGTCACACCAAACGGACAGTTTGGTCTCCCGAAGGACTCGGGGCGGTGCACGGCCTAATGAAAAGCACAAGACAAACAACCGTTTAAAAATGAAAAGTATTCAATTATTTGGCTCAACATAAACCACCCCAATTTAAAAATCCCAGATGAAAACCCATTGAAAAAGCCCGGCCGGGCGGAACAAAAAGATCGTCCTTGGATGGAGGGGGGACATTGCAGGGAAAAGCCTGTGTAGCGTAGGGGGCTAATGCCTCCTACTAAAGGCAGCAATTAACACCAGCTGCCTGTAATTTCTCTGAGTTCAATCCTAGCCAGGCTCAAGGTCGACTCAGCCTTCCATCCTTTCTTAAGGTGGGTAAATGGAGGACCCAGTTTGTGGGGGCAATAAGCTGACTTTGTATAAATATACAAAAGTAGGAAGGCTATTGCTTAACGCATTGGAATGGTAAGCCGCCCTGAGTCTCCGGAGAAGGGCGGCACAGAAGTCAAATTTTAAAAGAAAAGAAAAGAAAAAAAAAAAAAAAGGACGAAGCCCCGGTAGACCGGGACGTCTGACCGGCGCGGACGCCCCCGGGGCCCGGCGGGGGCACCGGGGCGACGCCGGAGGTCCAGGACCGAGTAGACCGTGACAGTTTCCTGGCCGGGGCCCGCCGGGAGCAAAGTGGACACGTCCCGGCCCGGTCCACTCGGAAGGAACCCCCCTCGCCCGCGACATCGCGGCGGGGAAACAGAACCGCAGAGGGCGGTCAACCCCCGTCGGAAAGGCTCCGGTCCGCCCGAGCGTCCCGGTAGACCGGGACGTCCGGCCGCCCCGGAGGCCCCCGGCGCCCGGGCCGGGCACCGAGGGGTAGGCCGAGGTCCGGGACCGAGGCCCGCGGCTCCGGAGCCGGGATCCCGCGCACCCACCGCGGCGGAAAGGCTCCGGTCCGCCCGAGCGTCCCGGTAGACCGGGACGTCCGCCCGCCCCGGAGGCCCCCGGCGCCCGGGTCGGGCGCCGAGGGGTAGGCCGAGGTCCGGGACCGAGGCCCGCGGCTCCGGAGCCGGGATCCCGCGCACCCGGGACGGCGGAAACGCTCCGGTCCACCGAGGCCCCCGGCTCCGGAGCCGGGATCCCGCGCGCACCCACCGCGGCGGAAAGGCTCCGGTCCGCCCGAGCGTCCCGGTAGACAGGGACGTCCGCCCGCCCGGGAGGCCCCCGGCGCCCGGGTCGGGCGCCGAGGGGTAGGCCGAGGTCCGGGACCGAGGCCCGCGGCTCCGGAGCCGGGATCCCGCGCACCCGGGACGGCGGAAACGCTCCGGTCCACCGAGGCCCCCGGCTCCGGAGCCGGGATCCCGCGCGCACCCACCGCGGCGGAAAGGCTCCGGTCCGCCCGAGCGTCCCGGTAGACCGGGACGTCCGCCCGCCCGGGAGGCCCCCGGCGCCCGGGTCGGGCGCCGAGGGGTAGGCCGAGGTCCGGGACCGAGGCCCGCGGCTCCGGAGCCGGGATCCCGCTCACCCGGGACGGCGGAAACGCTCCGGTCCGCCGAGGCCCCCGGCTCCGGAGCCGGGATCCCGCGCGCACCCACCGCGGCGGAAAGGCTCCGGTCCGCCCGAGCGTCCCGGTAGACCGGGACGTCCGCCCGCCCCGGAGGCCCCCGGCGCCCGGGTCGGGCACCGAGGGGTAGGCCGAGGTCCGGGACCGAGGCCCGCGGCTCCGGAGCCGGGATCCCGCGCACCCACCGCGGCGGAAAGGCTCCGGTCCGCCCGAGCGTCCCGGTAGACAGGGACGTCCGCCCGCCCGGGAGGCCCCCGGCGCCCGGGTCGGGCACCGAGGGGTAGGCCGAGGTCCGGGACCGAGGCCCGCGGCTCCGGAGCCGGGATCCCGCGCACCCGGGACGGCGGAAACGCTCCGGTCCGCCGAGGCCCCCGGCTCCGGAGCCGGGATCCCGCGCACCCACCGCGGCGGAAAGGCTCCGGTCCGCCCGAGCGTCCCGGTAGACCGGGCGGTCCCCCCGCC
>JAUDYJ010000023.1:310000-312500 GCA_030761175.1 Masticophis lateralis
CTCCCGAAGGACTCGGGGCGGTGCACGGCCTAATGAAAAGCACAAGACAAACAACCGTTTAAAAATGAAAAGTATTCAATTATTTGGCTCAACATAAACCACCCCAATTTAAAAATCCCAGATGAAAACCCATTGAAAAAGCCCGGCCGGGCGGAACAAAAAGATCGTCCTTGGATGGAGGGGGGACATTGCAGGGAAAAGCCTGTGTAGCGTAGGGGGCTAATGCCTCCTACTAAAGGCAGCAATTAACACCAGCTGCCTGTAATTTCTCTGAGTTCAATCCTAGCCAGGCTCAAGGTCGACTCAGCCTTCCATCCTTTCTTAAGGTGGGTAAATGGAGGACCCAGTTTGTGGGGGCAATAAGCTGACTTTGTATAAATATACAAAAGTAGGAAGGCTATTGCTTAACGCATTGGAATGGTAAGCCGCCCTGAGTCTCCGGAGAAGGGCGGCACAGAAGTCAAATTTTAAAAGAAAAGAAAAGAAAAAAAAAAAAAAAGGACGAAGCCCCGGTAGACCGGGACGTCTGACCGGCGCGGACGCCCCCGGGGCCCGGCGGGGGCACCGGGGCGACGCCGGAGGTCCAGGACCGAGTAGACCGTGACAGTTTCCTGGCCGGGGCCCGCCGGGAGCAAAGTGGACACGTCCCGGCCCGGTCCACTCGGAAGGAACCCCCCTCGCCCGCGACATCGCGGCGGGGAAACAGAACCGCAGAGGGCGGTCAACCCCCGTCGGAAAGGCTCCGGTCCGCCCGAGCGTCCCGGTAGACCGGGACGTCCGGCCGCCCCGGAGGCCCCCGGCGCCCGGGCCGGGCACCGAGGGGTAGGCCGAGGTCCGGGACCGAGGCCCGCGGCTCCGGAGCCGGGATCCCGCGCACCCACCGCGGCGGAAAGGCTCCGGTCCGCCCGAGCGTCCCGGTAGACCGGGACGTCCGCCCGCCCCGGAGGCCCCCGGCGCCCGGGTCGGGCGCCGAGGGGTAGGCCGAGGTCCGGGACCGAGGCCCGCGGCTCCGGAGCCGGGATCCCGCGCACCCGGGACGGCGGAAACGCTCCGGTCCACCGAGGCCCCCGGCTCCGGAGCCGGGATCCCGCGCGCACCCACCGCGGCGGAAAGGCTCCGGTCCGCCCGAGCGTCCCGGTAGACAGGGACGTCCGCCCGCCCGGGAGGCCCCCGGCGCCCGGGTCGGGCGCCGAGGGGTAGGCCGAGGTCCGGGACCGAGGCCCGCGGCTCCGGAGCCGGGATCCCGCGCACCCGGGACGGCGGAAACGCTCCGGTCCACCGAGGCCCCCGGCTCCGGAGCCGGGATCCCGCGCGCACCCACCGCGGCGGAAAGGCTCCGGTCCGCCCGAGCGTCCCGGTAGACCGGGACGTCCGCCCGCCCGGGAGGCCCCCGGCGCCCGGGTCGGGCGCCGAGGGGTAGGCCGAGGTCCGGGACCGAGGCCCGCGGCTCCGGAGCCGGGATCCCGCTCACCCGGGACGGCGGAAACGCTCCGGTCCGCCGAGGCCCCCGGCTCCGGAGCCGGGATCCCGCGCGCACCCACCGCGGCGGAAAGGCTCCGGTCCGCCCGAGCGTCCCGGTAGACCGGGACGTCCGCCCGCCCCGGAGGCCCCCGGCGCCCGGGTCGGGCACCGAGGGGTAGGCCGAGGTCCGGGACCGAGGCCCGCGGCTCCGGAGCCGGGATCCCGCGCACCCACCGCGGCGGAAAGGCTCCGGTCCGCCCGAGCGTCCCGGTAGACAGGGACGTCCGCCCGCCCGGGAGGCCCCCGGCGCCCGGGTCGGGCACCGAGGGGTAGGCCGAGGTCCGGGACCGAGGCCCGCGGCTCCGGAGCCGGGATCCCGCGCACCCGGGACGGCGGAAACGCTCCGGTCCGCCGAGGCCCCCGGCTCCGGAGCCGGGATCCCGCGCACCCACCGCGGCGGAAAGGCTCCGGTCCGCCCGAGCGTCCCGGTAGACCGGGCGGTCCCCCCGCCGCGGAGGCCCCCGGCGCCCGGGACGGGCACCGAGGGGACGGCCGAGGTCCGGGACCGAGGCCCGCGGCTCCGGAACCGGGATCCCGTGCACCCGCGACGGCGTAAACGAGGTTCCCGACCGGGGCCCGCGGCTCCGGAGCCGGCATCGCGTTCCGCGTCGCCGGGGCCCGGCTCGGTAGACCGGCGGCTTTCGCCGGCCGCGGGCCGCCGGGACCAAAGTGGAGCCGTCCCACCCCGGTCTACTCGCAAGGCCGCGAGGGGAAGGCGTCGGCGGGCCGGGCCGGCGTCGGCCTCCGGGAGTCCCGGCGTTTCCCCGGCCGTCGCGGCGGTGAACCCCCACGCCGTTGGGGATCCCAAGGCCGGGTCGGCCAGGTGCGCGGAGATTTCTGGCGACTGGGTTTTCAGAAGTCGTAGGGGCACCGGTCTACCGAGTCCTCGACCGCCGGCAAGCCGACCGCGCTGTGCCGGGCCGCCCCACCCGTCCGCGGCACGGGCCGCTCTCGTTCGGCGGGCAGACGACGAGCGGTC
>JAUDYJ010000024.1:10000-12500 GCA_030761175.1 Masticophis lateralis
CCGCGGGCCTCGGTCCCGGACCTCGGCCGTCCCCTCGGTGCCCGTCCCGGGCGCCGGGGGCCTCCGCGGCGGGGGGACCGCCCGGTCTACCGGGACGCTCGGGCGGACCGGAGCCTTTCCGCCGCGGTGGGTGCGCGGGATCCCGGCTCCGGAGCCGGGGGCCTCGGCGGACCGGAGCGTTTCCGCCGTCCCGGGTGCGCGGGATCCCGGCTCCGGAGCCGCGGGCCTCGGTCCCGGACCTCGGCCTACCCCTCGGTGCCCGACCCGGGCGCCGGGGGCCTCCCGGGCGGGCGGACGTCCCTGTCTACCGGGACGCTCGGGCGGACCGGAGCCTTTCCGCCGCGGTGGGTGCGCGGGATCCCGGCTCCGGAGCCGCGGGCCTCGGTCCCGGACCTCGGCCTACCCCTCGGTGCCCGACCCGGGCGCCGGGGGCCTCCGGGGCGGGCGGACGTCCCGGTCTACCGGGACGCTCGGGCGGACCGGAGCCTTTCCGCCGCGGTGGGTGCGCGCGGGATCCCGGCTCCGGAGCCGGGGGCCTCGGCGGACCGGAGCGTTTCCGCCGTCCCGGGTGAGCGGGATCCCGGCTCCGGAGCCGCGGGCCTCGGTCCCGGACCTCGGCCTACCCCTCGGCGCCCGACCCGGGCGCCGGGGGCCTCCCGGGCGGGCGGACGTCCCGGTCTACCGGGACGCTCGGGCGGACCGGAGCCTTTCCGCCGCGGTGGGTGCGCGCGGGATCCCGGCTCCGGAGCCGGGGGCCTCGGTGGACCGGAGCGTTTCCGCCGTCCCGGGTGCGCGGGATCCCGGCTCCGGAGCCGCGGGCCTCGGTCCCGGACCTCGGCCTACCCCTCGGCGCCCGACCCGGGCGCCGGGGGCCTCCCGGGCGGGCGGACGTCCCTGTCTACCGGGACGCTCGGGCGGACCGGAGCCTTTCCGCCGCGGTGGGTGCGCGCGGGATCCCGGCTCCGGAGCCGGGGGCCTCGGCGGACCGGAGCGTTTCCGCCGTCCCGGGTGCGCGGGATCCCGGCTCCGGAGCCGCGGGCCTCGGTCCCGGACCTCGGCCTACCCCTCGGCGCCCGACCCGGGCGCCGGGGGCCTCCGGGGCGGGCGGACGTCCCGGTCTACCGGGACGCTCGGGCGGACCGGAGCCTTTCCGCCGCGGTGGGTGCGCGGGATCCCGGCTCCGGAGCCGCGGGCCTCGGTCCTGGACCTCGGCCTACCCCTCGGTGCCCGGCCCGGGCGCCGGGGGCCTCCGGGGCGGCCGGACGTCCCGGTCTACCGGGACGCTCGGGCGGACCGGAGCCTTTCCGACGGGGGTTGACCGCCCTCTGCGGTTCTGTTTCCCCGCCGCGATGTCGCGGGCGAGGGGGGTTCCTTCCGAGTGGACCGGGCCGGGACGTGTCCACTTTGCTCCCGGCGGGCCCCGGCCAGGAAACTGTCACGGTCTACTCGGTCCTGGACCTCCGGCGTCGCCCCGGTGCCCCCGCCGGGCCCCGGGGGCGTCCGCGCCGGTCAGACGTCCCGGTCTACCGGGGCTTCGTCCTTTTTTTTTTTTTTTCTTTTCTTTTCTTTTAAAATTTGACTTCTGTGCCGCCCTTCTCCGGAGACTCAGGGCGGCTTACCATTCCAATGCGTTAAGCAATAGCCTTCCTACTTTTGTATATTTATACAAAGTCAGCTTATTGCCCCCACAAACTGGGTCCTCCATTTACCCACCTTAAGAAAGGATGGAAGGCTGAGTCGACCTTGAGCCTGGCTAGGATTGAACTCAGAGAAATTACAGGCAGCTGGTGTTAATTGCTGCCTTTAGTAGGAGGCATTAGCCCCCTACGCTACACAGGCTTTTCCCTGCAATGTCCCCCCTCCATCCAAGGACGATCTTTTTGTTCCGCCCGGCCGGGCTTTTTCAATGGGTTTTCATCTGGGATTTTTAAATTGGGGTGGTTTATGTTGAGCCAAATAATTGAATACTTTTCATTTTTAAACGGTTGTTTGTCTTGTGCTTTTCATTAGGCCGTGCACCGCCCCGAGTCCTTCGGGAGACCAAACTGTCCGTTTGGTGTGACGTACGACTGACTCCCCTTTGACTTTCGACACCTCAAGGTTGTCCGTACAATGTCCCCGATTTTCACCCTTCCGACGGCGTTTGGCGTTGTTTTCCAAAATGAACTTCTCGTAGGCCTATCGTTTCTCGTTTGAACTTCTCGAATGGATTGAATGTTTTCCTTCTTCTTGCCGAATTGCCGAATTCAGTCCGTTTCTAGTCAAGGAGAGGATTTTTATTTCTTCTTCCATTTCCGATGGCTTTGTCCATCTAGTCGTCCTTGCGTCCCTTTGTTCTTCCTGTCACTTCTTTCGCTCTCGCTCCCTCTCTTTTATTTGGCTCTCTTTCGGCCGTTTCTTTCTTCTCCTCCCGTCGTCCGTCCCCACTTTCGTCTCTCAATCTTTCCTGCTCTCGGTCATCTCGAGGTTGTTCCTCAAATCATTCCTCTTTCTCCGTGGA
>JAUDYJ010000024.1:25000-27500 GCA_030761175.1 Masticophis lateralis
CGGTGCCCGGCCCGGGCGCCGGGGGCCTCCGGGGCGGCCGGACGTCCCGGTCTACCGGGACGCTCGGGCGGACCGGAGCCTTTCCGACGGGGGTTGACCGCCCTCTGCGGTTCTGTTTCCCCGCCGCGATGTCGCGGGCGAGGGGGGTTCCTTCCGAGTGGACCGGGCCGGGACGTGTCCACTTTGCTCCCGGCGGGCCCCGGCCAGGAAACTGTCACGGTCTACTCGGTCCTGGACCTCCGGCGTCGCCCCGGTGCCCCCGCCGGGCCCCGGGGGCGTCCGCGCCGGTCAGACGTCCCGGTCTACCGGGGCTTCGTCCTTTTTTTTTTTTTTTCTTTTCTTTTCTTTTAAAATTTGACTTCTGTGCCGCCCTTCTCCGGAGACTCAGGGCGGCTTACCATTCCAATGCGTTAAGCAATAGCCTTCCTACTTTTGTATATTTATACAAAGTCAGCTTATTGCCCCCACAAACTGGGTCCTCCATTTACCCACCTTAAGAAAGGATGGAAGGCTGAGTCGACCTTGAGCCTGGCTAGGATTGAACTCAGAGAAATTACAGGCAGCTGGTGTTAATTGCTGCCTTTAGTAGGAGGCATTAGCCCCCTACGCTACACAGGCTTTTCCCTGCAATGTCCCCCCTCCATCCAAGGACGATCTTTTTGTTCCGCCCGGCCGGGCTTTTTCAATGGGTTTTCATCTGGGATTTTTAAATTGGGGTGGTTTATGTTGAGCCAAATAATTGAATACTTTTCATTTTTAAACGGTTGTTTGTCTTGTGCTTTTCATTAGGCCGTGCACCGCCCCGAGTCCTTCGGGAGACCAAACTGTCCGTTTGGTGTGACGTACGACTGACTCCCCTTTGACTTTCGACACCTCAAGGTTGTCCGTACAATGTCCCCGATTTTCACCCTTCCGACGGCGTTTGGCGTTGTTTTCCAAAATGAACTTCTCGTAGGCCTATCGTTTCTCGTTTGAACTTCTCGAATGGATTGAATGTTTTCCTTCTTCTTGCCGAATTGCCGAATTCAGTCCGTTTCTAGTCAAGGAGAGGATTTTTATTTCTTCTTCCATTTCCGATGGCTTTGTCCATCTAGTCGTCCTTGCGTCCCTTTGTTCTTCCTGTCACTTCTTTCGCTCTCGCTCCCTCTCTTTTATTTGGCTCTCTTTCGGCCGTTTCTTTCTTCTCCTCCCGTCGTCCGTCCCCACTTTCGTCTCTCAATCTTTCCTGCTCTCGGTCATCTCGAGGTTGTTCCTCAAATCATTCCTCTTTCTCCGTGGAATCTAATCGGTCTCTTGGCTCTTGCCAGTTCGCCCGTTGATGTTTCTCCTATCTCTGCTCTCCGTGTCTCCTTGGTACCGGATTTTCCGGCGCATGACTTTTCCTGGGGGTAAAAAAAAAAATGTGGGGTTTGGGCTACACTTGCTGTATGAGACGACCTCTCTTCCAACGCACACCAAATAAAAATTAAAAAAACATCCGCTGGCTCACCCACAATGTAAAAGCCTCCTGCGCCAGACCCAAAACGGCCCCTGCAACAAGCAGGAACCTCACACAGCCACAAAAAGCCCCCCAAAACAACTTTCACGCTTTTACACGCACACAAAATTCCACGTCCAGCTTTGTGAGATTTTGTGCGTCGGCGTAGTTAGAGTGAAACGCTAGAGAAGGACACTAAATCTCAGAAAGCTGCACTTTTATTTTTATTTTTAAGCTAAATTTAAAACTTCCTGGGCTAAAACGTAGACCTATCCTTTCAATGGCTAGGTCTAAAAAAAAAGAACAACTAAAAAACCCCGCTTTTAAAGCTCCCAAAGGGGAAAAAACACGTTAAGACTTGCAGACTTCAATTCCCAGAATTCCTCAGCCAGCTTTGCTTTGCTCCACAATGAGGTTTAGCTGCTTGCCGATGCAATGGATTGCAGGCAAGGCAAGGCAAGGCAAGGCAAGGCAAGGCAAGGCAAGGCAAGCGTCGCGGCGAGCAGCTAAGGTAAGCAAGCTGGAGGGGGGCGGGGGGGGGGATTTTTGCTACGTACCCATTAGCAGGCAAAAATTAGCAGCCGGGATGGCCAGCGTTGTGTAAAAGGAAAGTTTTTTTCCCTTTTACACAGCGCTTGGCCATCCAAGCTCTGGCGATCCCGGCTGAGTTGCCTGCTAATCAGGCAGGCAACTCAGCCGGGATGGCCAGCGTTGTGCAAAAGGGAGGTTTTCTTCTTTCCTTTCTCGCTTTCTTCCGTGGTTTCTGCTAATATCATTTCCGGAACGAGAACCCTAACCCCTAACTCCAAACCCCAACCCTAACCCTTAAAACGTCCGACTTCAAGGCGGGCAGACGGCCCGGACCGGAGTCTCTGTTTCCCTGCCACGACGGGTTGCTTTAAGTAGCCCGTTTTAAGTGAAAAGCTTCCATTCTCGCCTAGATCTCTGGCTATCGCGAGATGACGCTCTGCCAGCCAGAGAGAGAGAGGGATAACGAAGAAGGCAAAGACAAAGAGACCGACT
>JAUDYJ010000024.1:42500-45000 GCA_030761175.1 Masticophis lateralis
TCCCGGGTGCGCGGGATCCCGGCTCCGGAGCCGCGGGCCTCGGTCCCGGACCTCGGCCTACCCCTCGGCGCCCGACCCGGGCGCCGGGGGCCTCCCGGGCGGGCGGACGTCCCTGTCTACCGGGACGCTCGGGCGGACCGGAGCCTTTCCGCCGCGGTGGGTGCGCGCGGGATCCCGGCTCCGGAGCCGGGGGCCTCGGCGGACCGGAGCGTTTCCGCCGTCCCGGGTGCGCGGGATCCCGGCTCCGGAGCCGCGGGCCTCGGTCCCGGACCTCGGCCTACCCCTCGGCGCCCGACCCGGGCGCCGGGGGCCTCCGGGGCGGGCGGACGTCCCGGTCTACCGGGACGCTCGGGCGGACCGGAGCCTTTCCGCCGCGGTGGGTGCGCGGGATCCCGGCTCCGGAGCCGCGGGCCTCGGTCCCGGACCTCGGCCTACCCCTCGGTGCCCGGCCCGGGCGCCGGGGGCCTCCGGGGCGGCCGGACGTCCCGGTCTACCGGGACGCTCGGGCGGACCGGAGCCTTTCCGACGGGGGTTGACCGCCCTCTGCGGTTCTGTTTCCCCGCCGCGATGTCGCGGGCGAGGGGGGTTCCTTCCGAGTGGACCGGGCCGGGACGTGTCCACTTTGCTCCCGGCGGGCCCCGGCCAGGAAACTGTCACGGTCTACTCGGTCCTGGACCTCCGGCGTCGCCCCGGTGCCCCCGCCGGGCCCCGGGGGCGTCCGCGCCGGTCAGACGTCCCGGTCTACCGGGGCTTCGTCCTTTTTTTTTTTTTTTCTTTTCTTTCTTTTAAAATTTGACTTCTGTGCCGCCCTTCTCCGGAGACTCAGGGCGGCTTACCATTCCAATGCGTTAAGCAATAGCCTTCCTACTTTTGTATATTTATACAAAGTCAGCTTATTGCCCCCACAAACTGGGTCCTCCATTTACCCACCTTAAGAAAGGATGGAAGGCTGAGTCGACCTTGAGCCTGGCTAGGATTGAACTCAGAGAAATTACAGGCAGCTGGTGTTAATTGCTGCCTTTAGTAGGAGGCATTAGCCCCCTACGCTACACAGGCTTTTCCCTGCAATGTCCCCCCTCCATCCAAGGACGATCTTTTTGTTCCGCCCGGCCGGGCTTTTTCAATGGGTTTTCATCTGGGATTTTAAATTGGGGTGGTTTATGTTGAGCCAAATAATTGAATACTTTTCATTTTTAAACGGTTGTTTGTCTTGTGCTTTTCATTAGGCCGTGCACCGCCCCGAGTCCTTCGGGAGACCAAACTGTCCGTTTGGTGTGACGTACGACTGACTCCCCTTTGACTTTCGACACCTCAAGGTTGTCCGTACAATGTCCCCGATTTTCACCCTTCCGACGGCGTTTGGCGTTGTTTTCCAAAATGAACTTCTCGTAGGCCTATCGTTTCTCGTTTGAACTTCTCGAATGGATTGAATGTTTCCTTCTTCTTGCCGAATTGCCGAATTCAGTCCGTTTCTAGTCAAGGAGAGGATTTTTATTTCTTCTTCCATTTCCGATGGCTTTGTCCATCTAGTCGTCCTTGCGTCCCTTTGTTCTTCTGTCACTTCTTTCGCTCTCGCTCCCTCTCTTTTATTTGGCTCTCTTTCGGCCGTTTCTTTCTTCTCCTCCCGTCGTCCGTCCCCACTTTCGTCTCTCAATCTTTCCTGCTCTCGGTCATCTCGAGGTTGTTCCTCAAATCATTCCTCTTTCTCCGTGGAATCTAATCGGTCTCTTGGCTCTTGCCAGTTCGCCCGTTGATGTTTCTCCTATCTCTGCTCTCCCGTGTCTCCTTGGTACCGGATTTTCCGGCGCATGACTTTTCCTGGGGGTAAAAAAAAAATGTGGGGTTTGGGCTACACTTGCTGTATGAGACGACCTCTCTTCCAACGCACACCAAATAAAAATTAAAAAAACATCCGCTGGCTCACCCACAATGTAAAAGCCTCCTGCGCCAGACCCAAAACGGCCCCTGCAACAAGCAGGAACCTCACACAGCCACAAAAAGCCCCCCAAAACAACTTTCACGCTTTTACACGCACACAAAATTCCACGTCCAGCTTTGTGAGATTTTGTGCGTCGGCGTAGTTAGAGTGAAACGCTAGAGAAGGACACTAAATCTCAGAAAGCTGCACTTTTATTTTTATTTTTAAGCTAAATTTAAAACTTCCTGGGCTAAAACGTAGACCTATCCTTTCAATGGCTAGGTCTAAAAAAAAAGAACAACTAAAAAACCCCGCTTTTAAAGCTCCCAAAGGGGAAAAAACACGTTAAGACTTGCAGACTTCATTCCCAGAATTCCTCAGCAGCTTTGCTTTGCTCCACAATGAGGTTTAGCTGCTTGCCGATGCAATGGATTGCAGGCAAGGCAAGGCAAGGCAAGGCAAGGCAAGGCAAGGCAAGGCAAGCGTCGCGGCGAGCAGCTAAGGTAAGCAAGCTGGAGGGGGGGCGGGGGGGGATTTTTGCTACGTACCCATTAGCAGGCAAAAATTAGCAGCCGGGATGGC
>JAUDYJ010000024.1:57500-60000 GCA_030761175.1 Masticophis lateralis
GCGTCGCCCCGGTGCCCCCGCCGGGCCCCGGGGGCGTCCGCGCCGGTCAGACGTCCCGGTCTACCGGGGCTTCGTCCTTTTTTTTTTTTTTTTTTTTTTCCCTTTTCTTTTCTTTTAAAATTTGACTTCTGTGCCGCCCTTCTCCGGAGACTCAGGGCGGCTTACCATTACAATGCGTTAAGCAATAGCCTTCCTACTTTTGTATATTTATACAAAGTCAGCTTATTGCCCCCACAAACTGGGTCCTCCATTTACCCACCTTAAGAAAGGATGGAAGGCTGAGTCGACCTTGAGCCTGGCTAGGATTGAACTCAGAGAAATTACAGGCAGCTGGTGTTAATTGCTGCCTTTAGTAGGAGGCATTAGCCCCCTACGCTACACAGGCTTTTCCCTGCAATGTCCCCCCTCCATCCAAGGACGATCTTTTTGTTCCGCCCGGCCGGGCTTTTTCAATGGGTTTTCATCTGGGATTTTTAAATTGGGGTGGTTTATGTTGAGCCAAATAATTGAATACTTTTCATTTTTAAACGGTTGTTTGTCTTGTGCTTTTCATTAGGCCGTGCACCGCCCCGAGTCCTTCGGGAGACCAAACTGTCCGTTTGGTGTGACGTACGACTGACTCCCCTTTGACTTTCGACACCTCAAGGTTGTCCGTACAATGTCCCCGATTTTCACCCTTCCGACGGCGTTTGGCGTTGTTTTCCAAAATGAACTTCTCGTAGGCCTATCGTTTCTCGTTTGAACTTCTCGAATGGATTGAATGTTTTCCTTCTTCTTGCCGAATTGCCGAATTCAGTCCGTTTCTAGTCAAGGAGAGGATTTTTATTTCTTCTTCCATTTCCGATGGCTTTGTCCATCTAGTCGTCCTTGCGTCCCTTTGTTCTTCCTGTCACTTCTTTCGCTCTCGCTCCCTCTCTTTTATTTGGCTCTCTTTCGGCCGTTTCTTTCTTCTCCTCCCGTCGTCCGTCCCCACTTTCGTCTCTCAATCTTTCCTGCTCTCGGTCATCTCGAGGTTGTTCCTCAAATCATTCCTCTTTCTCCGTGGAATCTAATCGGTCTCTTGGCTCTTGCCAGTTCGCCCGTTGATGTTTCTCCTATCTCTGCTCTCCGTGTCTCCTTGGTACCGGATTTTCCGGCGCATGACTTTTCCTGGGGGTAAAAAAAAAAATGTGGGGTTTGGGCTACACTTGCTGTATGAGACGACCTCTCTTCCAACGCACACCAAATAAAAATTAAAAAAACATCCGCTGGCTCACCCACAATGTAAAAGCCTCCTGCGCCAGACCCAAAACGGCCCCTGCAACAAGCAGGAACCTCACACGGCCACAAAAAGCCCCCCAAAACAACTTTCACGCTTTTACACGCACACAAAATTCCACGTCCAGCTTTGTGAGATTTTGTGCGTCGGCGTAGTTAGAGTGAAACGCTAGAGAAGGACACTAAATCTCAGAAAGCTGCACTTTTATTTTTATTTTTAAGCTAAATTTAAAACTTCCTGGGCTAAAACGTAGACCTATCCTTTCAATGGCTAGGTCTAAAAAAAAAGAACAACTAAAAAACCCCGCTTTTAAAGCTCCCAAAGGGGAAAAAACACGTTAAGACTTGCAGACTTCAATTCCCAGAATTCCTCAGCCAGCTTTGCTTTGCTCCACAATGAGGTTTAGCTGCTTGCCGATGCAATGGATTGCAGGCAAGGCAAGGCAAGGCAAGGCAAGGCAAGGCAAGGCAAGGCAAGCGTCGCGGCGAGCAGCTAAGGTAAGCAAGCTGGAGGGGGGCGGGGGGGGGGATTTTTGCTACGTACCCATTAGCAGGCAAAAATTAGCAGCCGGGATGGCCAGCGTTGTGTAAAAGGAAAGTTTTTTTCCCTTTTACACAGCGCTTGGCCATCCAAGCTCTGGCGATCCCGGCTGAGTTGCCTGCTAATCAGGCAGGCAACTCAGCCGGGATGGCCAGCGTTGTGCAAAAGGGAGGTTTTCTTCTTTCCTTTCTCGCTTTCTTCCGTGGTTTCTGCTAATATCATTTCCGGAACGAGAACCCTAACCCCTAACTCCAAACCCCAACCCTAACCCTTAAAACGTCCGACTTCAAGGCGGGCAGACGGCCCGGACCGGAGTCTCTGTTTCCCTGCCACGACGGGTTGCTTTAAGTAGCCCGTTTTAAGTGAAAAGCTTCCATTCTCGCCTAGATCTCTGGCTATCGCGAGCCTTCCGATCCAAGCTCCGGCCGCAGTTCCAAGGGTCCCGCTTTCTCGGGAAGATGACGCTCTGCCAGCCAGAGAGAGAGAGGGATAACGAAGAAGGCAAAGACAAAGAGACCGACTGTGTCAAATTGAACCGTCGCAACACGACCGGAAGTACGGACAAAGAGAAAAGAAACCGAGAAGGAAAAGAGGGCGGGACGGGAAAAACAGAAAAAAATCGAAAGGATGACCCCGAGATGGAGAGTGGAAATCTAAGAAAGAGATGGAAAACAAGAAGACGTCCGGGACGAAATAAAAGAT
>JAUDYJ010000024.1:70000-72500 GCA_030761175.1 Masticophis lateralis
GCGGGGAGGCATCCGCTCCACCTGAACACCGGGCCCCGGAGGGCCGGCCCGCGGAGGTCCCTCCCCGAGGCGACCGCGGAGTCCACGATCGATCGGGGGAGAGGCGGGAAGGAGGACCCGTCCGACCGCTCGTCGTCTGCCCGCCGAACGAGAGCGGCCCGTGCCGCGGACGGGTGGGGCGGCCCGGCACAGCGCGGTCGGCTTGCCGGCGGTCGAGGACTCGGTAGACCGGTGCCCCTACGACTTCTGAAAACCCAGTCGCCAGAAATCTCCGCGCACCTGGCCGACCCGGCCTTGGGATCCCCAACGGCGTGGGGGTTCACCGCCGCGACGGCCGGGGAAACGCCGGGACTCCCGGAGGCCGACGCCGGCCCGGCCCGCCGACGCCTTCCCCTCGCGGCCTTGCGAGTAGACCGGGGTGGGACGGCTCCACTTTGGTCCCGGCGGCCCGCGGCCGGCGAAAGCCGCCGGTCTACCGAGCCGGGCCCCGGCGACGCGGAACGCGATGCCGGCTCCGGAGCCGCGGGCCCCGGTCGGGAACCTCGTTTACGCCGTCGCGGGTGCACGGGATCCCGGTTCCGGAGCCGCGGGCCTCGGTCCCGGACCTCGGCCGTCCCCTCGGTGCCCGTCCCGGGCGCCGGGGGCCTCCGGGGCGGGCGGACGTCCCTGTCTACCGGGACGCTCGGGCGGACCGGAGCCTTTCCGCCGCGGTGGGTGCGCGCGGGATCCCGGCTCCGGAGCCGGGGGCCTCGGCGGACCGGAGCGTTTCCGCCGTCCCGGGTGAGCGGGATCCCGGCTCCGGAGCCGCGGGCCTCGGTCCCGGACCTCGGCCTACCCCTCGGCGCCCGACCCGGGCGCCGGGGGCCTCCCGGGCGGGCGGACGTCCCTGTCTACCGGGACGCTCGGGCGGACCGGAGCCTTTCCGCCGCGGTGGGTGCGCGCGGGATCCCGGCTCCGGAGCCGGGGGCCTCGGCGGACCGGAGCGTTTCCGCCGTCCCGGGTGAGCGGGATCCCGGCTCCGGAGCCGCGGGCCTCGGTCCCGGACCTCGGCCTACCCCTCGGCGCCCGACCCGGGCGCCGGGGGCCTCCCGGGCGGGCGGACGTCCCTGTCTACCGGGACGCTCGGGCGGACCGGAGCCTTTCCGCCGCGGTGGGTGCGCGCGGGATCCCGGCTCCGGAGCCGGGGGCCTCGGCGGACCGGAGCGTTTCCGCCGTCCCGGGTGCGCGGGATCCCGGCTCCGGAGCCGCGGGCCTCGGTCCCGGACCTCGGCCTACCCCTCGGCGCCCGACCCGGGCGCCGGGGGCCTCCGGGGCGGGTGGACGTCCCGGTCTACCGGGACGCTCGGGCGGACCGGAGCCTTTCCGCCGCGGTGGGTGCGCGGGATCCCGGCTCCGGAGCCGCGGGCCTCGGTCCCGGACCTCGGCCTACCCCTCGGTGCCCGGCCCGGGCGCCGGGGGCCTCCGGGGCGGCCGGACGTCCCGGTCTACCGGGACGCTCGGGCGGACCGGAGCCTTTCCGACGGGGGTTGACCGCCCTCTGCGGTTCTGTTTCCCCGCCGCGATGTCGCGGGCGAGGGGGGTTCCTTCCGAGTGGACCGGGCCGGGACGCGTCCACTTTGCTCCCGGCGGGCCCCGGCCAGGAAACTGTCACGGTCTACTCGGTCCTGGACCTCCGGCGTCGCCCCGGTGCCCCCGCCGGGCCCCGGGGGCGTCCGCGCCGGTCAGACGTCCCGGTCTACCGGGGCTTCGTCCTTTTTTTTTTTTTTTTTTTTTCCCTTTTCTTTTCTTTTAAAATTTGACTTCTGTGCCGCCCTTCTCCGGAGACTCAGGGCGGCTTACCATTACAATGCGTTAAGCAATAGCCTTCCTACTTTTGTATATTTATACAAAGTCAGCTTATTGCCCCCACAAACTGGGTCCTCCATTTACCCACCTTAAGAAAGGATGGAAGGCTGAGTCGACCTTGAGCCTGGCTAGGATTGAACTCAGAGAAATTACAGGCAGCTGGTGTTAATTGCTGCCTTTAGTAGGAGGCATTAGCCCCCTACGCTACACAGGCTTTTCCCTGCAATGTCCCCCCTCCATCCAAGGACGATCTTTTTGTTCCGCCCGGCCGGGCTTTTTCAATGGGTTTTCATCTGGGATTTTTAAATTGGGGTGGTTTATGTTGAGCCAAATAATTGAATACTTTTCATTTTTAAACGGTTGTTTGTCTTGTGCTTTTCATTAGGCCGTGCACCGCCCCGAGTCCTTCGGGAGACCAAACTGTCCGTTTGGTGTGACGTACGACTGACTCCCCTTTGACTTTCGACACCTCAAGGTTGTCCGTACAATGTCCCCGATTTTCACCCTTCCGACGGCGTTTGGCGTTGTTTTCCAAAATGAACTTCTCGTAGGCCTATCGTTTCTCGTTTGAACTTCTCGAATGGATTGAATGTTTTCCTTCTTCTTGCCGAATTGCCGAATTCAGTCCGTTTCTAGTCAAGGAGAGGATTTTTAT
>JAUDYJ010000024.1:85000-87500 GCA_030761175.1 Masticophis lateralis
CTCGGCCTACCCCTCGGCGCCCGACCCGGGCGCCGGGGGCCTCCCGGGCGGGCGGACGTCCCTGTCTACCGGGACGCTCGGGCGGACCGGAGCCTTTCCGCCGCGGTGGGTGCGCGCGGGATCCCGGCTCCGGAGCCGGGGGCCTCGGCGGACCGGAGCGTTTCCGCCGTCCCGGGTGAGCGGGATCCCGGCTCCGGAGCCGCGGGCCTCGGTCCCGGACCTCGGCCTACCCCTCGGCGCCCGACCCGGGCGCCGGGGGCCTCCCGGGCGGGCGGACGTCCCTGTCTACCGGGACGCTCGGGCGGACCGGAGCCTTTCCGCCGCGGTGGGTGCGCGCGGGATCCCGGCTCCGGAGCCGGGGGCCTCGGCGGACCGGAGCGTTTCCGCCGTCCCGGGTGCGCGGGATCCCGGCTCCGGAGCCGCGGGCCTCGGTCCCGGACCTCGGCCTACCCCTCGGCGCCCGACCCGGGCGCCGGGGGCCTCCGGGGCGGGCGGACGTCCCGGTCTACCGGGACGCTCGGGCGGACCGGAGCCTTTCCGCCGCGGTGGGTGCGCGGGATCCCGGCTCCGGAGCCGCGGGCCTCGGTCCCGGACCTCGGCCTACCCCTCGGTGCCCGGCCCGGGCGCCGGGGGCCTCCGGGGCGGCCGGACGTCCCGGTCTACCGGGACGCTCGGGCGGACCGGAGCCTTTCCGACGGGGGTTGACCGCCCTCTGCGGTTCTGTTTCCCCGCCGCGATGTCGCGGGCGAGGGGGGTTCCTTCCGAGTGGACCGGGCCGGGACGCGTCCACTTTGCTCCCGGCGGGCCCCGGCCAGGAAACTGTCACGGTCTACTCGGTCCTGGACCTCCGGCGTCGCCCCGGTGCCCCCGCCGGGCCCCGGGGGCGTCCGCGCCGGTCAGACGTCCCGGTCTACCGGGGCTTCGTCCTTTTTTTTTTTTTTTTTTTTTTCCTTTTCTTTTCTTTTAAAATTTGACTTCTGTGCCGCCCTTCTCCGGAGACTCAGGGCGGCTTACCATTACAATGCGTTAAGCAATAGCCTTCCTACTTTTGTATATTTATACAAAGTCAGCTTATTGCCCCCACAAACTGGGTCCTCCATTTACCCACCTTAAGAAAGGATGGAAGGCTGAGTCGACCTTGAGCCTGGCTAGGATTGAACTCAGAGAAATTACAGGCAGCTGGTGTTAATTGCTGCCTTTAGTAGGAGGCATTAGCCCCCTACGCTACACAGGCTTTTCCCTGCAATGTCCCCCCTCCATCCAAGGACGATCTTTTTGTTCCGCCCGGCCGGGCTTTTTCAATGGGTTTTCATCTGGGATTTTTAAATTGGGGTGGTTTATGTTGAGCCAAATAATTGAATACTTTTCATTTTTAAACGGTTGTTTGTCTTGTGCTTTTCATTAGGCCGTGCACCGCCCCGAGTCCTTCGGGAGACCAAACTGTCCGTTTGGTGTGACGTACGACTGACTCCCCTTTGACTTTCGACACCTCAAGGTTGTCCGTACAATGTCCCCGATTTTCACCCTTCCGACGGCGTTTGGCGTTGTTTTCCAAAATGAACTTCTCGTAGGCCTATCGTTTCTCGTTTGAACTTCTCGAATGGATTGAATGTTTTCCTTCTTCTTGCCGAATTGCCGAATTCAGTCCGTTTCTAGTCAAGGAGAGGATTTTTATTTCTTCTTCCATTTCCGATGGCTTTGTCCATCTAGTCGTCCTTGCGTCCCTTTGTTCTTCCTGTCACTTCTTTCGCTCTCGCTCCCTCTCTTTTATTTGGCTCTCTTTCGGCCGTTTCTTTCTTCTCCTCCCGTCGTCCGTCCCCACTTTCGTCTCTCAATCTTTCCTGCTCTCGGTCATCTCGAGGTTGTTCCTCAAATCATTCCTCTTTCTCCGTGGAATCTAATCGGTCTCTTGGCTCTTGCCAGTTCGCCCGTTGATGTTTCTCCTATCTCTGCTCTCCGTGTCTCCTTGGTACCGGATTTTCCGGCGCATGACTTTTCCTGGGGGTAAAAAAAAAAATGTGGGGTTTGGGCTACACTTGCTGTATGAGACGACCTCTCTTCCAACGCACACCAAATAAAAATTAAAAAAACATCCGCTGGCTCACCCACAATGTAAAAGCCTCCTGCGCCAGACCCAAAACGGCCCCTGCAACAAGCAGGAACCTCACACGGCCACAAAAAGCCCCCCAAAACAACTTTCACGCTTTTACACGCACACAAAATTCCACGTCCAGCTTTGTGAGATTTTGTGCGTCGGCGTAGTTAGAGTGAAACGCTAGAGAAGGACACTAAATCTCAGAAAGCTGCACTTTTATTTTTATTTTTAAGCTAAATTTAAAACTTCCTGGGCTAAAACGTAGACCTATCCTTTCAATGGCTAGGTCTAAAAAAAAAGAACAACTAAAAAACCCCGCTTTTAAAGCTCCCAAAGGGGAAAAAACACGTTAAGACTTGCAGACTTCAATTCCCAGAATTCCTCAGCCAGCTTTGCTTTGCTCCA
>JAUDYJ010000024.1:100000-102500 GCA_030761175.1 Masticophis lateralis
CGGTCCTGGACCTCCGGCGTCGCCCCGGTGCCCCCGCCGGGCCCCGGGGGCGTCCGCGCCGGTCAGACGTCCCGGTCTACCGGGGCTTCGTCCTTTTTTTTTTTTTTTTTTTTTTCCTTTTCTTTTCTTTTAAAATTTGACTTCTGTGCCGCCCTTCTCCGGAGACTCAGGGCGGCTTACCATTACAATGCGTTAAGCAATAGCCTTCCTACTTTTGTATATTTATACAAAGTCAGCTTATTGCCCCCACAAACTGGGTCCTCCATTTACCCACCTTAAGAAAGGATGGAAGGCTGAGTCGACCTTGAGCCTGGCTAGGATTGAACTCAGAGAAATTACAGGCAGCTGGTGTTAATTGCTGCCTTTAGTAGGAGGCATTAGCCCCCTACGCTACACAGGCTTTTCCCTGCAATGTCCCCCCTCCATCCAAGGACGATCTTTTTGTTCCGCCCGGCCGGGCTTTTTCAATGGGTTTTCATCTGGGATTTTTAAATTGGGGTGGTTTATGTTGAGCCAAATAATTGAATACTTTTCATTTTTAAACGGTTGTTTGTCTTGTGCTTTTCATTAGGCCGTGCACCGCCCCGAGTCCTTCGGGAGACCAAACTGTCCGTTTGGTGTGACGTACGACTGACTCCCCTTTGACTTTCGACACCTCAAGGTTGTCCGTACAATGTCCCCGATTTTCACCCTTCCGACGGCGTTTGGCGTTGTTTTCCAAAATGAACTTCTCGTAGGCCTATCGTTTCTCGTTTGAACTTCTCGAATGGATTGAATGTTTTCCTTCTTCTTGCCGAATTGCCGAATTCAGTCCGTTTCTAGTCAAGGAGAGGATTTTTATTTCTTCTTCCATTTCCGATGGCTTTGTCCATCTAGTCGTCCTTGCGTCCCTTTGTTCTTCCTGTCACTTCTTTCGCTCTCGCTCCCTCTCTTTTATTTGGCTCTCTTTCGGCCGTTTCTTTCTTCTCCTCCCGTCGTCCGTCCCCACTTTCGTCTCTCAATCTTTCCTGCTCTCGGTCATCTCGAGGTTGTTCCTCAAATCATTCCTCTTTCTCCGTGGAATCTAATCGGTCTCTTGGCTCTTGCCAGTTCGCCCGTTGATGTTTCTCCTATCTCTGCTCTCCGTGTCTCCTTGGTACCGGATTTTCCGGCGCATGACTTTTCCTGGGGGTAAAAAAAAAAATGTGGGGTTTGGGCTACACTTGCTGTATGAGACGACCTCTCTTCCAACGCACACCAAATAAAAATTAAAAAAACATCCGCTGGCTCACCCACAATGTAAAAGCCTCCTGCGCCAGACCCAAAACGGCCCCTGCAACAAGCAGGAACCTCACACGGCCACAAAAAGCCCCCCAAAACAACTTTCACGCTTTTACACGCACACAAAATTCCACGTCCAGCTTTGTGAGATTTTGTGCGTCGGCGTAGTTAGAGTGAAACGCTAGAGAAGGACACTAAATCTCAGAAAGCTGCACTTTTATTTTTATTTTTAAGCTAAATTTAAAACTTCCTGGGCTAAAACGTAGACCTATCCTTTCAATGGCTAGGTCTAAAAAAAAAGAACAACTAAAAAACCCCGCTTTTAAAGCTCCCAAAGGGGAAAAAACACGTTAAGACTTGCAGACTTCAATTCCCAGAATTCCTCAGCCAGCTTTGCTTTGCTCCACAATGAGGTTTAGCTGCTTGCCGATGCAATGGATTGCAGGCAAGGCAAGGCAAGGCAAGGCAAGGCAAGGCAAGGCAAGGCAAGCGTCGCGGCGAGCAGCTAAGGTAAGCAAGCTGGAGGGGGGCGGGGGGGGGGATTTTTGCTACGTACCCATTAGCAGGCAAAAATTAGCAGCCGGGATGGCCAGCGTTGTGTAAAAGGAAAGTTTTTTTCCCTTTTACACAGCGCTTGGCCATCCAAGCTCTGGCGATCCCGGCTGAGTTGCCTGCTAATCAGGCAGGCAACTCAGCCGGGATGGCCAGCGTTGTGCAAAAGGGAGGTTTTCTTCTTTCCTTTCTCGCTTTCTTCCGTGGTTTCTGCTAATATCATTTCCGGAACGAGAACCCTAACCCCTAACTCCAAACCCCAACCCTAACCCTTAAAACGTCCGACTTCAAGGCGGGCAGACGGCCCGGACCGGAGTCTCTGTTTCCCTGCCACGACGGGTTGCTTTAAGTAGCCCGTTTTAAGTGAAAAGCTTCCATTCTCGCCTAGATCTCTGGCTATCGCGAGCCTTCCGATCCAAGCTCCGGCCGCAGTTCCAAGGGTCCCGCTTTCTCGGGAAGATGACGCTCTGCCAGCCAGAGAGAGAGAGGGATAACGAAGAAGGCAAAGACAAAGAGACCGACTGTGTCAAATTGAACCGTCGCAACACGACCGGAAGTACGGACAAAGAGAAAAGAAACCGAGAAGGAAAAGAGGGCGGGACGGGAAAAACAGAAAAAAATCGAAAGGATGACCCCGAGATGGAGAGTGGAAATCTAAGAAAGAGATGGAAAACAAGAAGACGTCCGG
>JAUDYJ010000024.1:127500-130000 GCA_030761175.1 Masticophis lateralis
CGGGCGGGCGGACGTCCCTGTCTACCGGGACGCTCGGGCGGACCGGAGCCTTTCCGCCGCGGTGGGTGCGCGCGGGATCCCGGCTCCGGAGCCGGGGGCCTCGGCGGACCGGAGCGTTTCCGCCGTCCCGGGTGAGCGGGATCCCGGCTCCGGAGCCGCGGGCCTCGGTCCCGGACCTCGGCCTACCCCTCGGCGCCCGACCCGGGCGCCGGGGGCCTCCCGGGCGGGCGGACGTCCCTGTCTACCGGGACGCTCGGGCGGACCGGAGCCTTTCCGCCGCGGTGGGTGCGCGGGATCCCGGCTCCGGAGCCGCGGGCCTCGGTCCCGGACCTCGGCCTACCCCTCGGTGCCCGGCCCGGGCGCCGGGGGCCTCCGGGGCGGCCGGACGTCCCGGTCTACCGGGACGCTCGGGCGGACCGGAGCCTTTCCGACGGGGGTTGACCGCCCTCTGCGGTTCTGTTTCCCCGCCGCGATGTCGCGGGCGAGGGGGGTTCCTTCCGAGTGGACCGGGCCGGGACGCGTCCACTTTGCTCCCGGCGGGCCCCGGCCAGGAAACTGTCACGGTCTACTCGGTCCTGGACCTCCGGCGTCGCCCCGGTGCCCCCGCCGGGCCCCGGGGGCGTCCGCGCCGGTCAGACGTCCCGGTCTACCGGGGCTTCGTCCTTTTTTTTTTTTTTTTTTTTTTCCTTTTCTTTTCTTTTAAAATTTGACTTCTGTGCCGCCCTTCTCCGGAGACTCAGGGCGGCTTACCATTACAATGCGTTAAGCAATAGCCTTCCTACTTTTGTATATTTATACAAAGTCAGCTTATTGCCCCCACAAACTGGGTCCTCCATTTACCCACCTTAAGAAAGGATGGAAGGCTGAGTCGACCTTGAGCCTGGCTAGGATTGAACTCAGAGAAATTACAGGCAGCTGGTGTTAATTGCTGCCTTTAGTAGGAGGCATTAGCCCCCTACGCTACACAGGCTTTTCCCTGCAATGTCCCCCCTCCATCCAAGGACGATCTTTTTGTTCCGCCCGGCCGGGCTTTTTCAATGGGTTTTCATCTGGGATTTTTAAATTGGGGTGGTTTATGTTGAGCCAAATAATTGAATACTTTTCATTTTTAAACGGTTGTTTGTCTTGTGCTTTTCATTAGGCCGTGCACCGCCCCGAGTCCTTCGGGAGACCAAACTGTCCGTTTGGTGTGACGTACGACTGACTCCCCTTTGACTTTCGACACCTCAAGGTTGTCCGTACAATGTCCCCGATTTTCACCCTTCCGACGGCGTTTGGCGTTGTTTTCCAAAATGAACTTCTCGTAGGCCTATCGTTTCTCGTTTGAACTTCTCGAATGGATTGAATGTTTTCCTTCTTCTTGCCGAATTGCCGAATTCAGTCCGTTTCTAGTCAAGGAGAGGATTTTTATTTCTTCTTCCATTTCCGATGGCTTTGTCCATCTAGTCGTCCTTGCGTCCCTTTGTTCTTCCTGTCACTTCTTTCGCTCTCGCTCCCTCTCTTTTATTTGGCTCTCTTTCGGCCGTTTCTTTCTTCTCCTCCCGTCGTCCGTCCCCACTTTCGTCTCTCAATCTTTCCTGCTCTCGGTCATCTCGAGGTTGTTCCTCAAATCATTCCTCTTTCTCCGTGGAATCTAATCGGTCTCTTGGCTCTTGCCAGTTCGCCCGTTGATGTTTCTCCTATCTCTGCTCTCCGTGTCTCCTTGGTACCGGATTTTCCGGCGCATGACTTTTCCTGGGGGTAAAAAAAAAAATGTGGGGTTTGGGCTACACTTGCTGTATGAGACGACCTCTCTTCCAACGCACACCAAATAAAAATTAAAAAAACATCCGCTGGCTCACCCACAATGTAAAAGCCTCCTGCGCCAGACCCAAAACGGCCCCTGCAACAAGCAGGAACCTCACACGGCCACAAAAAGCCCCCCAAAACAACTTTCACGCTTTTACACGCACACAAAATTCCACGTCCAGCTTTGTGAGATTTTGTGCGTCGGCGTAGTTAGAGTGAAACGCTAGAGAAGGACACTAAATCTCAGAAAGCTGCACTTTTATTTTTATTTTTAAGCTAAATTTAAAACTTCCTGGGCTAAAACGTAGACCTATCCTTTCAATGGCTAGGTCTAAAAAAAAAGAACAACTAAAAAACCCCGCTTTTAAAGCTCCCAAAGGGGAAAAAACACGTTAAGACTTGCAGACTTCAATTCCCAGAATTCCTCAGCCAGCTTTGCTTTGCTCCACAATGAGGTTTAGCTGCTTGCCGATGCAATGGATTGCAGGCAAGGCAAGGCAAGGCAAGGCAAGGCAAGGCAAGGCAAGGCAAGCGTCGCGGCGAGCAGCTAAGGTAAGCAAGCTGGAGGGGGGCGGGGGGGGGGATTTTTGCTACGTACCCATTAGCAGGCAAAAATTAGCAGCCGGGATGGCCAGCGTTGTGTAAAAGGAAAGTTTTTTTCCCTTTTACACAGCGCTTGGCCATCCAAGCTCTGGCGATCCCGGCTGAGTTG
>JAUDYJ010000024.1:142500-145000 GCA_030761175.1 Masticophis lateralis
GTTGTTTGTCTTGTGCTTTTCATTAGGCCGTGCACCGCCCCGAGTCCTTCGGGAGACCAAACTGTCCGTTTGGTGTGACGTACGACTGACTCCCCTTTGACTTTCGACACCTCAAGGTTGTCCGTACAATGTCCCCGATTTTCACCCTTCCGACGGCGTTTGGCGTTGTTTTCCAAAATGAACTTCTCGTAGGCCTATCGTTTCTCGTTTGAACTTCTCGAATGGATTGAATGTTTTCCTTCTTCTTGCCGAATTGCCGAATTCAGTCCGTTTCTAGTCAAGGAGAGGATTTTTATTTCTTCTTCCATTTCCGATGGCTTTGTCCATCTAGTCGTCCTTGCGTCCCTTTGTTCTTCCTGTCACTTCTTTCGCTCTCGCTCCCTCTCTTTTATTTGGCTCTCTTTCGGCCGTTTCTTTCTTCTCCTCCCGTCGTCCGTCCCCACTTTCGTCTCTCAATCTTTCCTGCTCTCGGTCATCTCGAGGTTGTTCCTCAAATCATTCCTCTTTCTCCGTGGAATCTAATCGGTCTCTTGGCTCTTGCCAGTTCGCCCGTTGATGTTTCTCCTATCTCTGCTCTCCGTGTCTCCTTGGTACCGGATTTTCCGGCGCATGACTTTTCCTGGGGGTAAAAAAAAAAATGTGGGGTTTGGGCTACACTTGCTGTATGAGACGACCTCTCTTCCAACGCACACCAAATAAAAATTAAAAAAACATCCGCTGGCTCACCCACAATGTAAAAGCCTCCTGCGCCAGACCCAAAACGGCCCCTGCAACAAGCAGGAACCTCACACGGCCACAAAAAGCCCCCCAAAACAACTTTCACGCTTTTACACGCACACAAAATTCCACGTCCAGCTTTGTGAGATTTTGTGCGTCGGCGTAGTTAGAGTGAAACGCTAGAGAAGGACACTAAATCTCAGAAAGCTGCACTTTTATTTTTATTTTTAAGCTAAATTTAAAACTTCCTGGGCTAAAACGTAGACCTATCCTTTCAATGGCTAGGTCTAAAAAAAAAGAACAACTAAAAAACCCCGCTTTTAAAGCTCCCAAAGGGGAAAAAACACGTTAAGACTTGCAGACTTCAATTCCCAGAATTCCTCAGCCAGCTTTGCTTTGCTCCACAATGAGGTTTAGCTGCTTGCCGATGCAATGGATTGCAGGCAAGGCAAGGCAAGGCAAGGCAAGGCAAGGCAAGGCAAGGCAAGCGTCGCGGCGAGCAGCTAAGGTAAGCAAGCTGGAGGGGGGCGGGGGGGGGGATTTTTGCTACGTACCCATTAGCAGGCAAAAATTAGCAGCCGGGATGGCCAGCGTTGTGTAAAAGGAAAGTTTTTTTCCCTTTTACACAGCGCTTGGCCATCCAAGCTCTGGCGATCCCGGCTGAGTTGCCTGCTAATCAGGCAGGCAACTCAGCCGGGATGGCCAGCGTTGTGCAAAAGGGAGGTTTTCTTCTTTCCTTTCTCGCTTTCTTCCGTGGTTTCTGCTAATATCATTTCCGGAACGAGAACCCTAACCCCTAACTCCAAACCCCAACCCTAACCCTTAAAACGTCCGACTTCAAGGCGGGCAGACGGCCCGGACCGGAGTCTCTGTTTCCCTGCCACGACGGGTTGCTTTAAGTAGCCCGTTTTAAGTGAAAAGCTTCCATTCTCGCCTAGATCTCTGGCTATCGCGAGCCTTCCGATCCAAGCTCCGGCCGCAGTTCCAAGGGTCCCGCTTTCTCGGGAAGATGACGCTCTGCCAGCCAGAGAGAGAGAGGGATAACGAAGAAGGCAAAGACAAAGAGACCGACTGTGTCAAATTGAACCGTCGCAACACGACCGGAAGTACGGACAAAGAGAAAAGAAACCGAGAAGGAAAAGAGGGCGGGACGGGAAAAACAGAAAAAAATCGAAAGGATGACCCCGAGATGGAGAGTGGAAATCTAAGAAAGAGATGGAAAACAAGAAGACGTCCGGGACGAAATAAAAGATTTTGCGATTTTCAAACCCAAAAGAAGTCTCTCGGGCTTGACGTACAGCGAAAGGGCGCAGGAAAGGAAAGAGGAAGGACGGGTGAACTGTGGGAAAGAGAGGGCAGGATAGGAGAGTGCAGAATTTTAAAATACAAAAGAAAGGCAAAGAAGGAAAAGAGGGCGGCGGAGGAGAAAACCCTACGAAAAACAGAAACGATTGCACCGGGAGATCTAAGAAAGAGGGAAAAGGGACGGGAAAACAATCGAGGGCACAGCCTTCCCGATTTTGAAATACGAGAGAAGCGTAAGGAAAAGCGACGCCAAGAAAAGCGGAAGCCGTGGGAAAACCGTCCCGTGCTCCATCCTATTGGAGGTTGATAGAACGATAGGGTTCGATCCTACGGATAAACCACTTGGTGTGGGGGGGCGGGGGGGAGAGTGTCATCTTTGGAATATTTTAAACTCAATCCTTGAAACGTAAGGAAAAAGGGAAAAGAGGACAAAGCGAGACTATTTTAAGAACTCACGGGATCGGGTCCAATGAGAAAG
>JAUDYJ010000024.1:160000-162500 GCA_030761175.1 Masticophis lateralis
ATGTCCCCCCTCCATCCAAGGACGATCTTTTTGTTCCGCCCGGCCGGGCTTTTTCAATGGGTTTTCATCTGGGATTTTTAAATTGGGGTGGTTTATGTTGAGCCAAATAATTGAATACTTTTCATTTTTAAACGGTTGTTTGTCTTGTGCTTTTCATTAGGCCGTGCACCGCCCCGAGTCCTTCGGGAGACCAAACTGTCCGTTTGGTGTGACGTACGACTGACTCCCCTTTGACTTTCGACACCTCAAGGTTGTCCGTACAATGTCCCCGATTTTCACCCTTCCGACGGCGTTTGGCGTTGTTTTCCAAAATGAACTTCTCGTAGGCCTATCGTTTCTCGTTTGAACTTCTCGAATGGATTGAATGTTTTCCTTCTTCTTGCCGAATTGCCGAATTCAGTCCGTTTCTAGTCAAGGAGAGGATTTTTATTTCTTCTTCCATTTCCGATGGCTTTGTCCATCTAGTCGTCCTTGCGTCCCTTTGTTCTTCCTGTCACTTCTTTCGCTCTCGCTCCCTCTCTTTTATTTGGCTCTCTTTCGGCCGTTTCTTTCTTCTCCTCCCGTCGTCCGTCCCCACTTTCGTCTCTCAATCTTTCCTGCTCTCGGTCATCTCGAGGTTGTTCCTCAAATCATTCCTCTTTCTCCGTGGAATCTAATCGGTCTCTTGGCTCTTGCCAGTTCGCCCGTTGATGTTTCTCCTATCTCTGCTCTCCGTGTCTCCTTGGTACCGGATTTTCCGGCGCATGACTTTTCCTGGGGGTAAAAAAAAAAATGTGGGGTTTGGGCTACACTTGCTGTATGAGACGACCTCTCTTCCAACGCACACCAAATAAAAATTAAAAAAACATCCGCTGGCTCACCCACAATGTAAAAGCCTCCTGCGCCAGACCCAAAACGGCCCCTGCAACAAGCAGGAACCTCACACGGCCACAAAAAGCCCCCCAAAACAACTTTCACGCTTTTACACGCACACAAAATTCCACGTCCAGCTTTGTGAGATTTTGTGCGTCGGCGTAGTTAGAGTGAAACGCTAGAGAAGGACACTAAATCTCAGAAAGCTGCACTTTTATTTTTATTTTTAAGCTAAATTTAAAACTTCCTGGGCTAAAACGTAGACCTATCCTTTCAATGGCTAGGTCTAAAAAAAAAGAACAACTAAAAAACCCCGCTTTTAAAGCTCCCAAAGGGGAAAAAACACGTTAAGACTTGCAGACTTCAATTCCCAGAATTCCTCAGCCAGCTTTGCTTTGCTCCACAATGAGGTTTAGCTGCTTGCCGATGCAATGGATTGCAGGCAAGGCAAGGCAAGGCAAGGCAAGGCAAGGCAAGGCAAGGCAAGCGTCGCGGCGAGCAGCTAAGGTAAGCAAGCTGGAGGGGGGCGGGGGGGGGGATTTTTGCTACGTACCCATTAGCAGGCAAAAATTAGCAGCCGGGATGGCCAGCGTTGTGTAAAAGGAAAGTTTTTTTCCCTTTTACACAGCGCTTGGCCATCCAAGCTCTGGCGATCCCGGCTGAGTTGCCTGCTAATCAGGCAGGCAACTCAGCCGGGATGGCCAGCGTTGTGCAAAAGGGAGGTTTTCTTCTTTCCTTTCTCGCTTTCTTCCGTGGTTTCTGCTAATATCATTTCCGGAACGAGAACCCTAACCCCTAACTCCAAACCCCAACCCTAACCCTTAAAACGTCCGACTTCAAGGCGGGCAGACGGCCCGGACCGGAGTCTCTGTTTCCCTGCCACGACGGGTTGCTTTAAGTAGCCCGTTTTAAGTGAAAAGCTTCCATTCTCGCCTAGATCTCTGGCTATCGCGAGCCTTCCGATCCAAGCTCCGGCCGCAGTTCCAAGGGTCCCGCTTTCTCGGGAAGATGACGCTCTGCCAGCCAGAGAGAGAGAGGGATAACGAAGAAGGCAAAGACAAAGAGACCGACTGTGTCAAATTGAACCGTCGCAACACGACCGGAAGTACGGACAAAGAGAAAAGAAACCGAGAAGGAAAAGAGGGCGGGACGGGAAAAACAGAAAAAAATCGAAAGGATGACCCCGAGATGGAGAGTGGAAATCTAAGAAAGAGATGGAAAACAAGAAGACGTCCGGGACGAAATAAAAGATTTTGCGATTTTCAAACCCAAAAGAAGTCTCTCGGGCTTGACGTACAGCGAAAGGGCGCAGGAAAGGAAAGAGGAAGGACGGGTGAACTGTGGGAAAGAGAGGGCAGGATAGGAGAGTGCAGAATTTTAAAATACAAAAGAAAGGCAAAGAAGGAAAAGAGGGCGGCGGAGGAGAAAACCCTACGAAAAACAGAAACGATTGCACCGGGAGATCTAAGAAAGAGGGAAAAGGGACGGGAAAACAATCGAGGGCACAGCCTTCCCGATTTTGAAATACGAGAGAAGCGTAAGGAAAAGCGACGCCAAGAAAAGCGGAAGCCGTGGGAAAACCGTCCCGTGCTCCATCCTATTGGAGGTTGATAGAACGATAGGGTTCGATCCTACGGATAAACCACTT
>JAUDYJ010000024.1:172500-175000 GCA_030761175.1 Masticophis lateralis
CCTTGCGAGTAGACCGGGGTGGGACGGCTCCACTTTGGTCCCGGCGGCCCGCGGCCGGCGAAAGCCGCCGGTCTACCGAGCCGGGCCCCGGCGACGCGGAACGCGATGCCGGCTCCGGAGCCGCGGGCCCCGGTCGGGAACCTCGTTTACGCCGTCGCGGGTGCACGGGATCCCGGTTCCGGAGCCGCGGGCCTCGGTCCCGGACCTCGGCCGTCCCCTCGGTGCCCGTCCCGGGCGCCGGGGGCCTCCGGGGCGGGCGGACGTCCCTGTCTACCGGGACGCTCGGGCGGACCGGAGCCTTTCCGCCGCGGTGGGTGCGCGCGGGATCCCGGCTCCGGAGCCGGGGGCCTCGGCGGACCGGAGCGTTTCCGCCGTCCCGGGTGAGCGGGATCCCGGCTCCGGAGCCGCGGGCCTCGGTCCCGGACCTCGGCCTACCCCTCGGCGCCCGACCCGGGCGCCGGGGGCCTCCCGGGCGGGCGGACGTCCCTGTCTACCGGGACGCTCGGGCGGACCGGAGCCTTTCCGCCGCGGTGGGTGCGCGCGGGATCCCGGCTCCGGAGCCGGGGGCCTCGGCGGACCGGAGCGTTTCCGCCGTCCCGGGTGAGCGGGATCCCGGCTCCGGAGCCGCGGGCCTCGGTCCCGGACCTCGGCCTACCCCTCGGCGCCCGACCCGGGCGCCGGGGGCCTCCCGGGCGGGCGGACGTCCCTGTCTACCGGGACGCTCGGGCGGACCGGAGCCTTTCCGCCGCGGTGGGTGCGCGCGGGATCCCGGCTCCGGAGCCGGGGGCCTCGGCGGACCGGAGCGTTTCCGCCGTCCCGGGTGCGCGGGATCCCGGCTCCGGAGCCGCGGGCCTCGGTCCCGGACCTCGGCCTACCCCTCGGCGCCCGACCCGGGCGCCGGGGGCCTCCGGGGCGGGCGGACGTCCCGGTCTACCGGGACGCTCGGGCGGACCGGAGCCTTTCCGCCGCGGTGGGTGCGCGGGATCCCGGCTCCGGAGCCGCGGGCCTCGGTCCCGGACCTCGGCCTACCCCTCGGTGCCCGGCCCGGGCGCCGGGGGCCTCCGGGGCGGCCGGACGTCCCGGTCTACCGGGACGCTCGGGCGGACCGGAGCCTTTCCGACGGGGGTTGACCGCCCTCTGCGGTTCTGTTTCCCCGCCGCGATGTCGCGGGCGAGGGGGGTTCCTTCCGAGTGGACCGGGCCGGGACGCGTCCACTTTGCTCCCGGCGGGCCCCGGCCAGGAAACTGTCACGGTCTACTCGGTCCTGGACCTCCGGCGTCGCCCCGGTGCCCCCGCCGGGCCCCGGGGGCGTCCGCGCCGGTCAGACGTCCCGGTCTACCGGGGCTTCGTCCTTTTTTTTTTTTTTTTTTTTTTCCTTTTCTTTTCTTTTAAAATTTGACTTCTGTGCCGCCCTTCTCCGGAGACTCAGGGCGGCTTACCATTACAATGCGTTAAGCAATAGCCTTCCTACTTTTGTATATTTATACAAAGTCAGCTTATTGCCCCCACAAACTGGGTCCTCCATTTACCCACCTTAAGAAAGGATGGAAGGCTGAGTCGACCTTGAGCCTGGCTAGGATTGAACTCAGAGAAATTACAGGCAGCTGGTGTTAATTGCTGCCTTTAGTAGGAGGCATTAGCCCCCTACGCTACACAGGCTTTTCCCTGCAATGTCCCCCCTCCATCCAAGGACGATCTTTTTGTTCCGCCCGGCCGGGCTTTTTCAATGGGTTTTCATCTGGGATTTTTAAATTGGGGTGGTTTATGTTGAGCCAAATAATTGAATACTTTTCATTTTTAAACGGTTGTTTGTCTTGTGCTTTTCATTAGGCCGTGCACCGCCCCGAGTCCTTCGGGAGACCAAACTGTCCGTTTGGTGTGACGTACGACTGACTCCCCTTTGACTTTCGACACCTCAAGGTTGTCCGTACAATGTCCCCGATTTTCACCCTTCCGACGGCGTTTGGCGTTGTTTTCCAAAATGAACTTCTCGTAGGCCTATCGTTTCTCGTTTGAACTTCTCGAATGGATTGAATGTTTTCCTTCTTCTTGCCGAATTGCCGAATTCAGTCCGTTTCTAGTCAAGGAGAGGATTTTTATTTCTTCTTCCATTTCCGATGGCTTTGTCCATCTAGTCGTCCTTGCGTCCCTTTGTTCTTCCTGTCACTTCTTTCGCTCTCGCTCCCTCTCTTTTATTTGGCTCTCTTTCGGCCGTTTCTTTCTTCTCCTCCCGTCGTCCGTCCCCACTTTCGTCTCTCAATCTTTCCTGCTCTCGGTCATCTCGAGGTTGTTCCTCAAATCATTCCTCTTTCTCCGTGGAATCTAATCGGTCTCTTGGCTCTTGCCAGTTCGCCCGTTGATGTTTCTCCTATCTCTGCTCTCCGTGTCTCCTTGGTACCGGATTTTCCGGCGCATGACTTTTCCTGGGGGTAAAAAAAAAAATGTGGGGTTTGGGCTACACTTGCTGTATGAGACGACCTCTCTTCCAACGCACACCAAA
>JAUDYJ010000024.1:187500-190000 GCA_030761175.1 Masticophis lateralis
GGAGCCTTTCCGACGGGGGTTGACCGCCCTCTGCGGTTCTGTTTCCCCGCCGCGATGTCGCGGGCGAGGGGGGTTCCTTCCGAGTGGACCGGGCCGGGACGCGTCCACTTTGCTCCCGGCGGGCCCCGGCCAGGAAACTGTCACGGTCTACTCGGTCCTGGACCTCCGGCGTCGCCCCGGTGCCCCCGCCGGGCCCCGGGGGCGTCCGCGCCGGTCAGACGTCCCGGTCTACCGGGGCTTCGTCCTTTTTTTTTTTTTTTTTTTTTCCCTTTTCTTTTCTTTTAAAATTTGACTTCTGTGCCGCCCTTCTCCGGAGACTCAGGGCGGCTTACCATTACAATGCGTTAAGCAATAGCCTTCCTACTTTTGTATATTTATACAAAGTCAGCTTATTGCCCCCACAAACTGGGTCCTCCATTTACCCACCTTAAGAAAGGATGGAAGGCTGAGTCGACCTTGAGCCTGGCTAGGATTGAACTCAGAGAAATTACAGGCAGCTGGTGTTAATTGCTGCCTTTAGTAGGAGGCATTAGCCCCCTACGCTACACAGGCTTTTCCCTGCAATGTCCCCCCTCCATCCAAGGACGATCTTTTTGTTCCGCCCGGCCGGGCTTTTTCAATGGGTTTTCATCTGGGATTTTTAAATTGGGGTGGTTTATGTTGAGCCAAATAATTGAATACTTTTCATTTTTAAACGGTTGTTTGTCTTGTGCTTTTCATTAGGCCGTGCACCGCCCCGAGTCCTTCGGGAGACCAAACTGTCCGTTTGGTGTGACGTACGACTGACTCCCCTTTGACTTTCGACACCTCAAGGTTGTCCGTACAATGTCCCCGATTTTCACCCTTCCGACGGCGTTTGGCGTTGTTTTCCAAAATGAACTTCTCGTAGGCCTATCGTTTCTCGTTTGAACTTCTCGAATGGATTGAATGTTTTCCTTCTTCTTGCCGAATTGCCGAATTCAGTCCGTTTCTAGTCAAGGAGAGGATTTTTATTTCTTCTTCCATTTCCGATGGCTTTGTCCATCTAGTCGTCCTTGCGTCCCTTTGTTCTTCCTGTCACTTCTTTCGCTCTCGCTCCCTCTCTTTTATTTGGCTCTCTTTCGGCCGTTTCTTTCTTCTCCTCCCGTCGTCCGTCCCCACTTTCGTCTCTCAATCTTTCCTGCTCTCGGTCATCTCGAGGTTGTTCCTCAAATCATTCCTCTTTCTCCGTGGAATCTAATCGGTCTCTTGGCTCTTGCCAGTTCGCCCGTTGATGTTTCTCCTATCTCTGCTCTCCGTGTCTCCTTGGTACCGGATTTTCCGGCGCATGACTTTTCCTGGGGGTAAAAAAAAAAATGTGGGGTTTGGGCTACACTTGCTGTATGAGACGACCTCTCTTCCAACGCACACCAAATAAAAATTAAAAAAACATCCGCTGGCTCACCCACAATGTAAAAGCCTCCTGCGCCAGACCCAAAACGGCCCCTGCAACAAGCAGGAACCTCACACGGCCACAAAAAGCCCCCCAAAACAACTTTCACGCTTTTACACGCGCACAAAATTCCACGTCCAGCTTTGTGAGATTTTGTGCGTCGGCGTAGTTAGAGTGAAACGCTAGAGAAGGACACTAAATCTCAGAAAGCTGCACTTTTATTTTTATTTTTAAGCTAAATTTAAAACTTCCTGGGCTAAAACGTAGACCTATCCTTTCAATGGCTAGGTCTAAAAAAAAAGAACAACTAAAAAACCCCGCTTTTAAAGCTCCCAAAGGGGAAAAAACACGTTAAGACTTGCAGACTTCAATTCCCAGAATTCCTCAGCCAGCTTTGCTTTGCTCCACAATGAGGTTTAGCTGCTTGCCGATGCAATGGATTGCAGGCAAGGCAAGGCAAGGCAAGGCAAGGCAAGGCAAGGCAAGGCAAGCGTCGCGGCGAGCAGCTAAGGTAAGCAAGCTGGAGGGGGGCGGGGGGGGGGGATTTTTGCTACGTACCCATTAGCAGGCAAAAATTAGCAGCCGGGATGGCCAGCGTTGTGTAAAAGGAAAGTTTTTTTCCCTTTTACACAGCGCTTGGCCATCCAAGCTCTGGCGATCCCGGCTGAGTTGCCTGCTAATCAGGCAGGCAACTCAGCCGGGATGGCCAGCGTTGTGCAAAAGGGAGGTTTTCTTCTTTCCTTTCTCGCTTTCTTCCGTGGTTTCTGCTAATATCATTTCCGGAACGAGAACCCTAACCCCTAACTCCAAACCCCAACCCTAACCCTTAAAACGTCCGACTTCAAGGCGGGCAGACGGCCCGGACCGGAGTCTCTGTTTCCCTGCCACGACGGGTTGCTTTAAGTAGCCCGTTTTAAGTGAAAAGCTTCCATTCTCGCCTAGATCTCTGGCTATCGCGAGCCTTCCGATCCAAGCTCCGGCCGCAGTTCCAAGGGTCCCGCTTTCTCGGGAAGATGACGCTCTGCCAGCCAGAGAGAGAGAGGGATAACGAAGAAGGCAAAGACAAAGAGACCGACTGTGTCAAATTGA
>JAUDYJ010000024.1:205000-207500 GCA_030761175.1 Masticophis lateralis
TTTCCGCCGCGGTGGGTGCGCGGGATCCCGGCTCCGGAGCCGCGGGCCTCGGTCCCGGACCTCGGCCTACCCCTCGGTGCCCGGCCCGGGCGCCGGGGGCCTCCGGGGCGGCCGGACGTCCCGGTCTACCGGGACGCTCGGGCGGACCGGAGCCTTTCCGACGGGGGTTGACCGCCCTCTGCGGTTCTGTTTCCCCGCCGCGATGTCGCGGGCGAGGGGGGTTCCTTCCGAGTGGACCGGGCCGGGACGCGTCCACTTTGCTCCCGGCGGGCCCCGGCCAGGAAACTGTCACGGTCTACTCGGTCCTGGACCTCCGGCGTCGCCCCGGTGCCCCCGCCGGGCCCCGGGGGCGTCCGCGCCGGTCAGACGTCCCGGTCTACCGGGGCTTCGTCCTTTTTTTTTTTTTTTTTTTTTCCCTTTTCTTTTCTTTTAAAATTTGACTTCTGTGCCGCCCTTCTCCGGAGACTCAGGGCGGCTTACCATTACAATGCGTTAAGCAATAGCCTTCCTACTTTTGTATATTTATACAAAGTCAGCTTATTGCCCCCACAAACTGGGTCCTCCATTTACCCACCTTAAGAAAGGATGGAAGGCTGAGTCGACCTTGAGCCTGGCTAGGATTGAACTCAGAGAAATTACAGGCAGCTGGTGTTAATTGCTGCCTTTAGTAGGAGGCATTAGCCCCCTACGCTACACAGGCTTTTCCCTGCAATGTCCCCCCTCCATCCAAGGACGATCTTTTTGTTCCGCCCGGCCGGGCTTTTTCAATGGGTTTTCATCTGGGATTTTTAAATTGGGGTGGTTTATGTTGAGCCAAATAATTGAATACTTTTCATTTTTAAACGGTTGTTTGTCTTGTGCTTTTCATTAGGCCGTGCACCGCCCCGAGTCCTTCGGGAGACCAAACTGTCCGTTTGGTGTGACGTACGACTGACTCCCCTTTGACTTTCGACACCTCAAGGTTGTCCGTACAATGTCCCCGATTTTCACCCTTCCGACGGCGTTTGGCGTTGTTTTCCAAAATGAACTTCTCGTAGGCCTATCGTTTCTCGTTTGAACTTCTCGAATGGATTGAATGTTTTCCTTCTTCTTGCCGAATTGCCGAATTCAGTCCGTTTCTAGTCAAGGAGAGGATTTTTATTTCTTCTTCCATTTCCGATGGCTTTGTCCATCTAGTCGTCCTTGCGTCCCTTTGTTCTTCCTGTCACTTCTTTCGCTCTCGCTCCCTCTCTTTTATTTGGCTCTCTTTCGGCCGTTTCTTTCTTCTCCTCCCGTCGTCCGTCCCCACTTTCGTCTCTCAATCTTTCCTGCTCTCGGTCATCTCGAGGTTGTTCCTCAAATCATTCCTCTTTCTCCGTGGAATCTAATCGGTCTCTTGGCTCTTGCCAGTTCGCCCGTTGATGTTTCTCCTATCTCTGCTCTCCGTGTCTCCTTGGTACCGGATTTTCCGGCGCATGACTTTTCCTGGGGGTAAAAAAAAAAATGTGGGGTTTGGGCTACACTTGCTGTATGAGACGACCTCTCTTCCAACGCACACCAAATAAAAATTAAAAAAACATCCGCTGGCTCACCCACAATGTAAAAGCCTCCTGCGCCAGACCCAAAACGGCCCCTGCAACAAGCAGGAACCTCACACGGCCACAAAAAGCCCCCCAAAACAACTTTCACGCTTTTACACGCACACAAAATTCCACGTCCAGCTTTGTGAGATTTTGTGCGTCGGCGTAGTTAGAGTGAAACGCTAGAGAAGGACACTAAATCTCAGAAAGCTGCACTTTTATTTTTATTTTTAAGCTAAATTTAAAACTTCCTGGGCTAAAACGTAGACCTATCCTTTCAATGGCTAGGTCTAAAAAAAAAGAACAACTAAAAAACCCCGCTTTTAAAGCTCCCAAAGGGGAAAAAACACGTTAAGACTTGCAGACTTCAATTCCCAGAATTCCTCAGCCAGCTTTGCTTTGCTCCACAATGAGGTTTAGCTGCTTGCCGATGCAATGGATTGCAGGCAAGGCAAGGCAAGGCAAGGCAAGGCAAGGCAAGGCAAGGCAAGCGTCGCGGCGAGCAGCTAAGGTAAGCAAGCTGGAGGGGGGCGGGGGGGGGGATTTTTGCTACGTACCCATTAGCAGGCAAAAATTAGCAGCCGGGATGGCCAGCGTTGTGTAAAAGGAAAGTTTTTTTCCCTTTTACACAGCGCTTGGCCATCCAAGCTCTGGCGATCCCGGCTGAGTTGCCTGCTAATCAGGCAGGCAACTCAGCCGGGATGGCCAGCGTTGTGCAAAAGGGAGGTTTTCTTCTTTCCTTTCTCGCTTTCTTCCGTGGTTTCTGCTAATATCATTTCCGGAACGAGAACCCTAACCCCTAACTCCAAACCCCAACCCTAACCCTTAAAACGTCCGACTTCAAGGCGGGCAGACGGCCCGGACCGGAGTCTCTGTTTCCCTGCCACGACGGGTTGCTTTAAGTAGCCCGTTTTAAGTGAAAAGCTTCCATTCTCGCCTAG
>JAUDYJ010000024.1:220000-222500 GCA_030761175.1 Masticophis lateralis
ATTTTTAAACGGTTGTTTGTCTTGTGCTTTTCATTAGGCCGTGCACCGCCCCGAGTCCTTCGGGAGACCAAACTGTCCGTTTGGTGTGACGTACGACTGACTCCCCTTTGACTTTCGACACCTCAAGGTTGTCCGTACAATGTCCCCGATTTTCACCCTTCCGACGGCGTTTGGCGTTGTTTTCCAAAATGAACTTCTCGTAGGCCTATCGTTTCTCGTTTGAACTTCTCGAATGGATTGAATGTTTTCCTTCTTCTTGCCGAATTGCCGAATTCAGTCCGTTTCTAGTCAAGGAGAGGATTTTTATTTCTTCTTCCATTTCCGATGGCTTTGTCCATCTAGTCGTCCTTGCGTCCCTTTGTTCTTCCTGTCACTTCTTTCGCTCTCGCTCCCTCTCTTTTATTTGGCTCTCTTTCGGCCGTTTCTTCTCCTCCCGTCGTCCGTCCCCACTTTCGTCTCTCAATCTTTCCTGCTCTCGGTCATCTCGAGGTTGTTCCTCAAATCATTCCTCTTTCTCCGTGGAATCTAATCGGTCTCTTGGCTCTTGCCAGTTCGCCCGTTGATGTTTCTCCTATCTCTGCTCTCCGTGTCTCCTTGGTACCGGATTTTCCGGCGCATGACTTTTCCTGGGGGTAAAAAAAAAAATGTGGGGTTTGGGCTACACTTGCTGTATGAGACGACCTCTCTTCCAACGCACACCAAATAAAAATTAAAAAAACATCCGCTGGCTCACCCACAATGTAAAAGCCTCCTGCGCCAGACCCAAAACGGCCCCTGCAACAAGCAGGAACCTCACACGGCCACAAAAAGCCCCCCAAAACAACTTTCACGCTTTTACACGCACACAAAATTCCACGTCCAGCTTTGTGAGATTTTGTGCGTCGGCGTAGTTAGAGTGAAACGCTAGAGAAGGACACTAAATCTCAGAAAGCTGCACTTTTATTTTTATTTTTAAGCTAAATTTAAAACTTCCTGGGCTAAAACGTAGACCTATCCTTTCAATGGCTAGGTCTAAAAAAAAAGAACAACTAAAAAACCCCGCTTTTAAAGCTCCCAAAGGGGAAAAAACACGTTAAGACTTGCAGACTTCAATTCCCAGAATTCCTCAGCCAGCTTTGCTTTGCTCCACAATGAGGTTTAGCTGCTTGCCGATGCAATGGATTGCAGGCAAGGCAAGGCAAGGCAAGGCAAGGCAAGGCAAGGCAAGGCAAGCGTCGCGGCGAGCAGCTAAGGTAAGCAAGCTGGAGGGGGGCGGGGGGGGGGATTTTTGCTACGTACCCATTAGCAGGCAAAAATTAGCAGCCGGGATGGCCAGCGTTGTGTAAAAGGAAAGTTTTTTTCCCTTTTACACAGCGCTTGGCCATCCAAGCTCTGGCGATCCCGGCTGAGTTGCCTGCTAATCAGGCAGGCAACTCAGCCGGGATGGCCAGCGTTGTGCAAAAGGGAGGTTTTCTTCTTTCCTTTCTCGCTTTCTTCCGTGGTTTCTGCTAATATCATTTCCGGAACGAGAACCCTAACCCCTAACTCCAAACCCCAACCCTAACCCTTAAAACGTCCGACTTCAAGGCGGGCAGACGGCCCGGACCGGAGTCTCTGTTTCCCTGCCACGACGGGTTGCTTTAAGTAGCCCGTTTTAAGTGAAAAGCTTCCATTCTCGCCTAGATCTCTGGCTATCGCGAGCCTTCCGATCCAAGCTCCGGCCGCAGTTCCAAGGGTCCCGCTTTCTCGGGAAGATGACGCTCTGCCAGCCAGAGAGAGAGAGGGATAACGAAGAAGGCAAAGACAAAGAGACCGACTGTGTCAAATTGAACCGTCGCAACACGACCGGAAGTACGGACAAAGAGAAAAGAAACCGAGAAGGAAAAGAGGGCGGGACGGGAAAAACAGAAAAAAATCGAAAGGATGACCCCGAGATGGAGAGTGGAAATCTAAGAAAGAGATGGAAAACAAGAAGACGTCCGGGACGAAATAAAAGATTTTGCGATTTTCAAACCCAAAAGAAGTCTCTCGGGCTTGACGTACAGCGAAAGGGCGCAGGAAAGGAAAGAGGAAGGACGGGTGAACTGTGGGAAAGAGAGGGCAGGATAGGAGAGTGCAGAATTTTAAAATACAAAAGAAAGGCAAAGAAGGAAAAGAGGGCGGCGGAGGAGAAAACCCTACGAAAAACAGAAACGATTGCACCGGGAGATCTAAGAAAGAGGGAAAAGGGACGGGAAAACAATCGAGGGCACAGCCTTCCCGATTTTGAAATACGAGAGAAGCGTAAGGAAAAGCGACGCCAAGAAAAGCGGAAGCCGTGGGAAAACCGTCCCGTGCTCCATCCTATTGGAGGTTGATAGAACGATAGGGTTCGATCCTACGGATAAACCACTTGGTGTGGGGGGGCGGGGGGGAGAGTGTCATCTTTGGAATATTTTAAACTCAATCCTTGAAACGTAAGGAAAAAGGGAAAAGAGGACAAAGCGAGACTATTTTAAGAACTCACGGGATCGGGTCCAAT
>JAUDYJ010000024.1:232500-235000 GCA_030761175.1 Masticophis lateralis
CGGAGCCGCGGGCCCCGGTCGGGAACCTCGTTTACGCCGTCGCGGGTGCACGGGATCCCGGTTCCGGAGCCGCGGGCCTCGGTCCCGGACCTCGGCCGTCCCCTCGGTGCCCGTCCCGGGCGCCGGGGGCCTCCGGGGCGGGCGGACGTCCCTGTCTACCGGGACGCTCGGGCGGACCGGAGCCTTTCCGCCGCGGTGGGTGCGCGCGGGATCCCGGCTCCGGAGCCGGGGGCCTCGGCGGACCGGAGCGTTTCCGCCGTCCCGGGTGAGCGGGATCCCGGCTCCGGAGCCGCGGGCCTCGGTCCCGGACCTCGGCCTACCCCTCGGCGCCCGACCCGGGCGCCGGGGGCCTCCCGGGCGGGCGGACGTCCCTGTCTACCGGGACGCTCGGGCGGACCGGAGCCTTTCCGCCGCGGTGGGTGCGCGCGGGATCCCGGCTCCGGAGCCGGGGGCCTCGGCGGACCGGAGCGTTTCCGCCGTCCCGGGTGAGCGGGATCCCGGCTCCGGAGCCGCGGGCCTCGGTCCCGGACCTCGGCCTACCCCTCGGCGCCCGACCCGGGCGCCGGGGGCCTCCCGGGCGGGCGGACGTCCCTGTCTACCGGGACGCTCGGGCGGACCGGAGCCTTTCCGCCGCGGTGGGTGCGCGCGGGATCCCGGCTCCGGAGCCGGGGGCCTCGGCGGACCGGAGCGTTTCCGCCGTCCCGGGTGCGCGGGATCCCGGCTCCGGAGCCGCGGGCCTCGGTCCCGGACCTCGGCCTACCCCTCGGCGCCCGACCCGGGCGCCGGGGGCCTCCGGGGCGGGCGGACGTCCCGGTCTACCGGGACGCTCGGGCGGACCGGAGCCTTTCCGCCGCGGTGGGTGCGCGGGATCCCGGCTCCGGAGCCGCGGGCCTCGGTCCCGGACCTCGGCCTACCCCTCGGTGCCCGGCCCGGGCGCCGGGGGCCTCCGGGGCGGCCGGACGTCCCGGTCTACCGGGACGCTCGGGCGGACCGGAGCCTTTCCGACGGGGGTTGACCGCCCTCTGCGGTTCTGTTTCCCCGCCGCGATGTCGCGGGCGAGGGGGGTTCCTTCCGAGTGGACCGGGCCGGGACGCGTCCACTTTGCTCCCGGCGGGCCCCGGCCAGGAAACTGTCACGGTCTACTCGGTCCTGGACCTCCGGCGTCGCCCCGGTGCCCCCGCCGGGCCCCGGGGGCGTCCGCGCCGGTCAGACGTCCCGGTCTACCGGGGCTTCGTCCTTTTTTTTTTTTTTTTTTTTTCCCTTTTCTTTTCTTTTAAAATTTGACTTCTGTGCCGCCCTTCTCCGGAGACTCAGGGCGGCTTACCATTACAATGCGTTAAGCAATAGCCTTCCTACTTTTGTATATTTATACAAAGTCAGCTTATTGCCCCCACAAACTGGGTCCTCCATTTACCCACCTTAAGAAAGGATGGAAGGCTGAGTCGACCTTGAGCCTGGCTAGGATTGAACTCAGAGAAATTACAGGCAGCTGGTGTTAATTGCTGCCTTTAGTAGGAGGCATTAGCCCCCTACGCTACACAGGCTTTTCCCTGCAATGTCCCCCCTCCATCCAAGGACGATCTTTTTGTTCCGCCCGGCCGGGCTTTTTCAATGGGTTTTCATCTGGGATTTTTAAATTGGGGTGGTTTATGTTGAGCCAAATAATTGAATACTTTTCATTTTTAAACGGTTGTTTGTCTTGTGCTTTTCATTAGGCCGTGCACCGCCCCGAGTCCTTCGGGAGACCAAACTGTCCGTTTGGTGTGACGTACGACTGACTCCCCTTTGACTTTCGACACCTCAAGGTTGTCCGTACAATGTCCCCGATTTTCACCCTTCCGACGGCGTTTGGCGTTGTTTTCCAAAATGAACTTCTCGTAGGCCTATCGTTTCTCGTTTGAACTTCTCGAATGGATTGAATGTTTTCCTTCTTCTTGCCGAATTGCCGAATTCAGTCCGTTTCTAGTCAAGGAGAGGATTTTTATTTCTTCTTCCATTTCCGATGGCTTTGTCCATCTAGTCGTCCTTGCGTCCCTTTGTTCTTCCTGTCACTTCTTTCGCTCTCGCTCCCTCTCTTTTATTTGGCTCTCTTTCGGCCGTTTCTTTCTTCTCCTCCCGTCGTCCGTCCCCACTTTCGTCTCTCAATCTTTCCTGCTCTCGGTCATCTCGAGGTTGTTCCTCAAATCATTCCTCTTTCTCCGTGGAATCTAATCGGTCTCTTGGCTCTTGCCAGTTCGCCCGTTGATGTTTCTCCTATCTCTGCTCTCCGTGTCTCCTTGGTACCGGATTTTCCGGCGCATGACTTTTCCTGGGGGTAAAAAAAAAAATGTGGGGTTTGGGCTACACTTGCTGTATGAGACGACCTCTCTTCCAACGCACACCAAATAAAAATTAAAAAAACATCCGCTGGCTCACCCACAATGTAAAAGCCTCCTGCGCCAGACCCAAAACGGCCCCTGCAACAAGCAGGAACCTCACACGGCCACAAAAAGCCCCCCAA
>JAUDYJ010000024.1:247500-250000 GCA_030761175.1 Masticophis lateralis
GACGCTCGGGCGGACCGGAGCCTTTCCGCCGCGGTGGGTGCGCGGGATCCCGGCTCCGGAGCCGCGGGCCTCGGTCCCGGACCTCGGCCTACCCCTCGGTGCCCGGCCCGGGCGCCGGGGGCCTCCGGGGCGGCCGGACGTCCCGGTCTACCGGGACGCTCGGGCGGACCGGAGCCTTTCCGACGGGGGTTGACCGCCCTCTGCGGTTCTGTTTCCCCGCCGCGATGTCGCGGGCGAGGGGGGTTCCTTCCGAGTGGACCGGGCCGGGACGCGTCCACTTTGCTCCCGGCGGGCCCCGGCCAGGAAACTGTCACGGTCTACTCGGTCCTGGACCTCCGGCGTCGCCCCGGTGCCCCCGCCGGGCCCCGGGGGCGTCCGCGCCGGTCAGACGTCCCGGTCTACCGGGGCTTCGTCCTTTTTTTTTTTTTTTTTTTTTCCCTTTTCTTTTCTTTTAAAATTTGACTTCTGTGCCGCCCTTCTCCGGAGACTCAGGGCGGCTTACCATTACAATGCGTTAAGCAATAGCCTTCCTACTTTTGTATATTTATACAAAGTCAGCTTATTGCCCCCACAAACTGGGTCCTCCATTTACCCACCTTAAGAAAGGATGGAAGGCTGAGTCGACCTTGAGCCTGGCTAGGATTGAACTCAGAGAAATTACAGGCAGCTGGTGTTAATTGCTGCCTTTAGTAGGAGGCATTAGCCCCCTACGCTACACAGGCTTTTCCCTGCAATGTCCCCCCTCCATCCAAGGACGATCTTTTTGTTCCGCCCGGCCGGGCTTTTTCAATGGGTTTTCATCTGGGATTTTTAAATTGGGGTGGTTTATGTTGAGCCAAATAATTGAATACTTTTCATTTTTAAACGGTTGTTTGTCTTGTGCTTTTCATTAGGCCGTGCACCGCCCCGAGTCCTTCGGGAGACCAAACTGTCCGTTTGGTGTGACGTACGACTGACTCCCCTTTGACTTTCGACACCTCAAGGTTGTCCGTACAATGTCCCCGATTTTCACCCTTCCGACGGCGTTTGGCGTTGTTTTCCAAAATGAACTTCTCGTAGGCCTATCGTTTCTCGTTTGAACTTCTCGAATGGATTGAATGTTTTCCTTCTTCTTGCCGAATTGCCGAATTCAGTCCGTTTCTAGTCAAGGAGAGGATTTTTATTTCTTCTTCCATTTCCGATGGCTTTGTCCATCTAGTCGTCCTTGCGTCCCTTTGTTCTTCCTGTCACTTCTTTCGCTCTCGCTCCCTCTCTTTTATTTGGCTCTCTTTCGGCCGTTTCTTTCTTCTCCTCCCGTCGTCCGTCCCCACTTTCGTCTCTCAATCTTTCCTGCTCTCGGTCATCTCGAGGTTGTTCCTCAAATCATTCCTCTTTCTCCGTGGAATCTAATCGGTCTCTTGGCTCTTGCCAGTTCGCCCGTTGATGTTTCTCCTATCTCTGCTCTCCGTGTCTCCTTGGTACCGGATTTTCCGGCGCATGACTTTTCCTGGGGGTAAAAAAAAAAATGTGGGGTTTGGGCTACACTTGCTGTATGAGACGACCTCTCTTCCAACGCACACCAAATAAAAATTAAAAAAACATCCGCTGGCTCACCCACAATGTAAAAGCCTCCTGCGCCAGACCCAAAACGGCCCCTGCAACAAGCAGGAACCTCACACGGCCACAAAAAGCCCCCCAAAACAACTTTCACGCTTTTACACGCACACAAAATTCCACGTCCAGCTTTGTGAGATTTTGTGCGTCGGCGTAGTTAGAGTGAAACGCTAGAGAAGGACACTAAATCTCAGAAAGCTGCACTTTTATTTTTATTTTTAAGCTAAATTTAAAACTTCCTGGGCTAAAACGTAGACCTATCCTTTCAATGGCTAGGTCTAAAAAAAAAGAACAACTAAAAAACCCCGCTTTTAAAGCTCCCAAAGGGGAAAAAACACGTTAAGACTTGCAGACTTCAATTCCCAGAATTCCTCAGCCAGCTTTGCTTTGCTCCACAATGAGGTTTAGCTGCTTGCCGATGCAATGGATTGCAGGCAAGGCAAGGCAAGGCAAGGCAAGGCAAGGCAAGGCAAGGCAAGCGTCGCGGCGAGCAGCTAAGGTAAGCAAGCTGGAGGGGGGCGGGGGGGGGATTTTTGCTACGTACCCATTAGCAGGCAAAAATTAGCAGCCGGGATGGCCAGCGTTGTGTAAAAGGAAAGTTTTTTTCCCTTTTACACAGCGCTTGGCCATCCAAGCTCTGGCGATCCCGGCTGAGTTGCCTGCTAATCAGGCAGGCAACTCAGCCGGGATGGCCAGCGTTGTGCAAAAGGGAGGTTTTCTTCTTTCCTTTCTCGCTTTCTTCCGTGGTTTCTGCTAATATCATTTCCGGAACGAGAACCCTAACCCCTAACTCCAAACCCCAACCCTAACCCTTAAAACGTCCGACTTCAAGGCGGGCAGACGGCCCGGACCGGAGTCTCTGTTTCCCTGCCACGACGGGTTGCTTTAAGTAGCCCGTTTTAAGTGA
>JAUDYJ010000024.1:262500-265000 GCA_030761175.1 Masticophis lateralis
GGGTGGTTTATGTTGAGCCAAATAATTGAATACTTTTCATTTTTAAACGGTTGTTTGTCTTGTGCTTTTCATTAGGCCGTGCACCGCCCCGAGTCCTTCGGGAGACCAAACTGTCCGTTTGGTGTGACGTACGACTGACTCCCCTTTGACTTTCGACACCTCAAGGTTGTCCGTACAATGTCCCCGATTTTCACCCTTCCGACGGCGTTTGGCGTTGTTTTCCAAAATGAACTTCTCGTAGGCCTATCGTTTCTCGTTTGAACTTCTCGAATGGATTGAATGTTTTCCTTCTTCTTGCCGAATTGCCGAATTCAGTCCGTTTCTAGTCAAGGAGAGGATTTTTATTTCTTCTTCCATTTCCGATGGCTTTGTCCATCTAGTCGTCCTTGCGTCCCTTTGTTCTTCCTGTCACTTCTTTCGCTCTCGCTCCCTCTCTTTTATTTGGCTCTCTTTCGGCCGTTTCTTTCTTCTCCTCCCGTCGTCCGTCCCCACTTTCGTCTCTCAATCTTTCCTGCTCTCGGTCATCTCGAGGTTGTTCCTCAAATCATTCCTCTTTCTCCGTGGAATCTAATCGGTCTCTTGGCTCTTGCCAGTTCGCCCGTTGATGTTTCTCCTATCTCTGCTCTCCGTGTCTCCTTGGTACCGGATTTTCCGGCGCATGACTTTTCCTGGGGGTAAAAAAAAAAATGTGGGGTTTGGGCTACACTTGCTGTATGAGACGACCTCTCTTCCAACGCACACCAAATAAAAATTAAAAAAACATCCGCTGGCTCACCCACAATGTAAAAGCCTCCTGCGCCAGACCCAAAACGGCCCCTGCAACAAGCAGGAACCTCACACGGCCACAAAAAGCCCCCCAAAACAACTTTCACGCTTTTACACGCACACAAAATTCCACGTCCAGCTTTGTGAGATTTTGTGCGTCGGCGTAGTTAGAGTGAAACGCTAGAGAAGGACACTAAATCTCAGAAAGCTGCACTTTTATTTTTATTTTTAAGCTAAATTTAAAACTTCCTGGGCTAAAACGTAGACCTATCCTTTCAATGGCTAGGTCTAAAAAAAAAGAACAACTAAAAAACCCCGCTTTTAAAGCTCCCAAAGGGGAAAAAACACGTTAAGACTTGCAGACTTCAATTCCCAGAATTCCTCAGCCAGCTTTGCTTTGCTCCACAATGAGGTTTAGCTGCTTGCCGATGCAATGGATTGCAGGCAAGGCAAGGCAAGGCAAGGCAAGGCAAGGCAAGGCAAGGCAAGCGTCGCGGCGAGCAGCTAAGGTAAGCAAGCTGGAGGGGGGCGGGGGGGGGGATTTTTGCTACGTACCCATTAGCAGGCAAAAATTAGCAGCCGGGATGGCCAGCGTTGTGTAAAAGGAAAGTTTTTTTCCCTTTTACACAGCGCTTGGCCATCCAAGCTCTGGCGATCCCGGCTGAGTTGCCTGCTAATCAGGCAGGCAACTCAGCCGGGATGGCCAGCGTTGTGCAAAAGGGAGGTTTTCTTCTTTCCTTTCTCGCTTTCTTCCGTGGTTTCTGCTAATATCATTTCCGGAACGAGAACCCTAACCCCTAACTCCAAACCCCAACCCTAACCCTTAAAACGTCCGACTTCAAGGCGGGCAGACGGCCCGGACCGGAGTCTCTGTTTCCCTGCCACGACGGGTTGCTTTAAGTAGCCCGTTTTAAGTGAAAAGCTTCCATTCTCGCCTAGATCTCTGGCTATCGCGAGCCTTCCGATCCAAGCTCCGGCCGCAGTTCCAAGGGTCCCGCTTTCTCGGGAAGATGACGCTCTGCCAGCCAGAGAGAGAGAGGGATAACGAAGAAGGCAAAGACAAAGAGACCGACTGTGTCAAATTGAACCGTCGCAACACGACCGGAAGTACGGACAAAGAGAAAAGAAACCGAGAAGGAAAAGAGGGCGGGACGGGAAAAACAGAAAAAAATCGAAAGGATGACCCCGAGATGGAGAGTGGAAATCTAAGAAAGAGATGGAAAACAAGAAGACGTCCGGGACGAAATAAAAGATTTTGCGATTTTCAAACCCAAAAGAAGTCTCTCGGGCTTGACGTACAGCGAAAGGGCGCAGGAAAGGAAAGAGGAAGGACGGGTGAACTGTGGGAAAGAGAGGGCAGGATAGGAGAGTGCAGAATTTTAAAATACAAAAGAAAGGCAAAGAAGGAAAAGAGGGCGGCGGAGGAGAAAACCCTACGAAAAACAGAAACGATTGCACCGGGAGATCTAAGAAAGAGGGAAAAGGGACGGGAAAACAATCGAGGGCACAGCCTTCCCGATTTTGAAATACGAGAGAAGCGTAAGGAAAAGCGACGCCAAGAAAAGCGGAAGCCGTGGGAAAACCGTCCCGTGCTCCATCCTATTGGAGGTTGATAGAACGATAGGGTTCGATCCTACGGATAAACCACTTGGTGTGGGGGGGCGGGGGGGAGAGTGTCATCTTTGGAATATTTTAAACTCAATCCTTGAAACGTAAGGAAAAAGGGAAAAGAGGA
>JAUDYJ010000024.1:275000-277500 GCA_030761175.1 Masticophis lateralis
CGGGAACCTCGTTTACGCCGTCGCGGGTGCACGGGATCCCGGTTCCGGAGCCGCGGGCCTCGGTCCCGGACCTCGGCCGTCCCCTCGGTGCCCGTCCCGGGCGCCGGGGGCCTCCGGGGCGGGCGGACGTCCCTGTCTACCGGGACGCTCGGGCGGACCGGAGCCTTTCCGCCGCGGTGGGTGCGCGCGGGATCCCGGCTCCGGAGCCGGGGGCCTCGGCGGACCGGAGCGTTTCCGCCGTCCCGGGTGAGCGGGATCCCGGCTCCGGAGCCGCGGGCCTCGGTCCCGGACCTCGGCCTACCCCTCGGCGCCCGACCCGGGCGCCGGGGGCCTCCCGGGCGGGCGGACGTCCCTGTCTACCGGGACGCTCGGGCGGACCGGAGCCTTTCCGCCGCGGTGGGTGCGCGCGGGATCCCGGCTCCGGAGCCGGGGGCCTCGGCGGACCGGAGCGTTTCCGCCGTCCCGGGTGAGCGGGATCCCGGCTCCGGAGCCGCGGGCCTCGGTCCCGGACCTCGGCCTACCCCTCGGCGCCCGACCCGGGCGCCGGGGGCCTCCCGGGCGGGCGGACGTCCCTGTCTACCGGGACGCTCGGGCGGACCGGAGCCTTTCCGCCGCGGTGGGTGCGCGCGGGATCCCGGCTCCGGAGCCGGGGGCCTCGGCGGACCGGAGCGTTTCCGCCGTCCCGGGTGCGCGGGATCCCGGCTCCGGAGCCGCGGGCCTCGGTCCCGGACCTCGGCCTACCCCTCGGCGCCCGACCCGGGCGCCGGGGGCCTCCGGGGCGGGCGGACGTCCCGGTCTACCGGGACGCTCGGGCGGACCGGAGCCTTTCCGCCGCGGTGGGTGCGCGGGATCCCGGCTCCGGAGCCGCGGGCCTCGGTCCCGGACCTCGGCCTACCCCTCGGTGCCCGGCCCGGGCGCCGGGGGCCTCCGGGGCGGCCGGACGTCCCGGTCTACCGGGACGCTCGGGCGGACCGGAGCCTTTCCGACGGGGGTTGACCGCCCTCTGCGGTTCTGTTTCCCCGCCGCGATGTCGCGGGCGAGGGGGGTTCCTTCCGAGTGGACCGGGCCGGGACGCGTCCACTTTGCTCCCGGCGGGCCCCGGCCAGGAAACTGTCACGGTCTACTCGGTCCTGGACCTCCGGCGTCGCCCCGGTGCCCCCGCCGGGCCCCGGGGGCGTCCGCGCCGGTCAGACGTCCCGGTCTACCGGGGCTTCGTCCTTTTTTTTTTTTTTTTTTTTTTCCTTTTCTTTTCTTTTAAAATTTGACTTCTGTGCCGCCCTTCTCCGGAGACTCAGGGCGGCTTACCATTACAATGCGTTAAGCAATAGCCTTCCTACTTTTGTATATTTATACAAAGTCAGCTTATTGCCCCCACAAACTGGGTCCTCCATTTACCCACCTTAAGAAAGGATGGAAGGCTGAGTCGACCTTGAGCCTGGCTAGGATTGAACTCAGAGAAATTACAGGCAGCTGGTGTTAATTGCTGCCTTTAGTAGGAGGCATTAGCCCCCTACGCTACACAGGCTTTTCCCTGCAATGTCCCCCCTCCATCCAAGGACGATCTTTTTGTTCCGCCCGGCCGGGCTTTTTCAATGGGTTTTCATCTGGGATTTTTAAATTGGGGTGGTTTATGTTGAGCCAAATAATTGAATACTTTTCATTTTTAAACGGTTGTTTGTCTTGTGCTTTTCATTAGGCCGTGCACCGCCCCGAGTCCTTCGGGAGACCAAACTGTCCGTTTGGTGTGACGTACGACTGACTCCCCTTTGACTTTCGACACCTCAAGGTTGTCCGTACAATGTCCCCGATTTTCACCCTTCCGACGGCGTTTGGCGTTGTTTTCCAAAATGAACTTCTCGTAGGCCTATCGTTTCTCGTTTGAACTTCTCGAATGGATTGAATGTTTTCCTTCTTCTTGCCGAATTGCCGAATTCAGTCCGTTTCTAGTCAAGGAGAGGATTTTTATTTCTTCTTCCATTTCCGATGGCTTTGTCCATCTAGTCGTCCTTGCGTCCCTTTGTTCTTCCTGTCACTTCTTTCGCTCTCGCTCCCTCTCTTTTATTTGGCTCTCTTTCGGCCGTTTCTTTCTTCTCCTCCCGTCGTCCGTCCCCACTTTCGTCTCTCAATCTTTCCTGCTCTCGGTCATCTCGAGGTTGTTCCTCAAATCATTCCTCTTTCTCCGTGGAATCTAATCGGTCTCTTGGCTCTTGCCAGTTCGCCCGTTGATGTTTCTCCTATCTCTGCTCTCCGTGTCTCCTTGGTACCGGATTTTCCGGCGCATGACTTTTCCTGGGGGTAAAAAAAAAAATGTGGGGTTTGGGCTACACTTGCTGTATGAGACGACCTCTCTTCCAACGCACACCAAATAAAAATTAAAAAAACATCCGCTGGCTCACCCACAATGTAAAAGCCTCCTGCGCCAGACCCAAAACGGCCCCTGCAACAAGCAGGAACCTCACACGGCCACAAAAAGCCCCCCAAAACAACTTTCACGCTTTTA
>JAUDYJ010000024.1:292500-295000 GCA_030761175.1 Masticophis lateralis
CGGCCCGCGGCCGGCGAAAGCCGCCGGTCTACCGAGCCGGGCCCCGGCGACGCGGAACGCGATGCCGGCTCCGGAGCCGCGGGCCCCGGTCGGGAACCTCGTTTACGCCGTCGCGGGTGCACGGGATCCCGGTTCCGGAGCCGCGGGCCTCGGTCCCGGACCTCGGCCGTCCCCTCGGTGCCCGTCCCGGGCGCCGGGGGCCTCCGGGGCGGGCGGACGTCCCTGTCTACCGGGACGCTCGGGCGGACCGGAGCCTTTCCGCCGCGGTGGGTGCGCGCGGGATCCCGGCTCCGGAGCCGGGGGCCTCGGCGGACCGGAGCGTTTCCGCCGTCCCGGGTGAGCGGGATCCCGGCTCCGGAGCCGCGGGCCTCGGTCCCGGACCTCGGCCTACCCCTCGGCGCCCGACCCGGGCGCCGGGGGCCTCCCGGGCGGGCGGACGTCCCTGTCTACCGGGACGCTCGGGCGGACCGGAGCCTTTCCGCCGCGGTGGGTGCGCGCGGGATCCCGGCTCCGGAGCCGGGGGCCTCGGCGGACCGGAGCGTTTCCGCCGTCCCGGGTGAGCGGGATCCCGGCTCCGGAGCCGCGGGCCTCGGTCCCGGACCTCGGCCTACCCCTCGGCGCCCGACCCGGGCGCCGGGGGCCTCCCGGGCGGGCGGACGTCCCTGTCTACCGGGACGCTCGGGCGGACCGGAGCCTTTCCGCCGCGGTGGGTGCGCGCGGGATCCCGGCTCCGGAGCCGGGGGCCTCGGCGGACCGGAGCGTTTCCGCCGTCCCGGGTGCGCGGGATCCCGGCTCCGGAGCCGCGGGCCTCGGTCCCGGACCTCGGCCTACCCCTCGGCGCCCGACCCGGGCGCCGGGGGCCTCCGGGGCGGGCGGACGTCCCGGTCTACCGGGACGCTCGGGCGGACCGGAGCCTTTCCGCCGCGGTGGGTGCGCGGGATCCCGGCTCCGGAGCCGCGGGCCTCGGTCCCGGACCTCGGCCTACCCCTCGGTGCCCGGCCCGGGCGCCGGGGGCCTCCGGGGCGGCCGGACGTCCCGGTCTACCGGGACGCTCGGGCGGACCGGAGCCTTTCCGACGGGGGTTGACCGCCCTCTGCGGTTCTGTTTCCCCGCCGCGATGTCGCGGGCGAGGGGGGTTCCTTCCGAGTGGACCGGGCCGGGACGCGTCCACTTTGCTCCCGGCGGGCCCCGGCCAGGAAACTGTCACGGTCTACTCGGTCCTGGACCTCCGGCGTCGCCCCGGTGCCCCCGCCGGGCCCCGGGGGCGTCCGCGCCGGTCAGACGTCCCGGTCTACCGGGGCTTCGTCCTTTTTTTTTTTTTTTTTTTTTTCCTTTTCTTTTCTTTTAAAATTTGACTTCTGTGCCGCCCTTCTCCGGAGACTCAGGGCGGCTTACCATTACAATGCGTTAAGCAATAGCCTTCCTACTTTTGTATATTTATACAAAGTCAGCTTATTGCCCCCACAAACTGGGTCCTCCATTTACCCACCTTAAGAAAGGATGGAAGGCTGAGTCGACCTTGAGCCTGGCTAGGATTGAACTCAGAGAAATTACAGGCAGCTGGTGTTAATTGCTGCCTTTAGTAGGAGGCATTAGCCCCCTACGCTACACAGGCTTTTCCCTGCAATGTCCCCCCTCCATCCAAGGACGATCTTTTTGTTCCGCCCGGCCGGGCTTTTTCAATGGGTTTTCATCTGGGATTTTTAAATTGGGGTGGTTTATGTTGAGCCAAATAATTGAATACTTTTCATTTTTAAACGGTTGTTTGTCTTGTGCTTTTCATTAGGCCGTGCACCGCCCCGAGTCCTTCGGGAGACCAAACTGTCCGTTTGGTGTGACGTACGACTGACTCCCCTTTGACTTTCGACACCTCAAGGTTGTCCGTACAATGTCCCCGATTTTCACCCTTCCGACGGCGTTTGGCGTTGTTTTCCAAAATGAACTTCTCGTAGGCCTATCGTTTCTCGTTTGAACTTCTCGAATGGATTGAATGTTTTCCTTCTTCTTGCCGAATTGCCGAATTCAGTCCGTTTCTAGTCAAGGAGAGGATTTTTATTTCTTCTTCCATTTCCGATGGCTTTGTCCATCTAGTCGTCCTTGCGTCCCTTTGTTCTTCCTGTCACTTCTTTCGCTCTCGCTCCCTCTCTTTTATTTGGCTCTCTTTCGGCCGTTTCTTTCTTCTCCTCCCGTCGTCCGTCCCCACTTTCGTCTCTCAATCTTTCCTGCTCTCGGTCATCTCGAGGTTGTTCCTCAAATCATTCCTCTTTCTCCGTGGAATCTAATCGGTCTCTTGGCTCTTGCCAGTTCGCCCGTTGATGTTTCTCCTATCTCTGCTCTCCGTGTCTCCTTGGTACCGGATTTTCCGGCGCATGACTTTTCCTGGGGGTAAAAAAAAAAATGTGGGGTTTGGGCTACACTTGCTGTATGAGACGACCTCTCTTCCAACGCACACCAAATAAAAATTAAAAAAACATCCGCTGGCTCACCCACAATGTAAAAG
>JAUDYJ010000024.1:307500-310000 GCA_030761175.1 Masticophis lateralis
GGTCTACCGGGACGCTCGGGCGGACCGGAGCCTTTCCGCCGCGGTGGGTGCGCGGGATCCCGGCTCCGGAGCCGCGGGCCTCGGTCCCGGACCTCGGCCTACCCCTCGGTGCCCGGCCCGGGCGCCGGGGGCCTCCGGGGCGGCCGGACGTCCCGGTCTACCGGGACGCTCGGGCGGACCGGAGCCTTTCCGACGGGGGTTGACCGCCCTCTGCGGTTCTGTTTCCCCGCCGCGATGTCGCGGGCGAGGGGGGTTCCTTCCGAGTGGACCGGGCCGGGACGCGTCCACTTTGCTCCCGGCGGGCCCCGGCCAGGAAACTGTCACGGTCTACTCGGTCCTGGACCTCCGGCGTCGCCCCGGTGCCCCCGCCGGGCCCCGGGGGCGTCCGCGCCGGTCAGACGTCCCGGTCTACCGGGGCTTCGTCCTTTTTTTTTTTTTTTTTTTTTCCTTTTCTTTTCTTTTAAAATTTGACTTCTGTGCCGCCCTTCTCCGGAGACTCAGGGCGGCTTACCATTACAATGCGTTAAGCAATAGCCTTCCTACTTTTGTATATTTATACAAAGTCAGCTTATTGCCCCCACAAACTGGGTCCTCCATTTACCCACCTTAAGAAAGGATGGAAGGCTGAGTCGACCTTGAGCCTGGCTAGGATTGAACTCAGAGAAATTACAGGCAGCTGGTGTTAATTGCTGCCTTTAGTAGGAGGCATTAGCCCCCTACGCTACACAGGCTTTTCCCTGCAATGTCCCCCCTCCATCCAAGGACGATCTTTTTGTTCCGCCCGGCCGGGCTTTTTCAATGGGTTTTCATCTGGGATTTTTAAATTGGGGTGGTTTATGTTGAGCCAAATAATTGAATACTTTTCATTTTTAAACGGTTGTTTGTCTTGTGCTTTTCATTAGGCCGTGCACCGCCCCGAGTCCTTCGGGAGACCAAACTGTCCGTTTGGTGTGACGTACGACTGACTCCCCTTTGACTTTCGACACCTCAAGGTTGTCCGTACAATGTCCCCGATTTTCACCCTTCCGACGGCGTTTGGCGTTGTTTTCCAAAATGAACTTCTCGTAGGCCTATCGTTTCTCGTTTGAACTTCTCGAATGGATTGAATGTTTTCCTTCTTCTTGCCGAATTGCCGAATTCAGTCCGTTTCTAGTCAAGGAGAGGATTTTTATTTCTTCTTCCATTTCCGATGGCTTTGTCCATCTAGTCGTCCTTGCGTCCCTTTGTTCTTCCTGTCACTTCTTTCGCTCTCGCTCCCTCTCTTTTATTTGGCTCTCTTTCGGCCGTTTCTTTCTTCTCCTCCCGTCGTCCGTCCCCACTTTCGTCTCTCAATCTTTCCTGCTCTCGGTCATCTCGAGGTTGTTCCTCAAATCATTCCTCTTTCTCCGTGGAATCTAATCGGTCTCTTGGCTCTTGCCAGTTCGCCCGTTGATGTTTCTCCTATCTCTGCTCTCCGTGTCTCCTTGGTACCGGATTTTCCGGCGCATGACTTTTCCTGGGGGTAAAAAAAAAAATGTGGGGTTTGGGCTACACTTGCTGTATGAGACGACCTCTCTTCCAACGCACACCAAATAAAAATTAAAAAAACATCCGCTGGCTCACCCACAATGTAAAAGCCTCCTGCGCCAGACCCAAAACGGCCCCTGCAACAAGCAGGAACCTCACACGGCCACAAAAAGCCCCCCAAAACAACTTTCACGCTTTTACACGCACACAAAATTCCACGTCCAGCTTTGTGAGATTTTGTGCGTCGGCGTAGTTAGAGTGAAACGCTAGAGAAGGACACTAAATCTCAGAAAGCTGCACTTTTATTTTTATTTTTAAGCTAAATTTAAAACTTCCTGGGCTAAAACGTAGACCTATCCTTTCAATGGCTAGGTCTAAAAAAAAAGAACAACTAAAAAACCCCGCTTTTAAAGCTCCCAAAGGGGAAAAAACACGTTAAGACTTGCAGACTTCAATTCCCAGAATTCCTCAGCCAGCTTTGCTTTGCTCCACAATGAGGTTTAGCTGCTTGCCGATGCAATGGATTGCAGGCAAGGCAAGGCAAGGCAAGGCAAGGCAAGGCAAGGCAAGGCAAGCGTCGCGGCGAGCAGCTAAGGTAAGCAAGCTGGAGGGGGGCGGGGGGGGGGATTTTTGCTACGTACCCATTAGCAGGCAAAAATTAGCAGCCGGGATGGCCAGCGTTGTGTAAAAGGAAAGTTTTTTTCCCTTTTACACAGCGCTTGGCCATCCAAGCTCTGGCGATCCCGGCTGAGTTGCCTGCTAATCAGGCAGGCAACTCAGCCGGGATGGCCAGCGTTGTGCAAAAGGGAGGTTTTCTTCTTTCCTTTCTCGCTTTCTTCCGTGGTTTCTGCTAATATCATTTCCGGAACGAGAACCCTAACCCCTAACTCCAAACCCCAACCCTAACCCTTAAAACGTCCGACTTCAAGGCGGGCAGACGGCCCGGACCGGAGTCTCTGTTTCCCTGCCACGACGGGTTGCTTTAAGTAGCCCG
>JAUDYJ010000024.1:315000-316140 GCA_030761175.1 Masticophis lateralis
AGGAAAGGTGTTCTGGTGGGCCACCAGCTGCTAGTAGCAGGTTGTAGTAAGCTGCTAGCGAAGGCTGGTCCCAGGACAGGAGCTCTGTCGCAGGTAGTCGGTCCAGTCCGGGTGCACTGGCTTTCATACCGTTGAGGGCAGCTGTCACTTCAGACGGTACAATCGGTGTTATAAGGGACCACAGCACTGCAGATGGTTCTGCAGGTGCACTATTGTCAATCGCACTTGGTGTATTGAATACTTTCGCCCAGTATTCTTCCATCTCCGGTGGCACTGGCGCTTGTCCTTTGTACGCATTACGCCAGCGTCCGGACAGTACAGTGGAGGCAGCATCGCGACGCCGGAGCTTGTAGAGCTTTTGGACCTGGGCGTAATTAGCTCTACGGATGGCTTTATTGCTCCATTGGCGGTTCGCTTTAACAGTTTTGGTCGCCGACGGCTTCCACGTGTGTGGGAACCAGCGTTTGGCGTGCTGGTTCAGTCGGGACCTACACTGTTTCCTGCTGATCGCTCCGGTCTGTAAGTCGCGGGCAATCTGGGCCAGTTCTTCGTCTCCCATCCGGTTCTCCTTGAGATGGACGGCCGCGGATGCCAGAATGTTGCCCCTCCATGAGGTAGCGTTTCCAGAGCCCAGTCCATTGGGTGGGTGTGCGACTGGGCTCGTGGGTGGTTGTTGAGTTAGAGGAGCTGCTCTATCTGGGTTTGTCAGTTCTTTTGGGTGAGCCAGTCTCTCTAGGTTTGTCCGTCTCTCTGGGTTTGTCCGTCTCTCTGGGTGTTCATGTGGGTTCAGCTCGGATGTTATAATTGGTGGAGCCCAGTTTGTTATTAGAAGACGTTTCTTGATCGCTTCGATTGACCGCTCTGGGAAGAATGGTAATAGAAGGGGATACAATCTGGATTTGGTCATCCCCATTTGCCAGAGTCTGTCTGAGTGCCTTTTAAGGGCATCATCGTCTTCCTGGGTCCACATAAGGCGTTTTGTCGGGAGAGCTGCAACCCGTTTGGCATTCACCTCCACCGGGTGGCGGTGGGCTTGGTGTTTGCCTAGTCCTCTTTCACTATTAAATTTGGAACCACAAAAACATAGGTAGCTTGATCTAGCATTATTGTTGTCTTGGGTGCCTACGCTAGAGGCGTTCC
>JAUDYJ010000025.1:0-288149 GCA_030761175.1 Masticophis lateralis
GAGAGAGAGAGAGAGAGAGAGAGAGAGAGAGAGAGAGAGAGAGAGAGAGAGAGAGAGAGAGAGAGAGAGATGTCCCTGTTGAATCAGCAATAGCTGACAATGAGAAGGAGGAACTTTGGAACTCCTATTTTCCACCTGAGGTCTCTAGCTGGTCTTTCTTAGGGCACGGAGGAAAGGAGAGAAGAGGAGCAGAGGAAAGAGAAGGAGAGACTCAGAGAGCACTTAGATGAATGCAGGTCTCCTGAAGGCAGATGGATTACATCCTCAGCCACAGACGGAAGAGCTGACTGCTCTCCAGAATCTCTGAGAAAGGAGGGGAGAGCAGCTCACGCTTAGAAGAAAGGGGGGAGAAAATCCAGGCAGACTTGAGCAGTGGCTGAAATGCACGAGAGGAATTGAGCAGGGAGAAATCTGCAGTTCCTCATCTGGATAGGAAAAAACATAAGGCCCAAGTCTAGGATGAGAGCAAGGGGGGTTGGCAGTCATCCATGTGAAAGGGATCCAGTTCAACATGAGCCAACAAGGGGGGTGAGGTGACTGCTCAAGAGGCAAAGGCTACACTGGGGGCAGCAGCACAAGGGAAGCCTTGGGAAGTAGGGCTTGAAGATTGAACAGCTCCCACCACTATTTTGTTTAGTTTAGTTTAGTTTTATTGCATTTATATACCGCCCTTCTCCCCGAGGGGACTCAGGGCGGTTTACAGCCATATTAAAACAATCACGTATAAAAATTAAAACTAATAAAACTAATAAAATTAATTTTGGCTCCACACTTGAAAGATGTTCAGTAATCTGTAACTGCAATCACCCCAAACTCAAGGGGGGAGGGGAAACCCCCACTGGAAAAAGTCAAGAGTGCAGAGAAGAGCAATTAAGGCGATTAAGCGCCTGAAGACTAAAACATGAAAAATGGCTGCAGGAATTGGGTTTGGCCAGTCTAGAGAAAAGAAGGACCAGGGGTGACATGATAGTCTTCCAATATTTGAGGGGCTGCCACAAAGATGAGGAGGTCAACCTATTTTCCAAAGCACCACAAAGCAAGACAATGAACCTCATGGTGCCCTTCCAGAGATCCACTTCTGATGAAAGCTCTTTAAGATGCTCATATGACTGTGGAGTGTTCTAATATCTCAGGGGCTGCCACGGGGAAGCTATTCTCCAAAGCACATGAAGGCAGGACAAGAAGCAATGGGTGGAAACTAATCAAGGAGAGAAGCAACCCGGAAGCAAGGAGAAACTTCCTGACAGTGAGAACAAATAACCAGTAGAATGGCTGGCCTCCAGAAACTGTGGGTCTCCATCACTGGAGGTCTTTAAGAAGCGATCGAACAACTATTTGTCTGAAATGGAATAGGGCACAGGTGTCAAGTCATGTAACGTACTGCAGTGTTGTTTGCCTTTGCGGAGCCAGGTGGGCATGGCCTGTGTGTGATGCATCTAGCCGGCAGGCTGCCCATTTGACACCCCTGGAGAGGGTCTCCTGCTTAAGCAGGGGGTTGGGTTCCAAGGTCCTTCGAACTCTCACATTCTGTTAAGAGCTAATTGAGGGAACCCACATGGAAGCACAGGAGAAATGCTTTGTAATGAATCGAGGGAAATAACTCCGAGGTTGGGCCTCATGGAGACTTAGGACTCTCACACACTGGGAGATAAAATAAGGGCACCGATGGCTTTTTGTGTCAGTTAATTAGGGTTTGCAAAGTGGGTTAGTTTCTAAGAGCAATTGAGCTAAGCAGGTACGAAGCTAATTACTGGCTCAGGTGTTTCAGTGAATACTTGGCCACGTCTCCCCTCCAGAATGAGTTTCCCCTCCCCTGAGATCCAAATGGCCCCCACCCTACTGGAGCCTTGGAGGGCCTTGAAGAACTGGCTCTTCCCCTCAGCCTTCGGAACGCCTTTTCTTCTTTGCTCTGATCTGGGTCAGTCCTTTCTGCCATTTTATTGTTTGTTTGTTTTTTAAATGCTTTTAGCAATTCCTAAATTGCCCAGAATTGTTGGGAGTCAGGTAGCATACACACGATGGTGATGATGATGATGATGATGATGATGATGATATGACAGCACCAACCCCAGATACAGCCAAAGCCTGAACTGACTGTTTGGGTTCCCACGATTAAGTGCAGCCAGAGAGTTTCTGACTAGGGGATCACAGCCAAAGTCTTAGCAAGCTGGGTGAAGTAAGACAGCACCTTAACCCTTTGGATAGAACATGTTGTATGAGCGCTGCAATTGCTTTGATCCTGAGTTTTAGGGGTGTAGGAAGCCTGGCGCTGCTGGCCCTCAGCTGAGCACCCTGGACCTAACTGTGATGCCCCTTCACTGCCCAGACACAGCAGAGCAGACGTCCTCTTCCTGCTGCGTGGAGCTGTGCTGTATGAAAAATCCTGCCTCATTCGTGGTGGGCGGGAGAGGATCTTGCCAAGGAGATCTGTTTGGGTGGATTTCCCCCCTTCCCTTGGAAACCAACTGTGTCAAAAATTGAAGATGCTACATATTAGCAAAGATGGGGCTGTCAAACTGCCAAGACCAACAAAATGAGCATTCACAGAGAACTAACTAGCTAATGAACTAGGTTCATTGAGGGTTTCTTTTAGCCTGCCATCAAGATCCGGTGCTTTTCAGGACAATGAATCAAGATGTTAGAAAAGGAACGGCACATCCCTGAGGTCTAAGTGGCTGCTCAACCTCTATCCTAGGGGTCTCCTCTTAGTCTACACCTGGTGCTCTGTAGAAAAACTCAGCTACAGCCCAGAGGAAGAAGGAGTTGCAGTGGTAAGATCCTCAGATCATGTGTCTCCTCCTCTTAGGGGACCCATGGAGTTCTCATGACTTGCAATGATCAGAACAAGTTTGGTTCTTGCAAAAGGGGCTAGACAGACTTGGAGCCTTGAACAGTTTTCCTATTCTCCACAGCATTTCCCTCTCTGGATCCAGTTCAAGAACCCACACACTGTCTTTCCAGACAGCTGGATAATCTGTGGCCTCTGGCTGACCTCCACACTGAAGTGATGGAGTGACTTCTTCGTGGTGACCTACTGTCATTCCACCCAAGGTCAACCTCAACCTTGCTGGGACTATCAGTTGACTCCTCAGTTGCTCAGTTATCTCCACAAGGACAGAAACTCTCTGGACGTGAACAATAACTTTGCCTATAGACGATGGTTATGACACCACTGGGCTACATACTCATAGAGGGTTATACCAGGTTGGTTGTGCTATGTGCTTAGAGCTCAAAGCATTGTTAGAGACCCCACACACTCACTTTAGGGTCTTTTCCTGTTGCTCCCCTCTAGGAGAGGTTTCCAACTATTTATAGCAGGACCTCCAGATTCTGGAACAACTTTGTTCCCTAGGCCATCCGTCTGGTAAACTCCCAAGATTCGTTTCTCCCACCATGTATATTTATACATCCAGACTAGACTGTGTTATTTCTCCATGTCATATAATACATGTGGGTACATACATAACTTTGTATTTATTTATTTATCTTGTCGTGTTTATGTAGTGTATATTAGAGGTGGGGACTCTCTGAGAGCTGCATGCAATGAAATTTCATTTTCATGTATGCACATTCAAAGAGACAATAAGGTTAGTCTAAGTCTTGTGTGACCTCCCAGAAGCGATGCTATGTGTTCTCTACCAGAGAGTCTTAGTTCCCCTTGCGGTTCCAAGAAAGAAAAAATAGCCTAATGGCTTCACACAGTCCCATTCACTTCCTCCTCATCTCTTAAACAAAAATTGATCATCTTCCTCCATCAGCAATAGCAATAGCACTTAGATTTGTATACTGCTTCACAGCCCTCTCTAAGCAGTTTACAGAGTCAGCCTCCTGCCCCCAATAATCTGGATCCTCATTTTACCCACCTCGGAAGGATGGAAAGCTGAGTCAACCTTGAACCTGGTGGTATTTGAACTGCCAAATTGCAGTCAGCCAGCAGTCAGCAGAAGTAGCCTGCAGTACTGCACTCTAAGCACTGAACCACCGAGACTTAAAGAAAATGACTGAGAATGCCTAGATCTCGGTCTTGGAGGGAGAGATCAGAATGGATCTGCACTAGAGAAGGAAGAAGGATTGTTCAATTGCAGCTCTTTCTTGGAACACCCAAAGCTCTCTTCTGACCTACCCACATTGACCAATTGACAAAGTGAACAACACAGAATAACTGACCAACCATAGTTTCAAAAGAGAGGCTGATCTCAGGCTGCCAAAGACAATGCCAGAGATGTTCCTGCAGCACAAGAAACCAGAGCTCTCTTCTCAGCCAGAAACTTTGCAACCCACAACTTTCTGATAGTGAGACAAGCACAGGATGCCTTGATCTTCACAAGGATTAGTTTTATGAATCATAGCAAACCAATTGGAGGAGTTTTTTCTTTTGGGTTGGTATTTTGTGTGAAGCCAACCATTGTAGCTTCTAAACCATGATTAAGGGTTTCTTATCAAATGTGAACGGTGGCATCAACAAACTACGGTTGGATGTCATGTATAAAGCCAACCAATGTCTTTGGCTGGAAGATGGAAGGTCTGCGAATACATGCCCCCTGGACAATACACATGTCCTTCCTGTGCAACAGGCTAAGCCCTCTACAACTAGCAGGCAGGAGTAATAATGTGGTGCCCAGAAGGTCTGCATCTTCTTTGTTAACCCCCAATACTGGCTAGATTCACCAAACATCTTGAGCTAGATCAGGTGAAGACCTAGCAGATGTCTTCACACAACATACCAAGCTTGGCTAATGTTAAGTTCAATTAGTCTTGTTATGGCTTAGCAAGTTGTGTTATTCCAGCTGGTTAGTTCATAGTTCAATGTATGGTATGAACCCTAAAAATGAAAACAAAGTACTCAGGTTCAGCATATGTGAATAGAGCCCATGTTTCTCCAGAAAGTCACTAAAGAGGGACCATGTTGCTAAACCCTGGCATAGGAGTCTTTAATGCTGCCTCCAAATGCACTGATTAACCCTCAAATCAAGGGTATATTGGTACACACCCACCATCAGCCTTAATAGCGCTAAAATGTGGATTGAAGCACCTTGACTTCCCCTGAAAAGAGACCAAGGAATTAACGGTTGGAAAGAATGTATGATTTGCTCACTTCCATCCAAACAGAGGAAAAGGGTCTTAAAGGAAGAAAAAGTTCAGAGGCAGAACATGAGTTCTGGATCAAGAGACAACGATGTCATGGAATAGCATACAAAATTCTGAAGAGGCAACAAAACAACCACTACCACCCCAGTCCCATCTTTCTGCCTTTGCTGGTTTAATGGGCAAGAAATGGGCAAGGGGTCTTGTGGGGGGAGGGGGGAAGCAGGAGTTTAGAGAAGCAAACACCGCAGAGCAGCTAAAAAAAGAGGGAACTGAGGAAGGCCTTGTAGACCTTCCAGCAAAGAAGCCTTCTGAAGTGCCTAGACATGTAAAGAGTTCGCTGCTCATTCTGGACTTTCACTGTTCTAACCATCTGTAGGTTTTTCTCTGCTCCTGAGAAGGAAGAAAAGCCTCAGCAAACAAGCCAGCAGCAGCACGTTTTAAGTTCCAGATCAATGTCTAATTGAATGCCTATCAATTCTACTTTATGGCCAACCATGAATGCCGCACCAAAAGAACACGAAGAAAAAAAGACAACTAGAAACACAACAGCCCCAATCATGACAGGCCAAAGAGGTCTGGCCCAGGACTGCTTCCCATCTCTTCTAAGCATCTGCCAGGTAGCCTTGGCTACAAGTGCAGAGGTGGGGAAGCCAGACTTCTAAGCTGGGGTTCAGATCCCAAGGGAGCCTCCAGATCTGTCATGGGCCTGGAACTGCATGGCCTGACCAAACCTCCATGTTCTGGGGCAGCAACTGGAAGACTTGGAGATGCAGAAACAGGACAGGGTGGCTTTCTTTTATGGCTTTAGCTTCCCAAGTGCTGGAAACCAGATCTCCATTATTAAAATTTCTAGTTCCAGGGGCCATCAAATCCCAAGAGAACACTGCAAGAATGACTTCTTTTGCACTGCAAATCCTAAAGGTGTATCTGAGAGCTTCACCTGTAATTAATTTTCTGACTCTCCTAATCAATACCACCAACTCCTCAGAGCCTGCAGCTCTTTCTGAAGCGAAGGCACTTTTGATCAGTTCACCAGCTGCTGTTCATCAGAAACCACCTCCTATCAAGACAGGCCATGATTCCTGCCCCCCACCTTCTCTGAAATGCCTCAGGGTGGACCTTCTGACCAAAGAGGGTTTGGATGGGAGATGCTCTGGGCACTCTTCTGCTTGGCCAACGAATTCGAGGCCTCCATGTGCTGGGGAGGAGCCTTCTCAAATGAGGGACTCCCCCTGGCCTGCTGGAGACTGTCAACAGCTACAGGCAAAGGCAAGATCCCACGTGAGCTTGTGTGTGCACACAAGCGTGCACACACACACAACTGAGACCTACCAGCGAGAAGTGAACAGAACCTTATTTCAACCCAGGCAGAAAATGCGGCATTTGAGATGATGGTCTTGACTTGTACCTGAGATGAATGGCTATGGGGGAGGGGGGAGCAGCACACAACATCTCCACTGCATAGGTTGCTGCATGTGCTGCCCCCCCACCTCACATCTGCCTTCTGAAACAGCTGCTCAACCAGCCTCAAGGCAGGACTTGGGAGAAGGTGGCTTAGCTGGGGAAAACAGGACAGACAGGAGGGAAATTCAGGTGCGAAGCAGATGTGGGACCTCTTAGCATCATCCTGGCCTTCTAATCCTGCTCCCCCTCTGGTGCGATCCTATACAGGATGGGGAGTGGCACTTACGATGGGATCTACCTGCCCAACGACAGTAGACAATGAAGCCCATTCTTTCTCTCTGCTCCAAAGCCACCCACCACCCGTGTCTTCCACTCTTGCTGGTGGGGCTGGATAATCAAAGCCATCCAGAACAAGGAAGCCTTAAAAAAGGTAGGAACGAGGCCTACCAAAGGGGGGCCATCTCTAATGTGAGAATCCCATTCTGTTCTCAAGATGTCCCTTTTCTTCTCAAGCATTCTTGGAATTAAGCTACTCCAACACAATGACCCTTTCAGGTCCTTGAGGGTTGCATGAAATCCAGCTGTGGAGCACCATAAATAAACTCAGCTTTGTACACACATCTCGTGAACACTTTGGCTATATTAACCTAGCTTGAGCAATACAATCTGGACTCCTCAACAGAAAAGCACCCGAGGAAGAGCTCCTGACGGGAAAGCAACCCGATGTTTACTATCCAATTGAAAACAGCATCCTGGCTTCCTTCATCCTTCAAGTAAACTGATCCTGGCAAAGGAGGAATCCTATCAAGAAGTGAAAATCTTCTGTAAACTAAATCCTGCATTTATGACGATCTCAGTGAATCAGCTTGCCTCCCAGAATTGTGGGTGCTCCATCATTCGAGATTTCAAGAAGAGACTGGACAGCCATTTGTCCGGAATGGTGTGGGGCAGTCTTTCTCACTCTTGGCCACTTGAAGATGTGTTGACTTCAATTCCCAGAATTGAAGCTATGCTGGCTGGGGAATTCTGGCAATTGAGGTCCACACCTCTTAAACTTCCCAAGATTGAGAAACATTGGCGTAGGATCTTCTGCTTCAGCAGAGGGTTGGACTAGAAGACCTCCAAGGTCCCTTCCAGCCCTAGGGTTCTGTCTTTCTATGTTTCCTTCAAAGGAACTCAGCAAAATGGGTACAGCACAAACTCAGATGCTATCATCCTAACTCTGTTGACCTTTCTTTGACCTGTTGCATTCAATCCATCATGGGGGGGGGGGTCCCCTGGGTAAATACAGTAAAGGAAGGAAGGTTCACATGCCCAAGAAGATGATGTCTGAATCCACCATGACATTCCTGGCACCAAGAATTCCCCTTGCGTGAAATTCCACCCCTTTCACCTTCTTTGCACAAGAGAAACCACAGGAAACAACACCATTTTCCCCTTCAATGGCGTATTTCACCTCCTAGCCAAACAGCTTTCAGAACTGGCTAACAGTATAATTCACATTATGCACAAACAAATCAGAGCAGTGGCCAAAAAAGAAAAGAAAAGAAAAGAAAAGAACCTCAGCCTCAAAAGAAGTAAACAAGGTTGCAAATCAGTCCAGCATGTTATTAAAACAAGAAGAGTTTTGTAATTTCGTATTTCAAACACGAACATGATTTAAATTATGGCAGGATCCTAGATGGGCCCCTCAGGTTGCATCCTTTTCTGTATAGAGTGCTGAGCATCCACAGGGAAGGGGTGGGTGGGTGGCACAACCAATTCTCCAGTCCCAAAGCCTTTCCTACAAGTACAAAGGATCCCCCCCCCATCTCTCTCTCCACTCTGCCTGGATCCCCTCTCTCTCAAACTAGAGCAAACCATCCATTTCTCCTCGAAGAAGCCAGCCAGGATGAGGAGCAACTCCCTGGGGCAGGCTGCCTCCTCCTCCCTACCTTCTGCCCCCAGATGACTGACAGAAAGACAGAGGAAGCAGTGGGGAGGGGGGGAGCACCTCAATTGAGCCTCATGTTAAGGCGGCTTCTTCCGCTTCCCCTTAAACCTCACCAGCCACCCCCACATCCTGGATGCTGACAGGGGGGCCGTCCACTGTTGCTCAGAGGCTAGGCAGCTGGGAGGGAGGGAAGGGAAGAGACTGCCTTTCTGAGCTTCCTCCCAGCTCTCCAGCACCCATCGGGGTGAAAGTGCTCCCTTCCTGAGTGGAAGAAGGAGCAGCTCGGCCAGAAGAGGGAGGCCCTCCGCACTCGGCCTGCCAGAGGCCAAATAAAGAGATGCTAAGCCCTTCAACCGCCAGGAAGATGAAGCACGAGAGCTGCTTGCAGCTGATGTGGGCTGCGTAGAGGGGAACTTGCTTGGAGTCTCTCGTGAGCAGCATTCAGGCTTACAAAACACCCCCACCCACAAAACCTCTTCTTCTTGCGACAGGATCCCATTGGACAAGCAGCCCAGTTGGCCAGGAGAAGCCCCAGGTGGTGGAGACCTGCTAAGCCAGCCACAACCAGAATCAGCATGTGGCAGGATGCAGGCCTCGCTCCTGAAAGCCACCCTTTGCTTTCAAAATGAGGCAGCCTTTATGGCTGGGCCACATCCAGAAGACGGAGTCCTGCATGCTGACAGGTTCCGAGCCCTCCATGGAATTTGCACACAAGACAAAAAGACATATCTCGAGCCTGTAACTCACCCTGACACTGGAAGCCTTGCTTTCCAACTCCCCTGCGAAGGAAAAAGATAGAACACCGCGTTAGAATTCGTGAAAGAGGAGCCAACACGCTCCTCTTTCATGTGGTTTCCAGGGGAGCCTTTAACAAGGCTCAGCACAAGTAAAACAAAACCAAAAAAAGCCAAAACCCACATTTCACTGAACTAGGAAGAAGAGGACACAAAGGTGGCCTTGAGTCCCTCCGCAAAAGGGACCAAACACAGCTGTTGTGCTGGACAATGGCAGCCTTCCCCAACTTGCAGCCCCACAGCTGTGTTGGACTCCAACTGTCTAAGTTCCATCCGGCATGGCTGCTGACCCAACTGGCTGAGACACACAGCAGTACTTGGGAAGGCCGGAAATGGACCCGAGCAGGGCAGCCACCAAAGAGAAGAGGAGCAGGGAGGCATCCTTTGGTTCCTCCCGAGCAGGAGCTGAGAGGGGACAGAAATAGAGAACTCCAGGGGGGGGGCTGAGAAGTCAACATTGTAGACCCTTCCCACAATCCTTGTAAAGAAGGGGGAACTTAGCAGACTTCAGCATGGTCCAGCATAGAGTATCTTTTAAATCAATCCTTGGCTGTGGGAATCACTGATCAAGAGTTCCTGTGACAAGTATGCGTATTTAGCACATGCCTGAGGAGACCCAAACTAAAGGAGTCATGTTCACCTTATCTTTCTTCCCCAAAATTGCAGGTGATGGTAAGCTAAGAAGATTTGAATAGATATTCTTACATGTTTCCCTCTTGCCTCTGGTGACACATCTGCCATGAGTTTTCTCCACCATACTAAGATCCCTGTTTTATTGGGGGGCTGACCTTCAGGGCCAGCACAGAGGGCCATTTCCCCCTCCTGGAAGCAGCCAGCTCGGCCCAAGAGGCTGCGGGGAAGTTTCAAATGGAGCTGGGTCTCCGGTTGTGGGAATCCAACCGTTGGGTGAAGGTGGGCATCACGCTTGGCCACCATACCTCCGTTTGGCCCCTCCCTGTAGCTTATGGGAATGCAGCCCTTCTGACTTATTCGCCTTGCATTGCGACTCCGAGGACGAGCCCCCTCCCCATACCTGGGGAAAAGTTGCAGGGGCACGGAACTGTCAATGGGACAGGGCCGCCCTGGAGCAACTTCCCATCCCGATCAGCCAGCCCTCCTTTCAGCCCCGGCCATCAGGCCCGGACAAGGGAACATGTAGCCCATCCTGTCCAGGTTGGGGAAAGCCCGGCAGGGCTCTCGGAGAGGGAGGAGGGGGAGGGGGCGACGGCGGGGGTGGGGCGACCGATCAGCCGGCCTGAGAAGCGGGGAGCGAAAGTTGCCCGCTTGGCCACGAGGGCGGAGGGGAGGCGGCGGGCGGGGGCCAAGGGCGCACAGCGCAGGCAGCCGAGCAGGACTGGGGGCGGGGGGGGGGGCGATGAGTCAAAGGGCGACGCCGGCGCCGAAGCCGTCCGACTGTCCGCGGGTCCGGAGGGCGAGCGACGCCCCCCCCCCCCACCCCGCCGGGCTCCTCACCAGATGAAGTCGGTGCAGTGGCTGCAGAAGGTGGGCTGCTTGAAGAAGCGGGCGGTGAACTTGTGGTTCTTGATCTCGTGCACGTTCTTCTGGCGAAGGGCGCCTTTGCGGGCGAAGGGGACGAAGCTCTCCTCGCCCTCCGGCGCGAGGGCAGCCGGGGGCTCCGTGGCCGTCGCCGCCACCACCACCTCCAGTTCGGCCATGCTGCCGCTCCTGCCGCCGCCGCCGCCGCCGCACGGATGCCGCCGAGCTGCCTGGCGCGGCCGCCGCTCCGCCCGCTGGTGCTGAAGCTGTGGCGGCGACACCTCTGGCCGCCACTGGGCAGAGGCAGCGCCGAGCCTCTGGCGCCCGCCCCGCCCCCCGCCCGCCCCGCGGCTCCACCCCCCCCCCCCGCCCGCGTCTTCCGGCGCCCTCGCGCGGCCCCGAGCCCCCAGGGCCACCGACCGCCCCCCCCCCCCAGCATCCCGAGAGGAAGGAAAGGCCAAGGGAGATGAAAGGCTGCGAAAAGGCGCCTTGGCGAGAGGCTCCGGAGGAATCGGCTGAAGGGGGGGAGGAAAAGTCGGGATTCCGATGGCCTCTGCAGGAATGGTGCTCTTGGTGCTTTCCATTCGGGGGCCCCTTCCCATCGGTCCCTTTGGGGTGCCCGGTCTGTGTGGCACAAGAAGCACCCTAAATTGCATTCTGTCTGGGTTTGCATTTGATCCTGCATGGAGAGAATAGGAACTCAGGACCCAGAGTCCAGGTATTATGTGAATGCAGCCAGGAGTTCAGAATAAGGCCAGGTCAGAGCCCCACTGTGGAACCTAAGGATATGATGGATGTGGCCAAAAAGGCATAATGACCACCTGGTTTTGATGTGCATCACACATAACTTGGTTGCTTCATCTTGTGGAGCCTGGGAACCAGGAGCCACACGGCCTGTCTCTTGCAGGTGGGTCCCCAGAAGCCTCTGCCAACCCCCCACTAAAGGGAAACCAGAATGCTCAAAGGGCCACTGATTCTTCCCAGGTTCACAATGGCCAGATCAGCCCTGGAAGTGTTTCTCAAGCAGGGCTGGACTCTCCGGCCCATAAATCACAGCCAGGGCCTCTGAAGTCTGGCATGTCAACAACAGCTTTTTTGCTTTGCTTTTTCCCCTCCTTGCTAAGGAAGGGTGGGGGGGTGCGCCAAAGGCCTCCCAAAAGGGGCTGTGGCCACCAGTCAGCACACAACCTCCTCCTCAGTCCCAGAGGCTGAGTTGCTGCTCCAATCCTGCTGTCAGAGTTGGGCCCTGAGCTCAGCAGTAAATCTCCCTCTAGGATTCAGGAACAGAAAAGAAGCTTCCCGGATGAAGGCCAGGCACCTAAGTCACTTTAGCGCCGATGCCACATCTGAGGTCTCCCCTTTCCTGCCTTCTTGGCTCTGCCCATAGATAGTGGGCCGTGGCCTCCTCCCCACCAGCCCTCGATGGCTGAGCACAGGTGGAGTTTTCTCTTCCCTCCAGACTGAGACCACATTGGCCAGCCCAGGTGTAGGACCAACATCTCAGCAATAGGGATGCTGCACAACTAAACAAACCGAGTTCATTGTTCTATAAGTGTCTCTCTCCCTATTCCCTTTCTGTCCCCCTCTTTCCTTCCTCTCTCTCCCTCTCCCCTTTTCTCTGTCTCTTTCTCTCTTCCTCCCTCCCTCACCCTCTCTCTCTTCCTCCCTCTCCTCCCTCCCTCTCCCCTCCCTCTCCCTCTCTCTTCTTCTCCCTTTCTTTCTGACTCCTCTCTCCCTCCCTCTCCCCTCTCACTCACCCACCCACCCCCGTCTTTCTCTCCCTCTCCTTAGCTTCCAAATAACACGTTGCTGAAAAATATATTTCTATAATGCAGCAGTACAAAATACTTTCCAAATATAAGTTTGGATATTTTTTATTGTTTTAAGAGTGAGGGCCATGGCAGAACAGAAAAGCTCCGCCAGTCAGGAGCACCTGAGATCCATCTGAGACCCCTCGTGAGGCGGGGGGGGGGAGAAGTAGGCTGAGGAACTTGCCTTGGCTTTCCTCCAAAATGGAGTGCAAGCTTCCTTCCTCCCCCTCCCCCTTCTCTGGTGGCCTTGCAAATGGCTCCCCTTCTGTCTCTTCACCTGTTAAACAGGCACCAGTGCGGCTTCCTTACCAATATAGATCTTGATAAACTTTGTAGATTAAAAATAAATAGAGTGGAAATTAATATAAATGATAATCGGTGGTAGTCATTAGTGCTTCCACAACAGGCATGCCAGTTCAATTTGTCTAAAGGAGGCGGCATCTGGACTGGCGCGCGATCATGAGGGAATCATTTCCCCAGCAAATCTCCTCTGTTTCAACGGGATGATGCGTGAATGAACCATCCAAGTGGGCAATGAATCTCTCCTGGCTTTTCCAACGGTCAGCAACATACACGCGTCTGGACTTCACAGAAGGCAGCATTGTTGCTGAGACTTTGTGGGAGCATAAACTGAGCCTCCGTCTTCAGAGACAAGAGGCCTGGATTTTTAGGGGGTGCATGAAGGGAAGTCTGTGAGGTTCCCAGAGATTTATGGATTTTCCTGGTAACAGTGGAAGAAAACACCACAGGCACAACTAGTGCAGCTCTTCTTAATGGCAACGACACACTGCAAAAGATGAGGGGGCTCCTCTTTTGCTCCTCTTTGCTAACCAATCTGGGGCTGGAGAGCGGGGCCAATGGGGGAGAGAGGGAAGGAAAGAGGGAGAGAGAGGGGTCCCAAATTCTGCAAAAACCAAATGAGGGCTTCCTGAGATCATTCAGGGCTGATGTTTTACAAGCCAGTGACTCCATCCTTCTTCCCAGCTATTTTGTCCCAGATTTTAAAAGGTTTTAATAGACTTTTGATCAAGAACACCTTGACCAGGTGGAACAGTCCAGCCTCATCTCTTTGAACAGGTGACCCATCTGGACTATTTTGGGGGGCCTCCCTATAGACAGTCTTGAATGCCAAGGTGAATGACGGGTGGGTAGCAGAGGTGAAATCCTACCAGTTTGGACCGGTTTGGATGAACCGCTAGGGATTATGGGCATCAGTTCACCAAACTGGTAGTAATTACCCCTCCTTGGCCCCACCCACGCCCGGCCGGTCACTGCTCACCTCTTCCAGCTGGAATGGAGCCGTCTTTTTGTGAAAGGCAGGAAAATGAGGAAGGGGATTTTCCTGTCTGTCATCCATTCCTGAAGCTCAGCACAGATTGAGGGAAGGATGGTGGGCAGCAATATTCCCCTCCCCATTTTCCTGCCATTCACAACAAGGAGTGGCTGGGAGGGGAGGGGCAGGTGAGGAGCCCCTCCATGTGGGTGATGTTGAATTGGCCATGCCCATCCAATCACATGGCCTTCCCCCAAGAAGCCAGAACCACTAGGGGATTTTTTTTTAATTTCACCCCTGATGGATAGGAAGAGTTGACTGGCACTTTTTGATCAGGATCCCAAAATCGTGCAACATCGGGGTGGGGGGTGGGGTGATGGGTGCTCAGAGAAGCAAAGACACCTGGGAAAGTCTCTGCTGCCATCCCTCGTCCATCCAGAGATTTGCAGCACAGATCTAACCATCCTCCTTCTTTGCCTGAAGTTTTAAAAGTTTCAGTTAAAACTTTCCTAATCAGATAGGTGATTTCTCTCTGGAAATCAAGAGGGTTGTGTTTTGTTTTTTTTATCAAGATAATCAAACCACTCTGCCAGAAGATAGAAGGCTGGGAATTGCAGTCATCCTACAGCATTATCCCAGAAAAGCATACTCATAGACGCAAGAATTTGACAGCTCAACTTTCTGAGTGGGTGTAAGGTACAGTTTGAGCCTGCAAGATATTCTTTTCCCCCCATTGATCCACAAAACAAAGCAGAGCCAGCAGGAGGGGGAAAGGGACCCAGAATGCTCCTTAAAGGAGCAAGCGTTGCTGCTTTGGTGGGAAAAGTGCTCTCATTCTAGGAAATGTAAACATTTTAAATGAGTTTTAAATCCACCCTTCCAGCAAATTCACCCTGCCAGCTGAGAACAAAAGCATTTTGAGCAGGAAATTCTGGATTTCCAGTAAGAAGAGCAAAGACCCCTTTGAATGTTTAATGCTCAGGCTGCGAGCTGTGCCGTTGTGTGCAGGTCCACCTCCTGTTGCCTATGGCTTGTTTTCCTGTCTTCACAGCCTTTTCCCCTGTCCTGCCCCCACCTGTTTTGTTAGAGCAGTTGTGAAGCAATTGCAGTTTAGGAAGTCCCATATTAAATGCACTTCCACCTTGACTTTCTGGAGAGAGGAGTTTCAAAGTCTGTTTGCACAGATGGGCCAAGGAAGAAGCCATCCATTAGCCTGGGACAAGGTGTCACCAAGACCAGCAGGAGTTGAAGACACTCTTTGCAGCCTGCAAGGTCAAAAGAGACTCAGGTGAAAGCTCTGCTGTTTGCAGGGGGTCTTCCTGGTGCAAGCTCGCTGCCAATAGGGTTTGGGGTGGATGATGTAGACCCCTTGATGAGCAAGTCTGCAACTTGGAGCCTCCTGGATTCATGGCCACTGCGGGAGCCCAGCTTCTTAGGGGGACATCCTGAGAGACAATTTGGAAACTGAGGTTGCTATAGAATGCAGCAGCCTGATGCAAACATCTGGAAGGAGGACTCGATGTTGGGGGTGATGTTTGTTGTCCATAAGATTGCAGGCCCAACTGGAGGTGCTGGTTTTCACCTAGAAGGCCTTACAAGGCTTGGCTAATATGTCCTTGCAAGAGTCTCTACTGGCCACAATTGGCCGGCTGCAGGGTCAGTTCCTCAGTAGCAGCCCTCATGTTACAGAGCCCCTTGCCGCCGCCACCCCAGGGAAGGGAAGTCCCCACCTCACTTGATGTTATTTGATTTTATGCTGTGATTTTGTCCTACTACCATCTTTTTCAGAGTATAAGACACACTTCCCCCCCCCCCCAAAGAGGATGGAAATGTTGGTGCGTCTTATACACCAAATACAGCCATTTTTGGCCTCCCACAGCTCCGCCCTGCTCAACCCGTTTTTGTGAAAAATGGGCCCTTTTTCACAAAAACAGGGTGTGAAGATGGTTTGGGAGGCCTGCAGAGTGCTCCTGGGGCCGGGGAGGGCAAACCCCCTTTTTTTTCTTCTTACTTACCTCTTCGAAATCTTGGTGTGTCTTATATACCGGTGTGTTTTACAGTCCAAAAAATACGGTATTTTGCTGGTATCATGAAACAGCCTTGAGTTGTGCTGCATGGTATAGGGTGGTATAGAAATCTGGCAATAAGGAAAACCAAGGAATTAGAGGCCTGAGGTAAAAAGAAAAAGAAAAAAAAGGACACATAGCCTGAGCTGAGGTACAGATCTCCACGCCTTCCTATCTTGCAAGTAATCCTTGCTTCCAGCATGCCCCGCAGGCAACTGCATCCGTGGCCTTTTGTTCTTTAAACCTCTCGCCTCTTCTTCTGGCAGTCTCGTCAACTCCATCCAAGCATCACTTTCTTAGGCTCCCCTTGCTTACAAGCGTTCAGTTCATCCAGAGGGTGGTTTTGGCTGTTATAGCCATGCATCTTCAAGATGATTAATTTCTCTCAAAACTCTCCCTCTTTTATGCTTGACTCTCTCTTTTTCTCTGTTTCTCCCCTCTTTCTGCCACTTGCATGTCTGCAGTCTCCCATCGCCATCATGCTGAACTGGTTGCTTCTCCTGCATGCCCAATTCTCACTACCAACGAGAGGAAAGTTCACATCACAGCCTTCGTTCCTAGCAATAGACCATAGGCCAGCCATGTTTCTACCAGCATTTGAAAATCTTAGATTCTCTCCATCCCTTTGCCATCTGTGGGAAGTCATCCCCCTTAAAAGAATGAAATATTTTGAGAAATATTAAAAAAGATAAAATATTTCCCTTAAAAGAGAATTAAGGGAGACAAACTCGGAGCCCAAGCTCCCTGCTCCGAGCAGTTATTTTGCGCCCATTAAGAAAGACTGGGCCATCCTATCTACAAAACAAAATACCTTCAGCTTCAGGGTGACGGGATTAAGACATGACCCTTCAGGACATAATAGGATTAACCCACTACCATTTAGCAGAAGACGCAGAGCTCACTACATTACACAGTCTCCTAAGGGTATTGCGTCACCCTCAGAAACTTCAACCAAACTTCAACAAACACATAGGATTTGTACTATGCCTATAGAGCCAGCTTTGACCCCTACATAATCCCCTACATGGCTCCATAGGAGCCTGACAACAGCCAATAGAAAATATGTTCTTGCACAAGAACAAGAAGCTCAAGTGTAAAGCCCAAAAGAAGGTATAAAAATCCCTCACTCTCAACTCTATGTGGTCAGCTGTCCTGAGCCAAATGTGGTTCTGCTTCATCATTAAACCATCTTTCCAAGCAGCCTCCATGTTTCCAGTGTCTTTCTCCCAGTTTCGAACTGAACCAGATGAATATTTTTTACAATACATCCTTAGTCAACTTCCTATCAAGTACAGAAATTCAAACAAAGGCCCGATGCAGAGGGTGGATGGCCAATGGTCAACAGCAACCCTCACTTGAATGTTTCTGGGCAATATTTCAGAAGGTAAGCTGCTCCAGTTGGGTTAATACCTAGAAAGTGGGGGGGGGGGTCAGTTAGAAAACTCCAAGGTTTGGGCCAGACCAGGAATTCAAACAGAGTAGAAGGAGGCCTCTTTCAACCATTGACCTAACAAATCAATGAATGTGTCCAGGACATCACCAAGAGTTGTCCTTGATTCAAGGGACACTTCACTGTTGTATAAAACCAAGAGAAGGATTGTCAGAACTACTTTGCCAGTCTGCCATGAATTCTGGGGAAAGGAAGCTGGATGGGAGGAGGGACAGTTCACTGCTCACCAGACCTTCTGGAGACACAACCTCAAAGTCAGACAGTTGCATACCAGCGAGCCCACAGTTGAAGAGACCATTCCCAAATTCAATCTATTTGAATATGATTGGACAATGAGAGACTAGCAGAGGGACGTGACTCAGGGTGGGGGTGGGGAAGTTAAACTTGGAGATTTTGTCATGCAAATTTCAGTTCTCGCTTTGCTCTACTGTATTTCACTTGACTTGTGGTAAACTATACCTTTTTCAACAAATGGAGTCAAGGATTGTTCTTACTTAAAGGTTTGAGATTAGGAAGAACTGGGAAGGATTTTGGTTCAAAACTGCACCCAGCCAGAAAACTGGATTCACAGACAGTTGAGGTAACTGGGCCTGCAGCTGCCCTGCGCTGGGTTGTTCCAAAAGGAGATTCCTAGATCTTCCTCCCTTCTGCAGCTGCAAAAAGCAGTGATGTCTCTTAGAAAGCAGATTGCACTACGTACTTGGTGTACACCTGCAACAGGCCTACTTTTGGAAAACTGCCACCGTTACAATCCTTCACACAGAAGCCAAACCGATGCAGCACAACATAACAATTGCATGAACACAGACCTGCTCCATGTTCTACCAGGATTTCAATGAAACATTGAAATTTTACCCACATTTTGCATATTAAGAAAAGTTTTTCAAGAGTAGGAAGAGCTGGACCAGGCAGATAGATTCATTTCCAAGGAGGTAAGATGGACCACTGAGCTCAAAAGACACGATGCAGAGAACATTTGAGGAGATTCAGTTTCATTTATGTTGATCCATCAGTCAGAGTGAATCAGGCAATTTGGTCACTGGACGAGACAAGCTCTTTTCCAAATGGGAACACAGCCATTTTTCATTTTTCTCCAACTTCAATTTCTTTCTTTGGCTCTGTGACTCATTTGCTTTTTCCTTTCTTTTCATTCTTGCTCAAACCAGAGCACAGTTGCTTGGAATGGATGATAAACTCATATCCACTGGCTGATTAACCTAGTTTTTAAATTAAACTATTTTCTGGACTGGCACAAAATATCTAACCATAAACTAACGAAATGGATTCAGTTTGGATGACGCACAGCTGAACAACCCCCAGCATCTCAGCCCACAAGGGGAAGGCTGGGAATTGTAGTGCAACAACATGAGAGGTTCTGCCTCTGGCCCAACGGGTCCTTGTCCTGGTGATGGAATATTACGGTATTGCCATGATACAGATGTTCCTGGCCAGGAGAGTTCAGGCGATGTGAAAAGAGGACAGAATATTCAGTGCTGCACTGCTTGCCAGCAGAAAACCAGACCAACCTAGCCCAGAGGGTCACTCAGGATTGCAGCCTCAGGCCTTCTGCAGCTTCACCCATTGCAGGAGTTCGGCTCTGAATGGACAGATGTTCTGGAGCTATAGAAGGGGAGGGCAAGAGGAGAGGAGATCAGACCACCTGTAGCCTTTGTATGCAGGGCAAGACAAGAAGAAGGGAGTATTGATCCATCTGGCTAGGCTTTCTGCCTCGGAAAATAGCTTCTCTCTGACTTTTCAGGGAAAAATCAGATAAGGACGAATAATGAGGCCCAGGCTAAAGGTACCCCCCCCAGGGAAGAAATAGAATAGAATAGAATAGAATAGAATAGAATAGAATAGAATAGAATAGAATAGAATAGAATAGAATAGAATAGAATAGAATAGAATAGAATAGAATTTTTTTTTATTGGCCAAGTGTGATTGGGCAAACAAGGAACTTTCTTTGCTCTCAGTATACATAAAATAATAGTTTGTACATAACAGTGTACAAACAGTTATGCACTGTTATGCACTGTTTGTACATAACAGTGTACAAACAGTTTACATAAAATAAAAGATACATTCATCAAGAATCATAAGGTACAACACTTAATGATGGAAGGAAGGAAGGAAGGAAGGAAGGAAGGAAGGAAGGAAGGAAGGAAGGAAGGAAGGAAGGAATAATGAATTTCCCCCACAACCATTTGCCAGAATTTTCTGGAGCATGTATTTTAGAGATGCATCAGCAGAAAAAAGTTGGTTTTTCCTTGTCTGCCGGAGGGAATAAAATCACTGAATAAAAATGGACTCCTCCTCTTAAGACAAACAGAGCAAGAGAGCCACCAATGGAAGCATCAGAAGCCACCAACCTGGGCTCAGACCCCAGGGCAGCATAGTTCTCAGATATGCTGCTGTACATGACCAGCTAAGTGAGAGAAGAAGGGGGTGGATGTTGCCACCCCAGCAATGAAGAAACTTTCTTGGGCTGAGTCCACAGCAAAAGGGGAAGGCAGGCAGCAGACTCTCAGGCTGGCATCGAGGCTGCCGAAGGAGTCCACAGCAGGCCCCTCTCCCCAGCAGAGCCTTGGGGCAGGGTTCCCTGTCAATCTGCCAGAGAAAAGAGCCGTGGACTTGCACATTTGCAGGTGCCAAATTCAACTCAATTCAAAATCATCTGAAGAGAAAAACCAGCCATTTTTGGATGGGCTTTACTTTGGACTGGAATTTCATATCTGTACAGCAGTGTTTCTCAACTTTGGCCGCTGTAAGATGGGTGGACTTCCATTCCCAGAATTCTTGGAGTTGGTCCACACATCTTAAAGTAGTCAAAACTGAGAAATATTGCTGTAGACTTAAGCCGATGTCCAGCCAAAAAAATTCCTTTGGAAGCTTTCCTTGAAGTTTCCCAATAACACTTAAAGCCTGGTCAGGCATTGCTTGACGAGAGTGTAGGACAGGGCTGTCAAACTCCTGTCCCATGGGTCGGATGCATCAGTGCTGGCCACGGCCATGCCCGATTTAACAAAGATGGGAAAAGTTCCAATACGTCATGTGATGCCACCGTGATGATGTGAGTTTGACACCCCTGGTCTAGGAGAACTCGCCATGGCCAATCACCACAGCCAACTAGTCACAGCCAACTCACTGTGGCCAGCTCACTGCAGGACAAGAGTTACACTAACATCAAAGAAATGGTGGAACAGATTCATTAAAGAAAGAATGCAAAAGGAAGGACAAAATAAAATGCAAATGACAACATTTAAAATATGTTCAAAATTATTTTAAAAAACTGAATTGTTGAATTGTCCCGCAGCGAGTTATTCTGTGGTGAGTTGGCTGCATTGAATTGTCCCTTTCTGTCTCTAAATGTTCATCAAACAAGGAGCTGCTTTGAGTTTCTGTCCAACTGCTTGGCAGAGCTGTATTTCCTCTCAATTTCTTTGCTTTCTGATAGCTCTTTGTCACATTCACACCTCCTTTTTCCAGGGTACGTCTGGGTTGTTTTTAGTGTGAGAAGACATAAATAAGAGGAAATTAAGTGCTACAAAATGTTGAAGAAGCTTTCAAGCATCCATGGAAGCAGGTTGATTGCTGCAGCAGCAGAAATTCTGGAGGAGCCCGTTTGGAACTTGACTACTGCAGAGATAAACTGAATGTAACATGGTTTCCTAACTTATTCAACTTCCAGCGATTTTGTTTCCATTTCCCAAATGGAGAAAGCTGGGGTATTAGCATAAATCTGTAGATTAAAGCTGCTCTAACCCCCTCTTCAACCCCCAGGCTGAGCTGCAATTCAAACCCGCAGTTCTCATTGTCAAGCCTGCATTTATAGCCACCGGCAGGAATGGGATGTAGGTGTACCTGGAGATAAGAAATTAAAACAGATAAAAATATAACGTCCTCCACTCCAAGCATTAATTCCAGTCTTTAAAATGCAGATTTTAACATTTAACATTTAAACTCACAGTTCAGTAAAAGGCCATTCATTTTAAAGAACTTTCAATGCATATCAATTTAACTTTTTTTTTAAAAAAAAGCAGGGTTTTGTCCTGCCATTTATACATATTTTCTCCTCCCCCATTTTTTCCCTACCAACCTGACTGTTAAGAAGAGAACTGTGCAGAATCACTACACTGCAGTCAAAAACACCCATTGAGGTAGCAAAATGTGGGTCTATTCAAAGTGTGTTTATTGTTGCGGGGGTGGGGGTAGGGAGTGGCAACTACAAAGGGGGTAAGGAAACCACTAGTAATTATGGGGTTATGGCAGCATTGTCAACCTCAGTAAGAGGGAGCCAACAACCCCCCCCCTCCTTGGCCATCATGCCAGGTGTTACCCCACAGTTCCCTCCTGGGCCCCCTGGAGGCTGAAGAGGCAGTGTGGGGTGGGGGGGGAGATGACTGTCCTACCTCTGGGATCCAGGTGCCTGTGTACCTGCCTGCCATTATGCTTGCAAAGTGACTCTCAGGCACAAGAAACCATAACAACCTTGTGCGCTGATCAGAGTTGTTTCCTTACTGTTGCATTCCTGTTTATAAGAATCTAGCTAGACTCTCTTGGGAACATTCAGATAAGGGCTTCAGGGATTTTTACTATTTTTGGGGGGGAGTGGGGTGGGGGTCAGTTCTTGTGCCTTTCAAATGTTCACTTCCATTTACTCAGGAGCATAATTTTAAGGGGAATCATATGTCAGGAATGGTAGAGGCAGGGGGTTGGACTAGAAGACCTCCAAGGTCCCTTCCAACTGTTATTCTGTTAAATCTAAGCAAATGGAAGTCAGGAGGAGCAGAACTTCTGGGAGTGCTGAGGGGATGCCCATATGCAGATGGCAAAGCCCTGAGTTTGTTTATCCTTCTGCCTTCACTTTCCTTGTGAGAGGGATGTTCCCAAAGGCCCTGGACTGCGGGGCGGGGGGGAGGGGATCTTTTCAGCTGCCTCCAAGCCGGTCAACAGCAGGACTGGAAATAGTGTTTTTGTCTCTTCACTGGGTGCATCTTTTTCTTCCAGGAGTTCCCCGGGCCCTCTTGTGGTGGGGCAGAGAGACCTCCAGGGAAAAGGAAGTGGGGTCGACTCAGTTGCTGCTCAGTTTAAGCAAAGATAAAAAGGACCCTGTTGTTCAGGGTCCTGACAGGCTTAGTAAAGGGGGACTCTCACCCTGGCACAGGAGAGAGGGGCAGGGGGACCCCTCAAACTTAGCATTGACCCTCCCCTCTCCAGGGAGGACCGAATACCCAAAGGCCTTTTCTTAATGCTCCCTAATGGCCAGAGGAAGCTGGCTCTGCTTGAGAGCCATGGCTGCTAAGTTTCTGCCCCCTCTCCTCCCCCTCCCCCTTGGTCAGATGCAGGGAAATGTGTGGAGGAGAAGCCCAGCTGACTCTCTGCAGATGGCAAGACCACCAATTCTTCTGCACTGGATGAGCTCCGAGGCTGAGCGAGGATTGTCTGGCTGTGCCGGGGCTGCTTCAGATTCCACCTGGGGCTGGGGGGCTGCCCAGCTGGGATCTGCAGGACCTCAAGCCCCTCCTGCCCAGGAGGCATCCTGTACAATTTGTGGGCAAGCAGAAGGGGCTGAACAGGAGTGTCTGCTGCCAATTTTCCTTTGAAGGGAAATACCGGACAGAGGGACAGATGGGTGGCCCAGCCTAGAAAAGGCTTTGAAAGAAGATCAAAGGGGATTCCGTCCAGTGCAAAGAAAAGCAATTCTGCAAATGTTGTCAGTTAGAAAAGCTGATCCTAGATTTCTGCTGAATTGATCCTCATTAGGTCAAGGAATGTTTTAGGTGCCAAAAAGGGTTTTGGGAAATATCAGGGCTGCTGTGAAGGAATGACCAAAGATAGGAGAGGTAGCAGAGGTCATTTAGTAGGAATGAGGGGCACAGGGAGCATTTGGACCACCAGACCTTGGTGACATCTCTAAAGGAAGAGTTTGGGACAGAGAGCGCCCTTCCTTCATGAGACTGGAGAAATGACCTTTTGTTTCCAAGATGCCCACCCTTGAAAACTTCTCTTCTCTTCTCTTCTCTTCTCTTCTCTTCTCTTCTCTTCTCTTCTCCTGTCCTCTCCTCTCCTCTCCTCTCCTCTCCTCCCCTCCCCTCCCCTTGTCCCGTCTCCTCTCCTCTCCTCCTCCCCTCCCCTCCTCCTGTCTCCTTGCAGGAGTGTTTATAATGCAATCTGCCTGTTGCTCTTTTTTTTTTAAGTGCTGGGAAATTTTATGCCTGACCCAGTTCTGAAGTGGAGACTGCAGTGTCACAGGCTGCGTGGAGCTCTTAGGAAGAGGGGAGCTCTGCCGGGGGAGACTAGCAGAGGAGAAATCAACCTCTTTTGTTTCCTGGAAAAGATCCTTTAGGAAGATCATTGCTGGGTCAGTAATTAAATAAGGGAGCTAATTACTTAATTGCCTCTTCTTTCTAGGAAATGGAGAGGTCAGAATTTAATAATCTGAAGTGGAAAAATCCTGTTTAGAGGGAAGCAGCCTCTTCACAAAGCAGCCACATCACTTCATTTGCAGGGACTCACCAGGCATGGAAAAAAGTGCAGGAGACGAGTCACAGGGCATAATAAACCAGCAGTGTCTAAAATCTGCGGTGGAGCCAATTTGCATTTTTGACGCGAGAATTATTGATAGGTTTGCTTTCCTTGACAAGTGACACGATCACAATATCCGGGGACCCATTTATGACAGACTTTTAGGTCACCCCATGGCGTTCCTTGGCACCAACCTGGGAGATGTGGAAGCAGAAGTCTGGCAGCCCCTTCAAAGGGGCAGGAGGGCCTCCAACTGCAGCTTCACTGGTTTGAAGACCATGATGGGCTCCTTTCTTAGTGGAGACATGACGTCCCTTCCATTGAAGGTCACATACTCCAGAATCCATGGTGGAGTCTTTCAGCTCTTGGCCACCGAAGTACAGAGCAGCCCCACTCACCCAAATATCAGGGAGCGGCAAATCTTACACAAGACCCACAAAAAATCAGGGCTAAAGTCATAGCCATTTCATTTGGTGGGAGCAGGAAGAAGGAGGCAGTAGACGTCTCCTGGCTGGGAAAAAGAACAGCCTTCCTTCTGTATTTCTTTGGGTCCCATTTCAATGGTTATTGTGATGAGTTACTTCATTCTTAATGGTATCTGAAAACTAAAAGTGCCTTTAAGACACTGGAACCAGGGGTGGAATTCTACCGGTTCAGACCAGTTCAGGCGGACGATCAGCTGGGAGCAAACCGGTTTGCTCCAACGATAAGGTTGGGCAGCCCACCTGCCCCTGCCCTTTACTTACCTTTATCTTCTCAGCTGATTGGCATGACAGAGCGGATTGCTGCCTCAGCTGTGTTACTTCCAAGTGGTAACACAGAAGGTTAGTATTTGTAAAACTGTGCACACATGCACAGCGTGCACTAGGCGCAGCTCGTGCATTAGGCACAGCATGCACATTAGGCACGGTACACGCATTAGGCATGGCATGTGCATTAGGCACAGCATGCGTATTAGGCGCGGCATGTGCAAGGCACACGCTCTCCGAACCGGTTGTTAAACTGGCAGCATCCCATCACCGATAGGTACCCTCGATCAGATCATAGATTGGAAGGAAGCTTGGAGATGATGTATCCGGTCCTTGACCAGTGCAGGGGTCTGCTACTCATTCCTGCCAGATGGCCATCTGGCCTCTGTTTAAACACCTCCAACAAAGGAGAGGCGAAGATAGTCTGTGGCTCTGCTGCTGCTGTTGAACAGCTGTGACCTCTAGTAAAAGTTCATACAATGGTAGATTTGGAAATGGCCTCCCAAGCCATCTAGTTCATTTTCCTTCTTGATGTGGGACCTTCTAAAACATTTTGAACAGGTGACCATCTCGCCTCCCTATAGCATTTCACGAGACAGCCTGCTCCACTGCTTGCTGGTCTTGACTGTTAGGAAAACCCTCCTATATCTGATCTGCATCTATAGCCTTTGGGTGATGGTCCTACCCTCTGAGATGACAGAGAACGAGTCCACAGCCTCTTTTATATGGCAGCCCTTTAGGTATCTGGAGAACACATGTACAATTTTGCATTTGTCTCCCCCAAAAATGATCTCACTGGTTTTTCTTGTAACTCCCTGAATTCTTGATATATCCCACCTTTGTGTGGCCTACAAATCTGATAATCATATTTTCTAATCCCCTCAGTTAAGATGTATGTATACAATGTATACGTTTACAGTGTGGCGACATTGAGATACGCTTGCTCGATATGATTGTTGAGCCAGCACTACAGGCAGCTAATGACAGCAGAGTGAGGCCCACATTCTGCCATTCTTCTGTACTAGGAGTCTTTGTCAAATGCTTTGCTAAATTCAAGGGACACCGTGTCCATGGCATCCTCCTGGTCAATTAAGCTGGTCCCTCAATCAAGGAAGGAGATCAGGTTGCTTGGCCAAGACTTTTTTTTCTCAAGAACTTCAGTATTGCTTCCTGCCTCTTTTCTAAGTGCTTGGTCATCCATTCCAGAGTTTTTCCCAGAATAAACCAGGGGTGAAATGCTACCGGTTCTCACGGGTTCAGGCGAATCAGTTCAGACGGTGGGTGGTTTGGAGAACTGGTAGCGGCAGTAGCATGAGGCTCCACCCACTCGCCCGGATGTCATCACTTCCTGGTTTTAACTAGGAAGTAACCTGTTTTTTATCCTCTGTGCATGCGCAGAAAGCTTTGCACATGCACAGAGGGTCCAAAATCACACATGACGCCTGCGGCGCACGCACTTCTGAACCAGTAGGGAAGGTAAGTAGATTTCACCCCTGGGATAAACACAGTGTAGTGCTGAGATACACTGAAATGGGACAGCATCACTGCCCAGAATAGGGCTCCATCTAGATCTTCTAGTGTGGGTGTCAGCAACCCGTGGCTCCAGACCCACATGTGGCTCTTTGACCCCTCTCCTGTGGTTTCCTGCTGAACCAGTTGTGCAACCTGCTCTCCGCCCTGAGAAGGCGCGAGCCTCTCTGCAGAGCCGTGTAGCTGAAGTGCCCCTAGTGTTTTCTCTACATTGCCTGCAACCAGCTGCTTTTTGCAATTCCGTGCCCTTTGTGGGCAGCTCAGCACCAGCCATGGTCCCCTTGGTGTTGGCTCAGGAAGGAGAGGAAAAGGGAGGAGCCGCCAAATGCAGGGAAGGAAGAGTTCTGGTTCTCCTGCGCAACACAGCCAGCTATTCACCTGAGCATGCAGTGGTGGCAGCAGGAGGAGGAGGGGGACAGAAATGAGAAACTGATGGAGGGAGAGAATGAGAGAGCAGAAAAAGAGGGGGAAACAAATGAGAGCGAGAAGGGGAGAGAAATAAAGAAGAGAGGGAGAGGGAGAGAAAGAGAGAGAAATGAGAGAGAGAAAAGGGAAGAAAGAGAAAATGAGAAAATGATGGAGAGAATGAGAGAGAGGAAAAAGAAGGAAACAAATGAGAGAGAGAAGGGGAGAGGAAGGAAGGAAGGAAGGAAGGAAGGAAGGAAGGAAGGAAGGAAGGAAGGAAGGAAGGAAGAAAGAAGGGGGAGAGGGCAGAGAAGGAGAAGGAGAGGGAAAAGAGAGAAAAACAGAAATGAGAGGGAGGGAGAGAGGGAGAGAGAGACCCATTTCCCACAGAAAACACCCGGAGAGACGAAACCTGAGTAGGCGTGCCTCGGGGGTCATATGACTGGGTGGGAGTGATGTTGAATTGGCCAAGCCCACCCAGATTTTGTGACTCCCAGTGTTTTCTTTTCTGTGGGAAACGGGTCCAAATGGCTCTTTGAGTGTTTAAGGTTGCAGATCCCTGTTCTAGGGAGATTCATTAAATCTATATAAAAAAAAGAAGAATTGGGGCGATATGATAGCAGTCTTCCAGTATTTGAGGGCCTGCCACAAAGAAGAAGGGGTCAAATCATTCTCCAAAGCCCCTGAAGGCAGGACAAGAAACAATGGATGGAAACTAATCAAGGAGAGAAGCAACCTGGAATTAAGGAGAAACTTCCTAACAATGAGGACAATTAACCAGTGGAACAGTTTGCCACCAGAAGTTGTGGGTACTCCATTACTAGAGGTTTTAAGCAGTCTAGACCAGTGATGCCTAACCTTTTCTGGAATGCCCAAAGCCGGGGAACCCCCAAAATGCAATGCATATGCAGGGCCCGTGTATGTGCCCCTGCCTCCTGCATATGCATAAATGCACCCGCATGCGCACTGCCCCCTGCATGTGCCCCCCTCCATGGCAGAGCTGAGCCTGGGCGATGGCTTGCGTGCCCACAGAGAGGGCGCTGCATACCACCTCTGACATGCATGCCATAGGTTCCCCATCACTGGTCTAGACAGTCACTTATATGAAATGGTATGGGTTCTCCTGCTTGAGCAGGGGGCTGGACTAGAAGACCTCCAAGGTCCCTTCCAACTCTATTCTAAGTTGAAATGGACTTATTGGGAAGATGTTGCAACCTGGATCAGAGGAATCTGACTAGAAATTCAGACCTTGAATTTGAGAGACAAAGTAGCCTGTGGGAGACTTCCAATGGAGATAGCATCTATCTGGGACACTACCATCCACCATCCCAAGCCAGGCACCAACTTCAAGAGCCTCGGCTGCTTTGCCTGGTGGACAGGGTTGGGCCCCCAAGGAAGGCCCGTTGAGAGATTTTTTACCCCTCCAGGCTCTCTTCAGGAGCTCCTTCCTTTGCATAATGGGGATGGCTACTTACCTGACCTGGGTTTGCATCCTCATTTCTCCCAGTTCCTTTTTTTTTTTTTTTTGCCCCAAACTTTCCCCACCAGGGCAGCGTTATCAAACATTACAAAGCCTGACTTTTTCATATTCATGACTCTGGCATTTCCATAGCAACAGAAGTCCTTCATAAAAGAGGAGGCAAGATAAAGACTAATAATAGGCCAGAGACCCAAGTGGAGAGTTGGCGGAGAGGAAACGTTCCAGGTTGGAGCTACTTGGCAGGAGCTGGGGCTTTCCTTTTGGCAGATCAGCCTGTGTCAGTCCCCGAGGGAACCCTTGAAGCAACATCTACAGGGAAGTCCCAGAGATTCCCTGAGGGTGGAAAGGAGTCCAGCAGTCTCCAAGAGCTTCTTGGAAAGCTCTCAGAAGGAGGACATCCTACAACATCTTCATTGAGAATTAGTGCTGGAAGACACGTTCTAATTTGAAATGGAACGGACTGACCAGTCAACTCACTGCCCTCTCCTTCAATCCTTTTCTTCTGACCAAACACACCAAGTGATGTGGCCCTTCTTCATGAGAAGTTGCTTCAACATTTTGATCATTTGGACTGCTCTTTTTGGCTCTACAGTCACCTTTTTAAGAAGTGGACACAATACATAGAATCAGAAAGTTGGGAGGACTCTGAGAGGCCAGCTAGTCCAACCCACTACTTGGTTCAAGAACTAAAGAAACATCTCAGAGATGACTGTCCAACCTCCTCTGAACGTCTTCAGTGAATAGAATAGAACAGATCACTTCATGGGGTAGCTTATCTTCTGTTTCCCCTTCAGTTAAAAGCTGGAACAAGACCTATAACGGGCCAACTAATCTCTGGGTCTCTTCAGAACTAGATTTTAAGACAAGAATGAGCCCCTGGTTGCCAGCTTTTATTGTCAGGAAATCTCTCCTAACACCTGATCTGAATCTACTTCCTTCTAGTTTCAACCACTGATTCTGGTCTTTCCCTCTGGGCTGGCTGAAAACAAGCCCCTCCCTCCCCTGAATTGACCGCTCTTTAGCAGTCTGCCATATCTCCCCTCAGTCTTTTTCCTGTTCAGCTAAATATTTATTGCTCTTCACAGGACTTCATTGTTAGTTCCCCAGCATCCTCCCTAAAAATCACTCCCGCATCTCTTAAACTGCAGTGGCCAGAACTGGACATAGAACTCCAAGCAGGCCCCGGCCAGGCAGAGCAGGATGGAACCGTTCTTTGTTATTATCTGGACTCTCTGTTCCTATTAATGGATCCCAAAATAGCAGTTGCCTTTTTAGCAGCTGCCTCACGCTGCTAGCTCATGTTCAATTTTTGATATACTAGAACACTGAAATCCATTCTTTTGTCCTCCTGCCAAGCCAGGTCTCCCCTAGCCAATGCTTGTGCCTCTCGTTATTATCTCTCCTCATGCAGGATGTTACATTTCTCCCTCTTAAACTTCATTCTGCTTGCTATGGACCACTCACGGAACTTACCTGCATCTTTTTCTGTCCTTCTCTTTCTTCTCTAAAGTGTTAGCCATTGCTCCTAGTTTTGTGTCATCTTTAATTTTGATAATCGTCTCCTCAACCCTTTCATCCAGGTCCAAAATCATCCCTGGGTGCAGGAAGGAGTCCTGCGGTGCTCTAATAGACCCTTCCTTCATGTGGAGTCGCTTATGACTACTCTACGATACTTATTCATCCAATCATGAATCTACCTAAGAGTCATATTATCTGGCCCATATTTTACCATTTTATGAGTAACAACATCATGAGAGATTTGTCAAGGTAGTCAAGGTACATGATTTACTGCAGCATTTCCCCAGCCTCTTATGCAAGTATTAACAGAATCAGAAAAGTGGATTAAAATGATGTGGTGGCAACAGCCCACGTTAGCTCTCGTTAATTGTTGTATTCCTTTCCAAGTGCTCACATATGTGCTGTTTAATGATCTGCTTAAGGCCCTTCATCTGTATAAACATCAAGCCTCCCTTGTCCTTTTGTTGGAGGAAGGGACAAGTGTTCCCCTCAGATCTTCTGAGATGAGTTCTTAAGGATCACGTCAACGCTATGATCACCTCCACTAATTCAATACCCTAGAGTATAATTTGACTGAATTCACTTGCATTCCCTTAAATTGGCTAAGGTTTTTTTTCCCTCTCCTACTCTCTCCATAGCCATCTTGCGCTGCCGCTTCCAGCTGTGGCCAGCTCGGCCTTCATTTCTCTTCTGAGAGAAGACAGGCATAAAATACGAGACGAGACACAGGGCCCTTTGGGGACTACCAGCTCACCTCTCCCTGCTTGCAAGAGACCAACCGTCTCTTGCTTTTTCCTTTCTTTTTTGATGTTTCCAGCTTTGTGTTATTGTGCTGGGCATTTCTGACAAGCCTTGGTACATTCTGAGCTTTAGTTTTTCTGACAGAATTCCTGCATTTCTGTCACTGCTTTGCATCTTCTTTGGTTCCATTTTCTGTATATCTCTATTTTTTTCCCCCTTTTCAGCATTTTTGAATTCAGCCTGGCTCTCCACACGGGTCTCTGTTGAGGTCTCTCACAGTTTCCTTGTTTTATTTACTTGTTTATTAAACTTATATGGTGCCTACCTCAGTGTCAAATAACTCTGTGGCTTACAAAAATGTAAAAACATAATATAAAACAATAAATTATTTTTCACGCAGGAATATCAGGCACTTTTCACTGGGATCTTGGGTGCTGCCAATCTTCAAAACGATCTTGGGCAGCTCATAATATCAAACAAACAGATTTAAAAACACACAGAGAGCATTCAAATAAATAAGATAGCCCCTGTCCAGCTGATACAGGTAACCTACAATCACATTTTGACCCCAAAATTTATGTTGCTAAGTGAAACATTTGTTAAGTGAGTTTTGCCCTGTGTTATGATCTTTCTTGCCAAGTTGTTAAGTGAATCATATAGTTAAGTGAATCTGGCTCCCCCATGGAATTTGCCTGTCAGAAGGTAACCAAGGAGATCGCCTGACCCCAAGACATTGCGACCGTCAGTTGCCCAGCCTCTGAATTTTGATCACATGACCATGGGGAGGCTGCAATGGCCATAAGTGTAAAAAACGATCATAAGTGTCTTTTTTAAGTGCTGTTGTAACTCAGAACAGCCACTGAATGAACAGTTGTAAGTTGAGGAGCGCCTGTATGAAGAGAATCATCTAACCGGAGGTGAGGAAAGGGCATCTACTCTACCACCCCCACCCCCCCAGGCCTGGGAGAACAGCCAGGTTTTCCAGCCTTCCTGAACACCATTTGGGTGGGAGCCACATGGATTCTCTGGAGGGATCTCATTCCCAACGGCAGGCACGCTGGAAGAGAAGATGTGCTTTCTGTCCCCTGTCGAAGCCATGACATGGTCTAATTGAGGAGACCCAGAGGATGCCAGCTCTGCCAGCTATTACAGAATGGGTAGAAATCCTGGAAGGTAGGCAGTCCCTCAGATAACCTGGCCCTATTCCATGGGGAGGTCTTTATAGATGATAACCAGCACCTAAAATGCACCCAGAAGCACTGGGGCAACTAACGCAACTTCTGAAACACAGGTGTCACCTGTGGGCATACCCCATTGCTGTATTCTGGACTTCTGAATGGTCTTCAAGGGGAGCACCAAGTAGAGCACGGTGCAGTAGTCAAGCTGCAAGGTGAAGGGTCTTCGGCAAGGTGTGCACCTGTTGTATTCCAACAGGAACTGTGAGTCAAAGAAAATCCCGGTTTGCACACCATTTTCAAATGGGAAAATGCCACTCTATCCAAGTTTAAAGTTGTAAACTCTTTGAATTGGGGGGGAGGGGGTAATATTGACAACTGAAATTGGTTACTCCCCTTTCAGACTTGCACAGCCCCTCCACACTGGGACAGGATCTCAACAGCATCACTTGGCCAATTGATGGTTGAGTTTGATACCAAACTTTCAACCAGTGGATTACCACGCTTCGTGTAGATATTAAACAGTAGGGGTGGGAGTGTGGGGCTACCAACACCTGCAGCCATCTAGCTCCCAAGCTTTGAATGTGATCCAGCTTGAGTTTCATTTAGCCCGTCTGCCCTTCTGGCATTCTGTCGCAAGAATATCTTTCTCCCATGTCAGCTTCATTCCTTCAACCAATGTTTCGCTATGGGTGAGGGGTTGCTTCAGGACAGCAGACCCCCAGTCCCATCTTCCCCTTGGGACAGATGAAGTAATCAGCAAAGGAGGGTCAGAGCCTGTTGGAACACCCCTTCTTAGTGAGTCAGAGCGGTTCCCAGCACATACCAAGAAAGTTGAAATCTCCTGATGATTAGAACATAGAACAGAGTTGGAAGGACCTTGGAGGTCATCTAGTCCAACTCCCTGCACAGGCAGGAGAGCCTATTCTATTTCAGAAAGTGGCTGTCCAGTCTCTACTTGAAAACTTCCAGTGATGGGGCGCCCACAGCTTCTGAAAGCCAGGCATTCCACTGGTTGGCTGTTTTCACTGTTAGAAATTTCTCCTTCATTCTAGATTGCTTCTCTCCTTGGTCAGTTTTCATCCTTTGCTTCTTGCCTTGCCTTCTGGGGTTTTGGTAAATAGTTTCCCCGCTTCCTTTTTGTGACAGCCCTTCAAATACTGGAAGACTGCTGTCATGTCATCCCTGGTCCTTCTTTTCACCAGACTGGCCATAGCCAATTCCTGCAAGCATTCTTCTCCAGCCCCCTAATCCTCTTTGCTGCTCTTTTCTGGGTTCTTTCCAGATATCAGGTCCCTCACTGAAAGTCTGGTCATCTGGCACAGAAAGTCCTCAGGTGTCTCTTCTACCTATCCAAGCAATTTATAGCAAACTCCCATGACGATATCAGGTACATTTCACTATCCTTTTATTGTTACAGAAACACTATTTTTGTCCCATTTCCCTCCAGATCAGGCTGTTCTGGGGCAGTTTGGCCGTTTCCAGAGGTAAACTCTCCAAATTGGAACCCGTTTACTTTGGGAGAGGCCTGACCCCAAAGAGGCCTAGTTAAAGCAGAACACAGTGTACACAAGACCTCGGATGCTGCAAGTGGGTGGTATTTCTGTACTTTGGTGGAAAGTTTGCTAAAAATAGGGAAATGGCTGGGGAAATTTTAAGGACTATAAATGCTGGTTTAAAAAAAAGTAGTGGGTATTATTTGGGCTGCTGCAAGAAATAAAAGTTTCTCAAAGAAAAAAGCAGGAATGTTAATTCCAAGGCCCAGTTTCTGTATGCTTTGTTAGATGGAAATTGCAGGAATGTCTAGAGGGAGGTCAAAAAAGTCAAGATGGCAACCACATTTTTTTCAGGTGCGTTGCATGTGTAAAACAGGAGGAGCCATTTCTGATTGTGGCAGCAGAGAAATATATTAAATAAAGAGAGGGGAGCGATGTGCAGTCAAAAGGATGCAGCTTTGATTGTATTGTCACAGCTGCAACGTCCTGCCTCGCCACAGGTGCCGCCGTGGGAAGAGGAGCTGGGAGTGTCAGGGGAACCCCAGAAGGGAGTTGTAGATGGTGGAAATGTGGCAGATCATAAGTGAGTGTGGGAAATAAGAAACTGGAGGGCCAGGAATTAATGGGTGCTGAATTTCAGATAGTCCTTGACTTACAACCATGGATCTGTTCTGGCACTTGGCAACCCACATATGTTTATGACAATTGCAGCATCAGATCGTGTGATCACTATTTGCGACCTTCCCAGTTGGCCACCGACAAGCAAAGTCAAAGGGGAAACTGGATTCATTTAATGACTGTGTGATTCACTTAATGACTGCAGCAATTTGGAAAAAAAGGTCATAGAATTGGGTACACCTTGCTTAGCAATAGATATGCTGGCCCCGGTTGTGGCCGTATGATGAGGACTCCCTGAAATGTGGCTTGAATGCAAAAGAGAATAACTAGGATGAAAGAAACCCACCAGGATGATTTTGGCATCATCATAGACAGCCCCGGCATTCTTCTGACTGAAGAACTGAGGAAGCTTCTTGGATGAGAAGCGAAACATTTTCTAGGAAGAACAAAGAAAGTCCAGTTGCCTTTTGAAAAGGACCTTTGGGCGAAGGAATGCAATTATGCCACTTGGTGTTTATGGAGAAATCAATTAGTTGATTGATTGATGATACGCCATCAAGTTGTTTTTGACCCTTAGCAACCTACATGGTGATCCAACCCCTGCCTGGCCTTTCACTTCTTCCAACTGTGCTCTCGTTTAAAAAAGGCCATTGATGTTAACACTGAGCAGCCCTGTCTCAACAGAGGAGGAGGGTAAGATACCACCTATCCAAAATTTACAATGCAGCCCTTTGGGCTGCTCCAAGAAGATTCCACACCTCTAATTCAGGTGATCCCTGAGGTCCCAGATAAAACCCCAAGTAACCACAACAGGTCTCAGAGAGTGTTAACACCAGCTGACTGCAAACAAAACACAATATTTCCATTTCCATCCCACCCCCCACTCCCAATACACCATCCTGTCAGAACCTATCACTCCCCCTCCCACCAACTAATCTCAACTGTCCATAAGTGTCCTTCCATCTCTCACCACATTCCAAGACAACCGATGAAGCTTCCAGGATAGGAAGCAAAATGTCTTGTTTTTCCTCAAAAAATCAGTCTGGTTGCCTTTTCAGAATAAAAACCACTTTTGATACAACTATGGCCTGGATAATGGAGACTCTTCATAGACACGTGCTCTTATTACTATTGTTAACTGAGTTTATCCACCTTCGTGTGAGTCTTCTCTTTCCTTCCTGCTTCCCACCATTACAGCTTTCGCCAGGGAGCTACGACTTTGCATAATGTGTCCAAAGTTGGATAATTTGAATATGTACCTTGAGTGAGAATTCTGGGTTTTAGTGGAATGTGGAAATATCTACATGATATGGGGCGTCAAGACACAGCCACAGAAACTGTCAGATAAAAGGCAGCTCAGCCTGCAGCAGGAAGGTGGGTGGAACAAGAGGGTCAAAAGAGACCTTGCCTAGTTTCTTGGGATGTAAAGAGGAGGGAGGGAAGTACTGCAAGATTCGGGGAGTTAAAGTCCACAAGTCTTAAAGTTGCCAAGTCTGGAGAGCCCTGTGTTAAAGTAACCTTACAATAAAGCAGAATTAGCTCAGCTGTCTGGTCTAGTTAGTAAGGCCTACAGTTGAATTGTTTGATGATCCATTGCTCTGTTTTCTTGGTATTCACTGGAGTCTTCTCCAACACCAAAGGTTGACAGCATCAATACCATTCCTTTCTGCTTCTTTTCTTTCCTCCAACTTTTGCTTTCCTAGAGTGTCGCACGGAATATGGCTTGCACAATTCTGATCTCTGTAGGTATAAAGACACATCACAGCATTTGAATATCTTTTCCAAGACCTTCATGGTTGTCCTACCAAGATCTAATTTGTGATGTATAGAGAAAAGACAGAATATAACAGATAGATAGATAGATAGATAGATAGATAGATAGATAGATAGATAGATAGATAGATAGATAGATAGATACGGAGGGAGGGAGAGAGATGAGACAGTGACAGACAGAGACAGAGACAGAGAGGGAGGGAGGGAGGAAGGGAGGAGGGAGGGAGAGAAAGAGAGATTCTCTGCATTTCTTATAGTATGGTTTAGTTCCCTTAAGGATTCAGAAGAAATTTTACCCTCTCCTTTCAAATTCTTTTCTCCCATTCCCTCTAATTTTATATAATTGTTTTCTATATTTCCAGTTAATTCAATAACCCTAATATCTTGTTCTAGCCCCTGGGACCTATTGACAAACTGCTCCAGCTTTACATCTTCTAGTATATCCTCTTTGTGATCAGGGCATCCATGTGTTCATTCTCAGAGTATGTGAAGTCACTTATTATCAAATTTGCCCCTCTGAGCATATTCCTGATTTCATTCCTCATTTCAGGATCTGTCATTTTGCTAAGGGGGATAATAGCATGTTTCCAGAATTAATTATCTCTGAAGCTTAGATTTGTTCCCCAGATAGTTCAATATTCCATCCCTTTGTCTAGCTCAATTGATGTAATGCCTTCTTGGCATATAGAGGATAAACGTGGCCCTTCCTCTATTCTAGCTTAAGTCCTTTTGACCAAACTGATTGATGATTATGTATCACCAAGCTGGTGTTGACTATAACAATGACACAGATAGATTTTCTCCAGGACTTCTGACTAGACGTGACCATATTTCATGATAATTTGAAGAAAAGTGGCGTTCTACAGGGAAAACAGTGTGGCCCTTCAGTTGTTCCTGCATTATAATTAGGTGTTCTTTGCCATTGATTATCCTTCCCTGGAGCTGCTAGGAATCATAATTCAACAACTGTTGGAGAAGAAAACAGTGTTCAACCTTGCAACGGTGTCTTAAATCCTCCTGCTTTTCATAATAGCTATGTTCTCTTTTCCAGTCATTTACTCCTGGTTCTCCTAGTAGGCATAACTCAAACTATAGAAACAAGGTTACATTTCCCTAAAAGGAAGAGAACAATCAAAAGGGAGAAGAAACCACACTGTGTGAGCATCCATTCCAGACAAGGCAATCCAAGCGAATGGAATTAGCAATGCTGTAGAGAAGCAACTACCGGTAGCAAGGAACAAGGGAAAGCAATTCTATGATCAACCAAAGAGAAGATGTGGATCATGCCTTCCAAAAGCAACCTGCAGGTTTTTCCAAGAGCATGAAGTCCTGCTGAGGAAGATGTTAATGCCATGTGCTGGGATTAAATTCTACCAAGGGTAGTTCTTCCAGGAAATTGTAGATTTGTCTTGCTTGCAGTTTCCTTCTTCAGAGAGTGGAGAAATGCAGGCATTTGACTCAATGTGGCTTAACAGATACCTTGGACAAAAACGACCGAGTTCAAAGCAATAATAAATTGGTTCCATGGCACAAAAAGTTAATGGGAAATCTATCTCACAATGGGTGGGAATTCCTAGAGTTGTTTCACCCTATCCTATCTGAGGAGATCTCACCTCATGTACTGCAGCCAGCTGGATGCTACATTTTAAGAAGATTTCAAAGAACCTGGGGTGGATTTAATTATCTGTTTTGTAGTGTATTTGTTCATCACAAATACTTTTCTTCTGCTTAAGGTTTCACAAATTTTAACTGCAGATATGGGATGTTTTAAAAAGGCCAACACAAACAAAGCTTTAAAAGCCGGTGGTTGTTCAGTGAAACACTTAGCCCCTCAAATGCCACTCAACCAGCACAGCCTTCCTGGCAGGAAGCTGACCCAGCTGTACCTCTGGACAGGTCCAGAAGATGGTAGCCACAGGAGAGCCAGCTTGCTTCCAGGCTCATATCCTGAGAACCGCCCAGCCGCGCTGTTTAGGGTGACCTGCTCCCTACTTCAGGTGGGGATGCAGGAAGATCCCTTACAGGATCGAGCTGAGGATTTTGTGCAATTCCTGCATGATAAAGTCGCTCAGATTCGGGATGGCCTGGACTCCCATTTGGTAGATCCAGGGGAGGAAACGGGGGTAGGTCTTGAGAGCATTATCTGGGAAGAGTTTGACTCTGTGGCTCCTAAGGACTTGAATAGGATTCTGGGAAAGCTTAACGCTGCCACATGTTTATTGGACCGGTGTCCCTCCTGGTTGGTACTGGCCTCCCGGGAGGTTACACGAGGCTGGCTCCAGGGGATTATAAATCACTTCTCTGAGTGAGGGTGTCTTTCCCGCCATCTTGAAAGAGGCGGTTGTGAAGCCCCTCCTCAAGAGGCCTTCCCTGGACCCAGCTATATTATCAAACTATCATCCAGTCTCCAATCTTCGCTTCATTGCGAAGGTTGTTGAGAGTGTGGTGGTGCGACAACTACCTCGATACCTGGATGAAGATGTCTATCTGGATCCATTCCAGTCAGGCTTCAGGTCACGATACAGCACGGAAACGGCATTGGTCGCATTGGTTGATGATCTCTGGAGGGCCCAGGACAGAGGTTGCTCCTCTATCCTGGTCCTATTAGATCTCTCAGCGGCTTTTGATACCATCCACCATGGTATCTTACTGCACCGGCTGGAGGGGTTAGGAATAGGGGCCACCATGCTTCGGTGGTTCTCCTCCTTTCTCTCTGACCGTTTGCAGTTTGTGTTGGCAGGGGGGCAGAGGATGACCTCGAGACACCTTATTTGTGGGATGCCACAAGGGTCAGTCCTCTCACCCCTTCTGTTCAACATTTATGTAAAACCGCTAGGCGAGATCATCCGTGGTTTCGGGGTGAATGTTCATTCAGTATGCTGATGACACACAGCTATACATCTCCACCCCAGACCACCCCAACGATGCCCTTACTGTGATGTCCCGTTGCCTGGAGGCCGTGCAGATCTGGATGGGGAGAAACAGGCTCAGACTCAACCCCTCCAAGACCAAGTGGCTGTGGCTTCCGGCGTCCCGATATAGTCAGTTGGTACCATCACTGACAATTGTTGTCATCTTGTTCCCCACAGAGAGGGCCCGCAACTTGGGTGTCCTCCTGGATTCATGGCTATCTTTAGAAGAGCATTTGATGGCCGTGGCCAGGGGGGTCTTTTATCAGGTTCGCCTGATCCGCCAGTTGCATTCCTTTCTGGATCGGGATGCCTTGCGCACAGTCACTCATGCCCTAGTCACCTCCCGTATGGACTACTGTAATACTCTCTACATGGGGCTCCCCTTGAAAAGCACCCAGAGGCTCCAACTGGTCCAGAATGTAGCCGCGCGGGTGATTATGGGTGCAGTTCGTTGCGCCCATGTAACACCTCTCCTACGCGAGCTGCACTGGCTCCCAGTGGTCTTCCGGGTGCAATTCAAGGTGTTAATCATCACCTTTAAAGCGTTCCATGGCTTAGGACCTGAGTACCTACGAGACCGTCTTTTGCCACCAATAGCCTCCCACCGACCAGTTCGTTCTCACAGGGAGGGACTACTCAGGGTACCGTCAGTCAAATTATGCCAACTGGCGACTCCCAGGGGGAGGGCCTTCTCTTTGAGGGCTCCAATCCTTTGGAATGAACTGCCCCCTGAGATACGAAATATCCCTGATTTCCGTACTTTCCGCTGTGCCCTCAAGACCCTGATGTTCAAACAGGCGGGTCTAAACATGTTAATATGTGAATGATTTTAAAATGTTATTTAATTTTGGGTTTTTATTTAATTGGGCCAAACTATGTTATATTTTAATTAGCAATTTATGATATTTGTGTATCCTTATTTTTCTTGACTGTACACCACCTTGAGTCCTGCAGGAGAAAGGCGGTATAGAAATATAATAAATAAATAAATAAATAACCCTTTGAATAATGGATCTGAAGCATCCTTTCCCTGCAGGTACCCAAGGACAGGCAGATTCGCCCAAGGAGAGACTGTGCTACTTAAGGACCTGAAACAAAACCACCTGTGGCTTTATGCCAAAACCCGAACTCTGAACTGGCCTTAGAAGCAATCAGCGCAATACCCAAAGGATGGCTTAATAACTACAAAGCTGGCAACTTGGCTGCTGCATCTTGCATTGATTGCAGCTTTTCATTTGACTCCAAAGATGGTTCCATGTGAAGCTCATCACAGCAATCCAGCCTTGTGGTAATAGATAAGCGTCCCTGTTGCTAAGGCATTCTGGACCAGTTGGGCTTGCAACTGGCACATTATTATACTTCATCACAGAATCAGACAGATGTTCAGACTGGATTTGGCACTCTTGTCTACCTATTGAGTCCTTTCCAAGGAGCTGGGATGGGCAGATCTGGGTGTTTGACGCTGTTACAGATATCGTTGCAGGATGGAAGCTGTTCTAAGTAAAGCTGCCTTCTGCAATTGACTGATGGCAAATTTGTCAGTGCCAATGGTGTTCAAGTGGTGCTCCAGATATTTTGGGATTGGACCCAAGGCAATCCCATTGGTGCTACTTTTGCTTGCCTTTGCCACAGTTGTTCTATTTCTATTTGTAGGTTTTTTTTTTTATCTTCTCCAGTTCTTTCTCTTCTATTCTGCTGTCTCCAGGTACAAACAACATCCATGTGGATGTTGTTTGTTGTTGTTGTTTTTAATTTGCTGCCCATCTGCTATCTATCGACACTGGGCAGCTTACAGCATAAAAACATTAAAGCATTAAAAAAAACATTAAAAAACAATTAAGTTCAACAATCATAGAACACAGCATTGTTCTAGCATTGTTCAATCATTAAGAAATAAAAACACAAGCCACAGTTTGGAAAAGGAGCTCTTTATTCTGCTGTTCCAGCAGGAGCCGTGGTCCAAGTTGTGGGCCTGCTCCTTCAGAGAAGAAGGAACTGTACCCAAACCCAACACTATGACCAGCTCAGAGCCAGGATATTTCTGGAATAATTGTTACTAATGACTTGCTAAAATTCAGTCTGAGCCTGTTTCTACCCATCCAGGCCCTCAGGCCTTCTGACACTGGATTAGGACTTCCATCGCATTTTGAGTTGGGCCTGTGCTAGACAATTCATATCATCTCCAAACCACTGCAAAACAGCATCTACAACCCCAGCTCCCATAGATGGTCTAGCAGGATACCATGGTTGATGGTATCAAAGCTATAAAAGGATCAAGGGAAGGGGGGGTTTCCATGCTCTAGGTCCAGAGGTGGGTTTCAGCAGGTTCTGACCAGTTCTGGAGAACCGGTAGCAGAAATTTTGAGTAGTTTGGAGAAACGGTAAATACCACCTCTGGCTGACCCCAGCCCCATCTATTCTCTGCCTCACAAGTTCCAGCTGATCGGGAGGAAATTGGGATTTTGCAGTAACTTTCTCCTGGAGTGGAGCGGGAATGGAGATTTTACAGTATCCTTCCCCTGCCATGCCCACCAAGGCATGCCACACCCACCAAGCCACATCCAATATATCAACCTCTGGAATGAGTAGTGCTATTTCCATCTCACATCTGGGTCTTTGGAAAGGAGTGAAAATGCCAGTGAGGAAGAGCTGGCCCAGAATCCAAATGCAATAAATAGAGTTTGGAAGGATCTGGTAATGCTTAACCTTGAGACCGAGAGGAGATGGATGAGCACTTTTCAAATAATGCTTTCATTCATATGTTTAATCCATATTTATATTCCTTCTAGCTTAACATTAGTTGAAGTCACCCAAAAGAAAACCAAGGCCTACATCATTATCAATAAGGGACAAGATCTTCCTAGCACTGATGAAATTACCTAGTTTGGTTATGAAACATCTGCAAGAAAACAACCAAACTCAGAAAGCACCAAGGACCCCACATTCAATCCTGAGCTACACATATTTGCTTCTAGTGGTATCTTTCTCATTCCAAACCACAGAAAGAGCACCATGGTCTTCAGTTAAAGGATTTCAGAGTCCCACGGAATGTTTAGGAAGAAACATCCTAAGAAGTAATTGCTGTTTGACAGTTGGAACAAATAACCCAAGAGGTAGTAGTACTCTCCCCCTCTTTGTTGGATGCGGTCAAGGGAAGAGGGGGATAAAGAACCATCAAATCCCCTCCTTTAACCTAGATATCTGCCTTGAGCAGAGAGTTGGACTTGATGCTCTCAGTGTCCTCTTCCAGTTCTAGGATTCTAGGATGTAGCCTAGTCTCCCCTATTTTAATTAATAAAATTGTCAATGCTGGGTTCATACAGCATGCTTGAAATATTGAGGTAGAATGTATTTGCTCAACATACTATGCTTAGTTTATGTTAACCATGATTGGATTTTATGTAACCTGCTTTGTAAATGTGTGTATTGTCCACATTTCCAGAAAATAGTTTAAACCAGTTTAAAGCATGCTGGGTGAACACATCTTGCATGTTTTTGAGTTTGCCCTGCCCCACTTCTTCCCAAGGGTCCAACGCCTGTTATATCTCCCCCCACGTTGATTGACCTGCCCATTTCCTCCAGATTACTCTGAGCTGTACATTCCCCCCCCCCCCTCCTTCATTTCCACTCTCTCCTTCTCTGGTCTTGAGGTGTCTTCCCCTTTAGTCTGTTCACACTCGACCAGCTCTGCTACAGCTCGGAAGTGCCTCCCCCTCGCTGTTCTTCTAAAGAGAAACAAAAGCAATAGAAAATTGGGGGTGTGGAGTGGGAAGCAACAGAGAGTGACAGGGGACTGTCACTGTGTTGATGTCATCTTATATGACACTCTGTAAAAAATGAGTGACTAACCAGTGGCAGTTCCGGAGAAGGACAACAGCTCCAGAGAAAGGATTAGTCAGGAAACACTCCTGAAGGCAAGGCCGACTGGTTAAGGCCACCTCGCTAGTTCCTCTCTCCCTCCACCCACACACACACACACACAGAGTTTGGTAGCATTCATGGCAGCTCTGCTTCTGTCCAACTTGACCAGACAGAAGATATCGGGAGCTGAAAAAGGGGGTCCCTGTTGATCTTTCTGACTGCCAGTCATTGATAAAGTAACCATTGCTCAAGGTGGCCTTTTGCAAAGTCAGAAGAATCAAAGCAATGCCACCTTTTTGGCATCTTATCATAAAAATGTAGAACAGCCTTGAAACTGGATCAGGCCAAGTCTTTGTGCCACACAAAGATCCGTCAGATGTCACTAGGAAACTCACAAACATAGACAGAAAGATGATCACCCTCTACCATGGTGATCCTCATAGCTTTATTCAAGTCGTCCCCCCCACCCCATGATTCTGAAGGGAATATCAAAACCACCGTGATGGGCAGCTTAGCTGTTGACTGGAGATGCTCAAGTTCATGTCCACTTGAGCCAAGGAACTTAGTTGGGAGACTCAGTGTCAGTCACTCTCTCTCCTCACTCAATCCTCACAGGATTGTTGTCATGGGGATAAAACCTAAGCTATATATCAACAGGTTGAACTGGGGGTCCTTGGTACTCTCTGAGCTTGGTGGTCTTCTTGCAGACATTTCATCACCAAACTAGGTAACATCATCAGTGCTAAGGAGGATGAGGGGGGAGGGGGAAGGAGGAGGAGATCAAAATGACTATTCACTGTTCTCCAGTTCCTCCGTGAATTAGTTAGTCATCCTTTTGTATGTTGGTGATCATCACCAGGCTTGCTGATAGGAAACTCTACAGTTTAAACTTCAGATCTTGTTTGACTCTCAAAGGCCATGTAGTCCACCCATTTACACAGGCAATCTGTTCCACAGCTAAAAGGAAGCATGCCCTACATTTGCCAGCAAATGTTTTGTTTCATCGTGCATCAATGCTAATTGGGAAGTTGGCTCTTAAGTAATTACAGGAGCAAACTTTTGCATAATTTGAGCATCTCTAATGAGGTAGCACGCTACATCTCCTTTCTTCCACCACATGCTGCTCCTTGAGTGAAGCGCATCTTACACATCTGTCAGTTGCCCAGCTAGGGCTGATCTCTGCAGAACAGGCTCCTTTGCAACTGCCCCCGCTCCCCCCATTTAGAAGATGTCTGATGATTTCCACCTTCATTGGACAGAACCCGCAATAGTGGCTCCTGCCCTCATCGCTTGCCAGCTAGACTACTGCCGTTCATCTTTCTTAGGGCTTTTAAACTGCAGTTGTTGCACAGGTATTACCAAAACTACAGGCCCCCTGCCTTTTGGGCCCCACATATACATTTCTGGGTGCAATTCAAACTCCTGATTTTGATCTATAAAACTCTGCATGGCTGAGCATGTAGGTCTTAATAGGCTACCTTGTTTTATTTTGAATTGCCGGCTTTATTTTTCATTATTTTCCCATGATTTGTTTTACTTAATTTTATTATAAGTATTCTTTTACTGCTGTACCTTCATTTAGTCATGGTTCTCTTAATATTCGCTAGGAAGGCCTACTACTATTGTTGTTTGTTCTGAATTTATATAAAAGTAGAATAAATGAATAGTTTGCCCAGCACCAGTGGTGAAATTCAATTTTTTTTTACTACCGGTTCTGTGGGTGTGGCTTGGTGGACGTTGTGTGGCTTGGTGGGCATGGCAGGGAAGGATATTGCAAAATCTCCATTCCCACCCCACTCTGGGACCAACCAGAGGTGGTATTTGCTGGTTCCCTGAACTACTCAAAATTTCTGCTACTGGTTCTCCAGAACCTCTCAGAACCTGCTGGATTTCACCCCTGCCTAGCACCAATAGACTTCAAATCTGTCCTGCTATTCTTTCATATCTCACAACCAAGACAAAGCAATCTGCTCCATCAGCTTCCATCACCATCTTGGCTTTTCTGACCACGCCTGTGGAGACCCCAATGGCCACATTAATGTGTGCTCCTACAGTCCTTGATCTAGCAGACAAGTGCATTGGCAAAATGTCTGCTGCCCAGCGGCTACATTTTGTTCTGCTTGAGGGACAAGATTGTGACTGAAACTGTCCTTAAAGTTGTCCTTAAACTGTCCTTAAATATGGGACAATTTATTGGGAATAACAGCCAAGCTTCTGGTTCTGTTTCCCTTCCTACCCCACATCACTCACTGGGAGAAAAATCAATCATAAATCACTTCCCCTAACATGTATGGGGTGAGTCTTGACAAATGAAAGTGGTTGTCAGGAAAAGCGACACCTTTCAGGTTGCATTGGTGATAGGCACCAACCTGGAAATTTCACATGCACCTGCCCACTCAGTTGGGCCGTTTCTACGCACAGGTGTGCTGCTCTCCATCTGAAGGAGTGCTGGAACCACTGAATTAAACAGGTAAGGTTGGACTCTCTTCTAGAAGAGCATTCATTAAACCCATGTCTAAAACTAGCACAGCAAAGAGACCCAGACAGGTGTGAAGGAGTTCTCCAGGACCTCTTGAGCTCCTGTGCTGCATATATGATCTTACTTTTCAGAGTTGAATGTAGCATTTTTTCAAGTAGACACATGCTCAGAAATCAGGTCACAGGTCTGGCAGAATTTTGCAAAGATCACCATTCACTCTCACTTCAGCCCAGAGGTGGGTTTCAGCAGGTTCTGACCAGTTCCGGAGAACTGGTAGTGGAAATTTTGAGTAGTTTGGAGAACCAGTAGTAAAAATTCTGACTGGCCCTGCCCCATCTATTCTCTGCCTCCCAAGTCCCAGCTGGTCCAGAGGAAATGGAGATTTTGCAGTATCTTTCCCCTTGAGTGGGGTAGGAATGGCGATTTTATAGTATCCTTCCCCTGCCATGCCCACCAAGCCACACCCACCAAGCCACACCCACAGAACCAGTAGTAAAAAAATTTGAAACCCACCACTGCTTCAGGCAATATCTTGCAAGCTCTGAATTAGGCTTGGGCGTAATGTTATGGCAGCACCAGCTGAAGAGGACCACGATCGTCACTATACAAGGACTCACAGAGAAGGCACGAGGTAAAATAGAGTGTATAAAATGATGTCATCGGTCCCAGAAGTAATAAAACCAGGAGAAAGCACCGTCCCACAACACCCTTTGTCAGCCGAGAAATGAAAAGCTTTCTTTTCCATTGGAATTGCTTGGTCCCTTTTGTCAAAGATGGATAAATACCTGTTGGAAGACCAAGCTAGACCTTTGAGTGCTAAACTGATGTCTCTAAGCAGTTGACTTAATATTTGGTCAGGTATTATGTGAATAAATGCATCTCCTGGACCAGGTTTGTGCCGGCTGCAGTGGCCCATGTCAAAAAGAAGGCAATGCCTGTGTCTGGAGGGAAAGGTCTGCCTGCAAAGCCTGGGGCAGCCGAAGAAATCTGGGCACTTCACCAGTCAGGGTATCAGGCCCTTCTCGCATCATCTCTGAGGAATCACAGTTGGGCAGCAAGACTTGCATCTGATGCTGTGCCCCAAATGCTGTAAAATTGAAATAGCCAGCTATGATTTTAGGGCGCCCCTGCAATGGACTGGAGATGAGCAGATAACGAAACGGCCTCTAAAATTGCTAGTGAAATATCTTTGCATCGTGAACAGCAGGTTATGAGTCCCAACCCCTGAACGTTGCAGCCTTTTACAAAGGAGGCATCCCATAATGCCACGATCATTTCTGATTCCCAAGAGGCAACCTCGGCTGGCAAGCTTCTTTGCTGCCCTCCCTTACAGCCTCACTTGTTTCACCTTTGATAAACAGTCTGCTTACTTCTGCAGTAGAAACCATCTAGCCTTTACCTGCAGCAGAATTCCCACCCTCAGGCCAGGACGCTGCCCTTTGCCTAAAGGAGAGTCTGCCAGACAGAGAGGAAACACTCTCTTGCCAGCAGGGGGTGTGAACAGCCATCGCCAAGTTTCTCCTCTTTCAAAAGAAAAAGCTGAAAAGATCTTCACCACCATTCCCCATCTCACCCTCTTATTTTCTACTTTGTTTGCAATTTTTCAGGGTAAATACCATCATATAAAACAGGGGTCTCCAAACTTGGCAACTTTAAGACTTTTGGACTTCAGTTCCCAGAATTCCCCAGCCAGTTTTGTTGGGAGTTGAAATCCACAAGTTTAACTCTGATATTTTTTTAAAAACTGACAATTTTCATAGCAAAGTGGGATATTTTTCACTCTTCGTTAAAGGGCTCTTGTTGCCCTGGTTTAAGCTCAGAGAGTAGAAAAGATCCTGAAAGAAGAATGCAATGACAGTTACAATGCAATGTATCCTGACAGAACAATGGATCAGTGGAACAACTTGCCTGCAGAAGCTCTGAATGCTCCAACACTGGAAGTTTTTAAGAAGATGTTGGATCACCATTTGTCTGAAGTGGTGTAGGGTTTCCTGCCTGGGCAGCGGGTTGGACTAGAAGACCTCCAAGGTCCCTTCCAACTCTGTTATTCTATTCTATTCTAAGACAATGGATTAGTGTAGGAAAAAGGATTTTGGAAACAAGTTTGGGTTTATTCTCCCTAGCCTGAGGGCAGGATGAGAATAAGTGGGGAGAAGCCTAGAAAGATAGAAAATTAACCACAGAAAAAGATTTAGTGCTCCTTCGAGCCCCTTTGAGTTTGTTTTTCTTTTTTCTTTTCTTTTTAATTTATATATTTGTGTATTTATTATTTTTAATTATAATAATTATTATTTTTTTGATTTTTTTTAAAATTAGATTTATATGCCGCCCTTCTCCGGAGACTCAGGGCGGCTTACAATGCGTTAAGCAATAGCCTTCATACTTTTGTATATTTATACAAAGTCAGCTTATTGCCCCCACAAACTGGGTCCTCAATTTACCCACCTTAGAAAGGATGGAAGGCTGAGTCAACCTTGAGCCTGGCTGGGATTGAACTCGTAAGTAATTGCAGCAGCTGGATCTTAAATGCTGCCTTTGTAGGAGGCATTACTCCCCTACGCTACTCAGGCTCCTTTAATTTTGATTGTATTTTCTTATTTTTACTTTTTGTCGCATGATGGACATATGTTTATCCCAAGCATCTTCAAACTCATTTCCTGATGACTGCTGAAAGCTGATTCGAAGCGTCCAGTCCTCATTGCATCACAGGCAGGGATCCAGACTCAAATTAGAAGGAATTTTCTGACCAGGAAAGCTCTGAAGCATCAGGCCAATGTCGTCAGAGCCTAATCCAGTGGTGAAATCCAAATATTTTTACTACCTATTCTGTGGGTGTAGCGTAGTGGGCGTGGTGTGGCTTGGTGGCCATGGCTTGGTGGGCGTGGCAGGGAGTGGATACTGCAAAATCTCCATTCCCACCCCACTCCAGGGGAAGAATGTTGCAAAATCTCCATTCCCATCCCACTCCAGGGGTAGGATGTTGCAAAATCTCCATTCCCACCCCACTCTGGGGCCAGCTAGAGGTGGTATTTGCCGGTTCTCTGAACTACTCAAAATGTCCACTACCAGTTCTCCAGAATCTGTCAGAACCTGCTGGATTCCACACCTGGCCTGATCCATGGGAAGTCATCAGTCCTTTTCCTAGGAGCAGCCGTCAACAGGGTCTCCTTCCACAGTGCTGAAATGTTCCCACTCTGTTAAACTATCAGCAGTGTGATTTGCATGCTTGTTTTCGTCTGGGGAGAGGTGACAGGGTTTGTAGGTAGAAGTTAATAGGTTATGCAAATTCAGAAAATAGGTTAATTGTGCTATGCATACCCAGAAAACAGGATAATTCAGATAATTTGTTGAGGGAGCTGAAATAATTCAGCAACTGGCTTCTCTCACCAAGTTGTCTCTTCTAAGGAAGTTGACTGCAAACGAAATGAGGCAGCTGTGCAACAGGGCTGCAAAAACAAGACAGGCGCTATTAGGTTGCCCAAGAGAAGGTTGATTTCCAGCCAGGCCTCTCTGGTAGATGCTGTTCCTGGTTGAGGGGCTCTCCTGGGCCTGCAGGCGGTGAGGTCTGGATGGGGAAAAACGGTCTCAGCCTCAACTGAAGCAAGACACAACAGTGGTGGGTTCAGAAGCCCAGGGAGATCAGGGACATCCCATCTTTGGTTCTGGACTTTGCCAGGCTGAAGTAAACAACCTGTCAGGCTGTTTAGACAGGCACACAGATTTACTTCTAAGCAGTTTACCTTTTCTCACCTATAGACAGAAATCTTGTCAAACTAAAGCAACTACGGTATGTGCATCATGAAAGATATAGAACATAGATTAACAGAGGTGGAAGGGACCTTGTAGGTCATCTAGTCCAACGCCCTCCCCCCCAAGCAGGAGACACTACACCATTTCTGACAAATGGCAGTCCAGTCTCTCCTTGAAAGCCTCCAGGGATGAAGCTCCCACAACTTCTGAAGGCAACTTCTGTTCCATGGGTTGATTGCTCTCACTGTCAGAAAATTCTCCTTATTTCCAGGTTGAACCTCTCCTTGATCAGTTTCCATCCATGATTCCTTGTCTGGCCTTCAGGTGCTTTGGAAAATAGCTTGACCCTCTCCTCTCTGTGGCAGCATCTCAAATATTGGAAGATGCTCTCCTGTCTCCCCTGGTCCTTCGCTTCACTAGATTAGCCCAGTTCCTGCAACAGTTCATTGTACGTTTTAGCCTTCAGTCCCCTAATCATCCTGATTGCTCTTCTCTGCACTTTTTCTAGGTCATCTAGTCCAACCCCCTGCTCAGACAGGAGACCCTATACCATTTCAGACAAGTGGCTATCCAGTCTCTTTTTAAAAACCCCCAGGGATGAGGCTTCTGAGAAGTCCTGAGGACTTCTAGGGAAGGGCTTCCTTGACCTTCTTCCTTCCAACCAAATGTTGCTTGCTCTTGATCCTCTGGAATATAGCCCCTCCCTCCCTTTTGGGAATACAGACTACATTCCACCACACAACCTGAAGCCTCTTGAAGATCCTGTAGCTGCCAGTGCCTTTGCACAACTGGATTTACTTAATAACGACTCACTCAATGGCTGCATTGATTTGCTTAATGATTATGGTAAAAAGGGAAAATCTGGTGCGACTCATTTAATGCTTCACAACATTGTTGTTGTGTGTCGAGAACTACCTATAATTTGTTTCACAAATACTTTTCTTTCTTTTTTTGTGATCCACCTGATTTTCTTTGCTTTTATGTGCAGGGTACAGCCGAGAGCCCCTCCAGACAGGATGCTTTTGGACTTTGACTGGGAAGATCAGCAGCCGGGAAGCCCATCGGATCAAATGCAGCCAGATGGCCGGCTTCAAAGCACTCCTGAGGGATTGAAGACCATGGAAAAGGGCCGTTCTCACCACCATCGTATGTTACCCATCGGGGCTTAAAACTCTAATCCTCCCAGGCCATTTCATCCCTGCCTCAAAAGGTTATTTCCATGACAAGCCTGAGATGAGCCATAGGGATACAGGGAGAATATTGAGGGGACAAATTGGAATGGAATAGAATGGAAAAGGGATAGGGATAGGGATAGGGATAGGGATAGGGAATGGGAATGGGAATGGGAATGGGAATGGGAATGGGAATGGGAATGGGAATGGGAATAGAATAGAATAGAATAGAATAGAATAGAATAGAATAGAATAGAATAGAATTGGAATTGGAATTGGAATTGGAATTGGAATTGGAATTGGAATTGGAATGGAATAGGAATAGGAATAGGAATAGGAATAGGAATAGGAATAGGAATAGGAATAGGAATTAGAATAGAATAGAATAGAATAGAATAGAATAGAATAGAATAGAATAGAATAGAATAGAATAGAATAGAAAATATGGAATGAAATGAAATGAAATGAAATGAAATGGAATGGAATGGAATGGAATGGAATGGAATGGAATGGAATGGAATGGAATAGAATAGAATAGAATAGAATAGAATAGAATAGAATAGAATAGAATAGAATAGAATAGAATAGAATAGAATAGAATAGAAATGGAATGGAATGGAATGGAATAGGAATGGAATGGAATGGAATGGAATGGAATGGAACAGAATACTTTATTGGACACACAAGGAAGTTGTCTCCGGTGAAAACTACTTTTCTTCCAGAAAATACAGCACTTTTTAAAAGAAACACAGCAGTGTCCCCTCCCCCACACCCATACGATATCCCTTCTGGACAAGAGATTTTCCACGGCTATCTCAGGCTGCATTCTGTGTGGCTGGTGGGTGGGAGAGAGATGTGCAGGACGCATAAACCAGAAAGAGAGACAGAGAGAGAGATAATGTTTCTTCCTGTTGGGCTGGAGAGAGACAGGCCATCCTTTTGCCAAAGAGAGACCCCCTCCTCCCACTGCCTCTTAGTGAGAGGGTCTTGCAGGATGGGGAGACAGCGAAGGCATACTCAACAGCTTTAAGACATCAAACTTTGGGGCACTTATTATCTTAGATTCAAGATTGTGCATGACATTTAAAGCCCCTCTGCCAGAATTCTCCCACCTGAATTGCCAGAGGGAAACGGTGATAAGAAAAGAAATGGCTGCAAGGTTGAGAAAGTTCAGGACCTGAAACAAGAAGCCCTAAAGCCTCTTAAGAGCCACGTGGAGATTGGTCCACACCAGAAATGGGATTCAGCAGGTTCTGACCAGTTCTGGAGAACCGGTAGCAGAAATTTTGAGTAGTTCAGAGAACCGGTAAATACCATCTCTGACTGGCCCCACCCCCTTCTATTCTCTGCCTCCCGAGTCCCAGCTGATCGGGAGGAAATGAGGATTTTGCAGTAACCTTCCCGTGGATTGGGGAGGGAATGGAGATTTTACAGTATCCTTCCCCTGCCACGCCCACCCTGCCACGCCCACCAAGCCACAGAACTGGTAGTTAAAAATTTTGAAACCCACCACTGGTCCCCACGGCCTGCCCATCTCTTTCCTATATCCTGGAATGTGGTCCCATCTTTTCTGTCCAATAAAAATAAAGACAAAACTTTTGATTCAATTAAGGGCCAATGCTGTGAGGGCTAAATAACATTCACTCTGGAAAGCTGGCTTGAATCCCAGGGGAATTTGGCTGACTCTTTAAATTAGGATCACCTTATTGATCATGTTTCAACCTGCCTCTGCATAGATGACCAACTGTTCTGAATGTCTTCAAATGGCCAAATCCCTCTTCTTCCAATCTTGACTCTACCCTTGTACCCCTGCACTCACATCCATCTCCTTGCTTCACCTACTCCCCCAGGTCCTCTTCACAGAAACTTCTCGTCAATCCGGATTGTAAGATCATGTGCCACAAAAAAGACATAAACAAATGGCTGAAATAAATTGACCAAGGAAAGTAAGATCTTAATCCTTGTTTCTCCTTGCAGGAAACAAAAGGAAATGCTATTTGCCTGGCTCCTTGAAGTCTGCCACTTGGTTGCTCCATCCAGCTGTCTAAGGCCTGGAGAAATCTCAGGTCGGCATAGAATTTCCCAGAATTGCCCAGATGATGTGGCTCTTCCTTCAACGGGCACTGTTTGCCACCCAGGTTCTTAGTATCTCAGGTTTCCCTTGGTGATAAAAACTGACAGTACAGTTAATCTGATCGCAGGTCTCAGAACATCTGGAGATGAAGAGCTGGATTAGAGGTGGTGCAGATATGATTGATTGAACCACAATTTGATAAATCAAACATACACACAGTGGGCTGAGTCCACACCACTTCCTAAGCCATAAACTCAAGGACCTCAGTGGGGCATCAGAGGGCTCAGTGTGATCCCAGAGATATTTATAAATAATAAAAACAACAACAGGAAACCGGCTTTGTTCCAATTACTGGCAGCTCCTTTGTTTCTTAGGGCACTTCCGGGTCCCAGAGGATGGGTGGCTGAAGGCCAGGCTGAGTGGGGACATTGTGCACCTGCTTATAAAAAACTCAGTAGAAGACTGGTCAGCCTGTACTATATCCCTGAGCAAATCCTCCATGCAGCCTTTGACCAGAAGAAGGAAAAATGTTGGAAGAAATATCCATCTGATTTAGTTCCAAGCCAGGAGAAAGGCACTGGAGACAAAACGTAGGCTAGAGGCTGATTGGAAAGATGGTTTCATGATGAAGCAGAAGCACACAGGTAGTTCTGGGCAGCTGACCACATGGAGTTGAGAGTGGGGGGCGGGTGTTTATGCCTTCTCTTTGCAGTTGAACTTCCTGTTCCTGTGCAAGAACATGTATTCTATTGGCTGTTGTAGAGGTTATATAGGGGTCACAGCTGGCTCTTTTGGTTGGATGAGCTAAGTTTGATTGACGTTCTGAAGGGGTATTTGGCAATTCTTATTGTGGCTGAGGGCTAATCCTACCTTTGTTGGATCCTGGGTGAGGGTATTTGCTTATGAATAGAGCTATCTATCTCTTTATCTCTTAAGTGCTGACATCTGCTGTGGGCTATTAAGGAAGGTGGGGGCTGCTTTCCAAGAACATGTGTCTCCATTCCTCCCTTTAGGAAAATACAATATTCTGCCTTTTTAATATTTCCTAAAATATTTCATTCTTCTAGGAGAGGGGTGGGGGCTAACTTTCTGCAAGACCATTTTGTGTTTCGCTTTTTACTCAGTGATTGTGTTCAGATCACATCTTTCTCTATGATTGGTTTGGGTGTAGTTTAAATGTCCCAATTCCAAGTTTCTGGTTCAGAGATTCCCAGCCCAAATCAATGCATCATAAACTAACCGCCCAGAGGGTGAAAGGTGATTTGACTGGTTCGTGGATCAGAGCGTGTGTCAGTGCAGATATTCCAGGGGTGAAATGCTCCCAGTTCAGACCGGATCAGCTGATCAGGTAGCGATGGCAACAAGTGATTCGGAGAACCGGTAGCAAAAATCCCCGCCTATGCCCATCCAATCGCCCACTTGCCCACTTGCCGCTTCTTTTAAAAAATGCTTTTAAAAATTAAAAAAAGGCTCTGACAATCCCAGCTGAGCTGCCTGATCATCAGAGCCTTTTTTTACTTTTAAAAGCATTTTTTTTGCAACCTATTTTGCCGAATAGGTTGTAAAAAAAATGCTTTTAAAAGTGAAAAAAAAGATTGCGCGCCACAGCTGATCACACCCCTCCCCCCGGTGTGCTGTTCTACTTACCCCGTGCCTCCTTTTGGCGTGCACAGCACACGCACACACCTCACATTTGGTGCATGAGCACATGCAATACGCATGCGCAGCCAGCGAACTGGTAGTAAACCAGTTCAGATTTCACCCCTGAGGCATTCCTACAGATTGCAAAATCCTTCAAGCCTTTTCCCCACAGTGGGGTTGAATTACCATCATGTCAAAGAAGCCGTCAGTCCCGTTCACTAAAACGGCCTCTGCTAATCCATCAATGGGACAGCTAATAAATGAAACGATGCCTCCTGGCTGGCAACAGAAAGATGCTCTCTCCCCCCCTGGGCTGGTCCTTCTGTGGGAGACCCCTTTGGAAGGCCAGCAGCAAGAGCAGAGGGGGCTGGAAAATGGGTGGCAACTCTTGCTCCCCCTTCAAGGGGAGATTCAGAGCACTTCCCACCCGCAAGGAGCAGAAAAGAACACAAAGAGGGCAATTGTCTGAAAGGAGTTGCTGACAGCTCAGCCTCCTGCGGGGGCCCAGGTTCTCTGCTGCCTGATCAATTGCGTTGCTCCAACCTGGAAGTGGGAAGGAGAAAGTGACAGGCCAGGCGGGGGGAGTTCCTCCCAAGAGGTACCAGACAACACTCCAACCCCCCTCCCCCAAGGATGCTTTTCCATCCATTCTCCTGCAGCTGAACAAAAAACCAGAGACTCGTGTGTGTAGGGTGTTGGGGAGGTCTAGAATGGTCCAGCCCTTTCAGGAGAGGGCCATCCGTGTCCTGTGGAGAGAGCAGGGGAGCCACAGCTGTCCTCCCTTTCCCACAAAGGTCCAGGACCCCAGTTGATGGATGATGAAATGAGACTTCTCCATCTGGGGTGAAGAGCTTCCCAGTTCTCCTGAAGAACCTGGAAATGGAGACCCTGAGAAATTGGAGAAATCAGATGACAGAAACGGAACAAAGTACCCTGTGCACATAGAGACATTTTGCTCACCTCATTAAACAATGCAAGAACACCACATTCAGTTCTTACTTCTTTTTTGCTCACCAGTGAGTTCCATGCAGCAGCCAGTGGCCTCCACTTCATTTTGCTTGTTTTATGCTATTTTCCCCCACTGTGGGCAAAAGCTTTTTGGACATGAGATTTTAATCATAAAAAGGAAGAAGAAACCCACCGTTTTATTTGTGGGAGTTTCTGAAGAAAATTCTTTCACTAAACTGAACTGGATGAAAATGCCAAGGAGAACACGGAGAGAAATCAGTTGGCCTCGTGCTGATCTGGAGCAGGGGAAGCCACCAGAATTCACAGGCTCTCCATAAATTGCTGCTCCCTATCCAGGTTATGGGCCTTGAACTTCCACAGCAACTCAAACAGCACAAATGGATGTTGTCCTGTTTTCTCCTTTGAATCAATGTATAAGGAGATGCTCAATCATCCATGATTGTCCCAAAGGTGCTTCTCCAGATGTCAGACCTGAAGAAGCTTCTTGGAGGAGAAGCAAAACTTTTCAAGGAAAAAAAAACCAAGAAAGTCCCAGTTGCCTTCTGGAAAAGCACCTCTGAGTCTCCTTTGGAATCAGAATCAATCTAAGATTAAGCATTCCAGTTCTTAAGTATCATACTTGGCCAATAAAGAATTCCATTCCATTCCATTCCATTCCATTCTATTCTATTCTATTCTATTCCATTCTATCCTGGGTTTGTGTGGTGCCCCAAGATAAAATATGATTTCTTTGGCTCTACTTTATTGCAGAGGTTTTGAACTCAATCCCTGGCTTGCAAGCCATGATGTAAGATTGTGTGTTGAAAAAGCCAGCCAATTGTATTTATCTCAGGGACTCCAATTTGCTCAGTACAGGGTACAAATTCTGCGAGAGTGCCCCTCCCTTGCCCCCTCAGCCAGCTTCCCTTCCAGAACAGCTGTAGGTCCAGTGCAAGCAGCCTCTGGGCCCCGCTTGTCCTTCCTCCCTTTCAGCTGCCTGGAGGCCTGTCAAGAATTGGGAAAAAACTGCCCATGGTAAATTGGGTTGGGGGTATTTGAAGCAGATTTTTCATCTTTGAAGGCAGATTGCAGACCTTCCCCAGAGACTTCTCCCTCACCTGTGTCAACTCTGAAGAGAACCTGGCTGTGGCCATCTTAGAGGTTTCAGGGTTGCCACAAAGCAGGAAAAAGGGATGGGGGGACAGTTAGTTAGATGGGGTTTTGTAGCCAAAACAATAAAGTTTTCCTGTGGGACCCAAGGACCTTCTCACAGGTGGCTGGCCAGAGGAGGACTGAACTAACCAAGCAACTGGCCAGCACCTGGATTGGACAGCGTGACCAGGGACTTGGGGGAAAGGGGAAACTTTTACTTTTTAATTAGGTGAAAGCCATGGGAACCTTCAGTCAGCTTTCACCAGTTGTGCCAATAGGATGTATCCAATAAATTGTTCTTTGAGGAATCCGCCTGCCTCAGAGTTCTGCTTTCTATGGGTGCAGCGCTTGGAACACTGACCACCTGCAGCTGCTCTAGTCCTGACCAGATAAATCCCCCAGAGGCATCGGAACAGTTTCTGAGAATGCCACACACTCGTGGTCTTCTGCGGACCTCTCTCCACCCAAGGAATTCGCACTCGGGCCTCCCCCAACACACAGGCACAGCCTGATCTTTCTGTGAAAGCGCATCTGCTCCCAGCACAGAATTGGCTGGCACAGCTGGGGCAGATGCAGAGGAGCCGCTTCATTTGGGGCACCTTCAACGGCCTTTCCTGATGGGCTGCAACAACCAGCATAAATGAGCTGCAGGGGCGCCTTCCTTCCCAGGCCGAAAGGCCGTCTAGTGTCTTCTTTCCCTTTGTTGACAACAATGGAAATCGGGTGGGGGGGGTGTCCTATTGCTGTCCTTTTACTTCTGCTAGGTGAGTTCTGGCCATCTTGCAATTAAGGGTTGACTACGTCAGGCAGGAAGGCCTGGGTCCAGCTGGCCAAGCGAAAGGCCTGCCCTTGGTGAGCAGGAAACTGGCTTTCCCAGGGCAGTCCTGGCCCTTCTCTTGAGCATCCTTACATGCAAAGGTGCCACTGGAGAGTCAATGCTGCAGCAACATCCAGCTTCTCTAGAAGGTCCTGAATGGTGAGGACAATGAGCTACTCAGCCTGTCCCAGCCAGGTGCCCTTGCCATCACCACTGCCTGGCTGGCACCCTTTTCAATTGGACCACTAGCAATGAGTAAGCCACTCCTCCCAGTCTCCGCCTTATAACTGTGAGCCTTCTTGTTCCATGCCTCTCACAGTGTCAACTGGGGGTCCTTCACCCATTGCTTGATCACCCCAGGTCTGTGGCTAGGCAGATCTCCCTCAGTTTGATTTCAGATCTTCCTAACTCTTCCTAACAAAATCTTCAGATTTTGAAGCCGAAATCAGTGTCGGCAGTCGCCTCCTCCAAAGACCCCTTAAGGCATCCAGGCTGCCTTCCAGAATCCAGGCTCTGTGTGGGGAGAACCCAGCAAGAAGACCCGATACATGAGAAGCATCTCAGGGACCACCATCTTTGCCTGCAGGACACCTTTCCTGGTGCCATTGAACAGAATAACAGAACTGGAAGGGACCTTGGAGGTCTTCTAGTCCAACCCCATTCAAGCAGGAGACCCCATACCATTCCAGACAAATAGCTGTTCGGTCTCTTCTTTAAAACCTCCAGTGTTGGAACAGCCACAACTTCTGGCGGCAAAATGAACTGTAAGTCCATTTTATAGGTTTCCCTGATAGAGTGAGCCACAAACCTAATTTTGGCTGGCTGGCTGGTTGCCTTTCAACCTGAGGCAGAGACACTCTTCCTGAAGCTAATGGAGAGCCAAGGTCACCTGCTAAAAGCTCTAAAAACCAATTGCTACCTGAAAGAATTTGACACATTCCTGGTTGTCTTTCTTGTCTTCTGGGGGTTAGAGTTGTCTTTTCTTGTTCGTTCATTCAGGCATTGGTGACAATTTCCTTTTTAACTGCGATGCTCCTCTTTGCAGTTTCAGCTTTCTGCGTCTCCAGGTTGATGGATAAACATAGTGTTGGGCAAGATGAAAAGAGCATTTAAGAGTGCTGGCAGGTGCTCCAGACTCCCAGGGGGGATCAAGTTGCAGATGCAGAATTGTTGTTTAATGGGCTGTGGAACCCTTGATGTCTCCCACGGCTTCCTTGTTTTTATGTAATGATTTGCAAGGACAATTCTAGTTTGGATCTCTTTCCAAGAAAGCAAAATTCGTTTCAGACACACCAAGAGAAAAATGGGACAACCCTTCCTAATAATGAGGACAGGCTGTAGGAAGATGCTGGCAAGATGGGTTGCCATGGCAATGCTTTGAAGATGCAGTCCCAAAAAAACCTCAAGTGAAGCTCCTCCCTGTGGGATCTCCCTCAGCTGTGGTGTGTAAACAGACAAAAGAAGGGAAGGACAAGACTGAAGAAATGGGAACCGGTCTTGTGTCCAGTGCTACTAGACTGACTGGATATAAGGTCTCAACTAAGGGTGTGGGCTGTGATGTGGGAGAACTGACAGCTTCACACCTTCAGGTCTAGGGAAGACCAGGCCATCTGTTTCTGCCAGGGCCCTCCAACCCCAGCTCAAAGAATGGCTTTAAACTCTAAATCACTCAGGAGCTGAAGGCCCATCTTCTCCCACTGCAGCAGACCTGGGCATTCAATGCATTCCGTTAAGCAGCTCTCTGCAGCAGCCTTTCAACCCTACCTCATTTGTGGAGCTTTGCAGGTTGTCTGACCTCAGAACAACTGCACTTCTTTCAGCATCCCAAAGCAAGGACTCCGACTTTTTAGCAAGCCTTTGGGACAGTCTCTAGAGCCCCCAAACGAAGGTAAGTCTCCAGTTTGGATGAAGCTGCAATGCTGGGTATGGTGGGAAGGAGGAGATGGTGGCCAGAATTTTTAGCCCAGCATATTATGCAGATGGGAGTAGTGTGGTGGCTCAGTTGTTAAGATGCTGGGCTGGTCAGCTGGAAAGCCAGCAGCCCAGGTTCAAGATCCAAGCGCCACTCAACTGGGTGAGCTCCCATCCTCACCTCAGCACTTGGCAACCTAGCAACTTGAAAGTATGCAAATGAGAGTAGATAAATGGGTACCACTATGGTGGGAAGATAACAGCACTCTGTGACATCATACTGACTACATGACTGCGGAAATGCCTTCGACAGCGTTGGCTCAATGGTCTTGAAATAGAAATGAACAGCGCTCCCTAGAGTCAGCAATGACCAGCAGAATAAAATCTGCAGGGACTCCTTCACCTTTTATATTATGCAGCCAGCCAATGGTTCCAAAACTGTGGCTTTCTTTCCCTCAACAAACCTTACAAATAAATCACTTGCATTAAGGCACAGTTTGTTTTATCATGATTTAATGGACAAACCACACTGAGTTGGGTTTGACTTCTACTGAAAGCCATCAATCTTCTTTTACAAACCACAGTGTGTCAGTTCACACAAACCAATGCTACAAGCAAGCATCGCAGCTGAGCAAAATGTGTAAATGTGTCAATGAGCTCCTTGTGCTTGCTAAGGATTCTCTCTTTCCCACTTTCTTTCTCTTTCTCTTTGCTCTCTCTTGCACACTTCTCAGTCATGGCACACTCTTAAAAAGCAATTCAGAGTTTGTGCAGATAAATAGGCCTTTCTTCTGTTATCCTTCATGCTGTTCAGCAGCAAAGAATTCTTAATGAATACTTCCAGAATATAAAAATGAAGCATCTATTTAGAAAACTGTAAGCTGAGTTGGTAAGCCCTTTTTTACACATCCACTATTCTTGGAGGCCTCTTGGAAGTAACTCAATTCCCCCACCCTAGTCAAAATAACTAGGGCCTCCCCCCTCCACTCTAGAACCTTCTTTCTATCAGCAGCCCTCTCTCCTTCCTACAAGTTCTGTTTCCTCCTTTGCCTGCCATCCACTGCAAGTAGAAGCCCCCCCGCACTGCCCCCCACGCAGGCAGGCTGTCTTCTGTGGCTACACCGGCAGCCTCAATCCAGCAACTGACAGTTTAGCACTGCTTATTAAAGAAACATCTGTATTAGCCAGCAGAGATAAAAGTTTATTGCCTTACACTGCAGCTCAACGACACTTCCCTTAGGTGATTATATGCCATGTTACAGATAAGGGCAAGTCTTAAGATAAGGGTCACCTTATTCTTATTGCATTAATAAGAGCTTTCTGCTTTCTGCTTTCTTGATTGATTGAAAAAGCTCAGAGAACAATTAGCTGCAGCCCAGTAAGTTCCTCCAACTGCCAGATGACACAATGTGAACTTTGAGGCTGCTGGGAAGCACAGAGCTTTTCTGTGCTAGCAACTGAAGGGCTCCCATCCATCATGGCTGCGGTGGTCTGTTGCTTGGGAACGCTGAGATGCTGCAGCTTATCTGCAGCCCCCCTCCCACCCCCATGAAGGGCTCCCAACATCAGGATGGTTTGCAGATCCTGAAATCGAGGGGAGGGGGGTGAGAGGACAAAGTCCCAGGTGGCAGCCAAGCAATCTGGAAAATGTCCTCTTTCATCCAGATGTCAGCAATCCTGGTGGCTTGGAGCTGCTCAGACATGCTAAATCACAAACTGTGCTTAACTAGCCACCCACAGCTGTGCTCCTGCTCCAGGGAAAACATCAAAATAAGCAGATCGCATTAAGGGCCACTACATTCGTGTGCTTTTCTTGGTTTTCACTTTATTCTAGTGCTTTGTGACCCCAGGCTCAGGGTAGAATAGCAGGCTGTGCTAGCATTTCCAGAAGTGTGACACAGCTGTAGATCTGCTTGGGAGAGGATGGGTTGAACAATGGGGGGAACCAGGCAGTGACCCCAAACCAAATAAACAACAGAGTGGCTTAACCCAACAACCTGTGGTTAATTCAATAGACAATGGTTAGGCAACCGGTGCTTGCGTAATAGGGGGATAGTAAGACGCCCACCCACCGCAGGCAGGAGCTAATTTGAGCCTCAACATATCACCCCAATTTCTACAATCCCTCCCTCCCTCCCTCGCTGGTGTCCAAGGACAGAAAGACGTGTCCCCATTGTCTGCCTCCAGTTCCGTGTTCAGGTTTGTGCAGCCACTGGCTCCGTCCTTGGCGGGGCAGCAGGAAAAGACCCAGCAGGGCGGTCCCCTTAATCGGCCGCAGAACGCCGCGGCCTTTGCTTGGAGTCGGGTCGTAAACCGAAACCCCCGCGAGGGCTGCGTGCATCTCGGGACGCAGCCTTCTCCCCATCCCGCAAGGCAAAGCGCAGCGCGAGCTCCGGGCAGGGCGATTGCCGGTCGAAGGCCAGCCCGGGCCGGGATCTCCGCGCCGAGACCCCCCGCCGCGTAGCGCAGCTTGAAGGACGGGGAAAGCGAGACAGCCGGAGGGGCCGCGAGAGAACCGCGCCCCGTCCCGGGGAATTGGGGGGGACGGGGACTGCGGGCCCGGGAAGCGGCTGGGAGGGGGTGTCCCTGCAAGGCCTGGGACCAGCGCGGTGGTTTGGGGGGCGTCTCGGGCCAAACCGGGCGGGCCGGCCTCTCGAGGCGCGGGAGGGCTGGGAGGCGCAGCCCCGCTCGATGGCGGAGGGCCTTCGGGTCCCCGGGCAGTGGGGGGTGGAGAGGGGAATGGCCGCTCTCTGGGGATGGGAAGCCCCGTTGGGGAGAGCCGACGGGAGCGGCTGGGCGTTTCTGAGTCCGCCCCCAGAGCCGCCCCGAGAGCCCGGGTCTTCCTCCCGCTCGGCTGGGCGAAGCAGCCCTTCCGCAGACGGGATCCTGTCGGAGGAAGCGCTGCGCCCGTCTGCACCGCGATGGCTGCGGGGCTGCGCGGAGGCGGCGTGGCCGGGAGGTCCCTCTGCGGAGCGCCGCCGCCGGAGAGGCCGAGCCGAGGAGCGGCTTCGTGGCCGGGGCTCCGGACGGGGCTGGCGGAGTGCCGGGCGAGCGGCCTGCAAGCGCCGGGCCTGGTTTGCGGGCCGCTGCTCGACCCGGGGCTGCCCAGGGCCGCTTCGCCCGGAGCTCCTCCGAGAATGGCTTCCCCGCTTCGGCCCGTGGATCTGCCGGGGCCGCCGCTTCTTCTTCGCCCTCTTCGGTCTCCTTCGAGGCATCGTTTCCAAAAAAGGGGGAGGCAGAATTTCCTAGATCTGCAACCATGAAAAAAAGCAAAATCGCATCGCCCCGTTTTTCAGGGGCAAACATGAGCGCTTGACGGAGCCTCGCTTTTGCCGGTCTCTTCCCCGGGCCAGGAGGGCTGCGGCTGCCTGGGGTCGCGCGGGGAAGGCGAGGCGGTGGTCCTCGCAGGGCGCCTCACTTGAGGAAGAAGCGCGTCTTGCTGTCCCCGATCAAGAACCTGGCAGGAGAAAGGAGCGAGGCGTGAGAGGCAGCCCTCCTCCCGCCCCCCCCCCCCGGGCCCTGCTTTTTCTCTGGGGCGGGGGCAGGCTGTACAGCCTGGGTGTCCAACTTTGGCAACGTTAAGAAAAGCGGGCCGGAAAATTCTGGGAGTTGAACACCAGCCTTAAAGTTGCCAAGGTTGCCAACACCCCTGCTGGACACCATGCCTGCTTCCTCTTTCAGATTCCTCACAGGCACCTCTTAAAGGGTTGATGCTGTCCAGAGCCCAGTTTTTGGCAGAGGAGTCCAACCCAAAGGACTACTCCCCCCCCCCCATGTTGCTGGGGTTGGCAGCTGACCGCCATAGCATCCTGTCTGGCATTCCAGAGAGAGGAGAGGCCTGCCCTGGAGGACTCTTGGGAGAAAGCTGGAAGGAGCCGCAGCGCTTCCACTCGAGACCTTCTCCACTTGAGAGCTTCTGGCTGAACCTTCCTGATCCTGCAGTCTCAATTCTAGAACCACAACCACACTTCTCCTTGCTGCCCTTCTCTGCAGCCCTTCCACACTGAGGCAGAATAACCGAGTTGGAAGGGACTTCAGAGTTCTTCTAGTCCAACCTCTGCTCAAGCAGGAAACCTCATACCATTCTGGACAAAAGGCTGTCCAGTCTCTTCTTAAACACATCCAGTGTTGGGGCACTCACAATTTCTGGCGGCAGGTCATTCCACTGGTTAATTGTTCTGTCAGGAAATTTCTCCTTAGTTCTAGATTGCTTCTCTCCTTGATTAGTTTCCATCCATGTTTCAAGAGAAAAGGTCGACCCCCTCTTCTTTGTGGTAGACCCTTAAATATTTGGACGCTGCTATCATGTCACCCCCAGTTCTTCTTTTCATTAAAGAGACTTTCTTAAAGGATTGGAGGTGTCTGCAGCATGTGGTCAAAAAAGTCAAGATGGTGTCCAAGCGGTGCAGTCAAATATCTGTTTTTATGTGCATTGCAATCTTGAGTTTTGTTTCTGATACCCCTCTAAATGGCATTTTATGGAACTTGGGGGCAGTGTATTAATAGCTATCCCACCCATTTTCCTGTCCCCCTCCTTATCTTTAATCGATGCAGAACCCAGGAATGAACCTCATGGTGCCCCTCCAGAGATCCACTTCTGATGAAAGCTCTTTGAGATGCTCATATGACTGTGCAGTGTTCCAATATCTCAGAGGTTGACCCAAAGAAGAGGGAGTCAAGCTCTTCTCCAAAGCACTTGATGGCAGGACAAGAAGCAATGGGTGGAAACTAATCAAGGAGAGGAGCAACTTAGAACTAAAGAGAAATTTCCTGACAATTAGAACAATTAATCAGTGGAAGGACTTGTCTCCAGACGTTGTGAATGCTCCAACCCTGGATGTTTTTAAGAAGAGACTGGACAACCATTTGTCTGAAATGGTATAGAGTCTCCTGCCTGAGCAAAGGGTTGAATTAGAAAACCTCCAGTGTTCCTTCCAACTCTCTTGTTCTGACATTTCTGATATCCTACACATCTCCTCCCTCAGTTTTGAGCAAATAATATCTTCCTTTTGCTCTGTTCCAGTCCTGGAATTGCCTTTTCTTGTGCCTATATTTGTCTTGTTCCAAAAGATCTGAGCTCATCTTGTTTATCTTTCGTGCCCCGGCCATTGGTGGAGAGACAATGAAGGGTGTGGCTTTAGGAGACAATGTTCTTTCTGATTCTTCACTGAGTGATGGAGGAGATACGGTTTCAGCAAGACACACATCTCATCTCAAGCTGCTTCCTGGTTTTGCCTTCTACTTAAGCACCCTCCTAATCAAGCTCTCTCTGCTTGGACCAGACAAGATTTCTGCAGCCCTTATAAGGTGCAAGAGATGTGCCACAATCCATCATCCAGATAACTCAAACCATGATGCCAGAAACCAAATCCCTTCCACTTACATAATCTCTAAAGTCAAGCATTTAGAAAGGCAACAAAGTTCTGGAATCAAGTTTACATGAGGGATTGATACCACTTTGTAATGCCTTGGTAAGACCACACTTGGAATACGGCATCCAGTTCTGGTCGCCACGCTATAAAAAAGATGTTGAGAGTCTGGGAAGACTGGAGAGCAGAGCAACAAAGATGATGAGGGGATTGAAGATTAAAACATGAAGAACAGTTGCAAGAACTGGGTATGTCCAGTTTAATGAACAGAAGGACTAGGGATGACATGATAGCCGTCTTCCAGTATTTGAGGGGCTGCCACAAAGAAGAGGGGGTCAAGCTCTTCTCCAAAGCACCTGAAGGCAGGACAAGAAGCAATGGATGGAAACTAATCAAGGAGAGAAGCAACCTGGAATTGAGGAGAAACTTCCTGACGGTGAGAATAATTGATCGGCAGAACAACTTGCCTCCAGAAGTTGTAAATGCTTCCAGTTCTTAAAAACTGGAGGTTTTTAAGAAGAGACTGGACAACCATTTGCCTGAAACCTTTTCCATGCTACCTCACATTCATCTTTTTTTTTTTAATTTGATTTATATGCCACCCTTCTCCGGAGACTCAGGGTTATAATGCATTAAGCAATAGCCTTCATATTTTTGTATATTTTATACAAGGTCAGCTTATTGCCCCCCAAAACTGGGTCCTCATTTACCTACCTTAGAAAGATGGAATCCCTGGTGGGATTCAAACATGGAGTAATTGCAGACAGCTTAGGGTGCTTAGTCTGCAGAGCTAAATCCTGGTTTATACTGAACCTAGTTCACATTACCCTTGATTAAATATCATTTATGGCTAAGCCTGCTGCACAAACCTAGCTGCTTGTTTAGTTTATGATACCAAAATGAGATATTGCCTCTCCCCATTTCTCACTAAGCACCAGGGAGGAAGAACCTTGTTGATGGAATGACAGTGAATGAAAAAATTATGGGGATGTCAGGATAAGGTCCCCATGATCAGCATTAGCCCAGGGTCACCTCTGGCTTTTGAATGGCACCCTGAGGGGCCAGATTCAAAAAAGTTGGCCTAGTCAAGCAAAACCACGTCACTTCTAAACATACTTGCAATTAGATTAATTACAAACAAATGTGATTACTTCCCATGTGTTGCCTTATTTATGCCTTCTGTCACTGAAAACTTTGGGAGACCAAACAGAAGCAGACGAGAGGCAACAGGCAGCCCTGAGGCACCCATTCCTGACATCGGCCAAGATGATACTGACTCAGTTCTTGGGAGGGAGGTCTTTCCTGGCCTGGCTTGGACAAACACTTCCACATTCTCGTTCTTGTTGAACCAGGGATCCTTTAACATCTCAGACAATCGGAGATGTTCCATTGATTATTATTGAGGAATTGATGCTGATAGACTCAAAATTCCTGAGTCCCGTTCCAGAATCAAGCCAAGGATCCAATTAGCCCAGCCGGGCAACCCCGTGAAGTGGCATTTGCCCTCTGGAATGAGGTTTCCCCCCCTCCAGATCCATCCAGCTCCCCCCTCCTCCGCCCCCAGGGCATTCCAGGAGGCCTTGAAAACCTGCCACGTACCTTATCAATGCACCCACCAGGAGTGCAGCCCCCATGGGGCCCACCCAGTACACCCAGTGATAGTCCCAGTGGTTGGCAGCCACTGCAGGGCCAAAAGCTCTGGCCGGATTCATGCAGGCTCCAGAAACGGCTCCCCTGAACAGAGAAGAAAGATTGGCAGAATGAAACCGCCACTCCCAGGAATGTTTTCAAGGCTTCGGGATTCTTCATTCTGGGCAAAGAATTCCCCTAGAGACTTCTTCTCTGCGGCCCCATTTATCCTCACTGAGTGCAGAGTTAATTGGTGATACTAACCATGCCCTCCCCCCCCCCCCCACCCTAGGCATTGACCAAGACGAGGCCAATTCCGGTTGGGCCAGGAGGCCAACCGCATCCAAGACTCCTCGGTGTAGACTGAAGTGGCATTGAAAGAACCAGGAGATGAGCCTCCAGGGACAAGCGAAGGTCTTCGGAAGGGGAAGGGCTGCTGCAGGCGGGGCTTCAATTGGTCTTTAGACAAGCAGCAGGCAAGCACTGCAGGGTGAGATGTATTTTCCCCCATCCCCACCTCAGGCCAGTGAGTGGGCAACTGTCATGTTGTTATTCTGTTATTCTGAACGAAGAAGGAGACGTTTCCTGGGATTTTGCTGTGAGGCACCAACAATTTTGGCAGGGGGGTGGGGGGAGACACACCCTGACATGGATCTGTAAGGGAAGATCCCTCTGGGCAATGGGCCATGTCTATCAGCTGAGCCAAAATCAGGAAGAGAGCCACCCAGGGATTCCAGGACCCCTCCTTAGAGGCTACCCTCTTCCCTCCACTTGCTGATCTCTGTCAACAACAGCTGGGAAAAATTACTTAGCAGCTTAAGCACATAATGGCCATCCCTGGCTGGCTCTCTCTCTCAGTTTTATCACTTGATGGGTGTGGGAGTTCTTCTCCCTGATTGCAGGTGGGACGGGATTGAAACCCCCTCCAGACAAAACCTCAGTGGTGCTGGAGAGAGACTGAGTTTGAATGCTTCTGGACGTGAATGGCCCAACTACCCAGACCGGCACCTTGGATCCTAGTAGCAAAGAGTGTGAGGGACCCAGGCAGGCCAGAAGAGCTGTTTCTGCCCCCCCCCCAAAGTCCCCACATCCACCCCAGCACAGGGCTCTGTCCATCAGCCAGGCAGTGGAGCTGTCCAGCATCTCAGGAGGCCCTGCAGCCTCACAAGGGAGCTGGCCAGTGGATAATGATAATGATGGCAATGCTGCTTCCTTCCTGTGTCAAATTTGGGCTGAAAATGGCTCCTTTCAGATGATGCCCAGGAAGGTCATGAGGGCGAGTCTTATCTCCTTGTGCTCCCCACAGGCTAAATGCCTTCCATAATGGACCTGAATCCCTCAAGGAGCAGGTGCACTCCGGGGCTTGACTCCGGTAGGTGTTGGGAAGGGTTCAGGCTCAGCCATCGTGGTCACCAGTCCTCCCTCTCCCTGGTTGTGCTGAACATGTGCACAGTTGTTTCTTACATCTGCCGATGTTTTTGTATCAGTGTTCTGAGATGTGGAAATGCTCCAAGTTCACCCATCTTGAAACCAGCTCTGAACCTGCCTGTCTTTTCAGCTCTTCCTTCCAGAGTGGCCCTTTGGGTTTAGGTAGAGAAGGGAGGGCAGGTGGTAACCTCTGCATGTGTTAACACCTGGGACTGTTGGGAGGGGGAGGGGGAGCGAAGGAGGATGGAGAGGGAGGTGACTCACGCAAATAGGTAGTAATGTGATGCGGCAGTTTTTTGTTTTGTTTTGTTTTTTGAGGAAGGGAGTGTTAAGCATTAATTAAAGGGAACAAATTTTGTGGGGCAATGGGTTGCATTTTTTTCAAGCCAAGTCAAAACCTCTTGTCTGAAAACCCTATAAAGCAGGAGTCCCCAACCCTGGGTCACGGGAAGAACTGGGCTGCCCAGCAAACCTTACTGTAAACTGAGTGTGCAAGTTGTGCGCTCCTCCTCCTCCTCCTGCCCCCTCTCCCCTCTGGTCCGTGGAAAACCTGTCTTCCATGACACCAGTCTCTGGGGCCAAAAGGGTTGGGGACCACTGCATAGGTTTCAAGTACAGCCTGGCCCCAAAGCAGCAGAATGGGTGTTGCACCAGGCGAAGGAAGCATTTTGATAGACTAGATCTTTCCAGGGCTGCTTCTCTGCTCCCCCTTTTAAGGACAGTTTTACAAACCAATTCAATAGCAAAGAATGTCGACCCAGGAGGCGGGGCTTACTGTTGAAGGCATTCGTGGGGAAAGAACTTTCTCCTGGACCTGGGCAGAACCTCCGGCCAACTCACCCAGCCAGGATGTCCACGGTGACGGTGAGGCCAATGCAGAAGGGTGCCAGTGGACTCTTGGTTTTCTCATTAATGGCCCCCATGCAGACAGCCATCACCAGGAGCATGGTCATCACAATCTCCCCCACCACAGCAGCTGGGAGCTGGTCATCTGAGGTGATGGCCGTGAAAGCTCCTCCTGTGGCATTTTCATACCTCTCCCACACTGTGGTTACCTGAGACAGACATCAAAGAAGGATTATCCCAGAGTGATAAACCTGGATTAGCCAAACATACAAAACCCTCGTTCACTAGCAGTAACTGTGAGAAGGATCTTGAAGTCCTAATGCACAATGACTTAAATATGAGTCAGCAGTGTGTGGCAGCAGCCAAAAAAGCCAACACAATCCAAGATTGCATTGATAGAGGGAAATAATCAAAATAATGTGAAGTATTAGTACTTGATAGCAGTAGTCCAGTATCTCGGGGGCTGAGATACTGGACTACAAAGAAGAGGGAGTCAAGCTATTCTTGAAAGCACCAGAAGGCAAGACAAGAAGCAATGAATGGAAACCTATCAGGGAGAGATAGAACTCAGGAGAAATTTCCTCACAGGGAGAACAATTAACCAGGGGAACAGCTTGCCTTCAGAAGTTCTGGATGCTCCATCATTGGAGTCTGGACAGCCACTCGTCTGGAATGAGACAAAGCCTGAGCAGGAGGTTGGACCAGAAGACCTCCAAGGTCCTTCCAACTCTATTAATATATGAATAACCCATAGAAATTTGAGGCCTCATCTGGTTCACACAGGTCTCATAAGTATGTGAGGTCCTTGAGACTGAGTGGCTGCTTTAGCACCGGACAAAGATTTGGGGTTTCCACTTGGCCTTTCTCCTTGGCTTCCCATTGAAGGTTTGCAGTTTCAGGTGCCCCCCAAGCGCCATGGAACCAGAGGTGGAGATGTTCTCCTCCTACAAAGGCTTGGAGAGGAAGGCCTGATCCAGAAGGGCTTCAGCAAGTGACTTCCAGTTGGAGGGACTTGAAGCCACAGCTGGAAAAGGAGGCAGACATCCCACCTCCCAGCCTTCCTTGCATCTCCTTTGGCAAGTAAGGAGGGTCAGCAGGAAGGACATGTTCAGGAGCCAAGCATCCCCCAAGACATCCACTTTTCCACCAGCCATATCGGCTTACATTGGTTCTTTCTGGGGGGAGGGGTTGCATGGGAGATTGCCATGGGTCAGACACGTCGTCCTAAACCCTGTGAGACTGGACTGAAGTTGCCATAACTAAAAATGAAGCAGCCATGGAAGCAGAGAGGACAAAATGTCAGACATGTTATCTAAAAGATTCTTCAGGGAGGCAGATAAAGAAAGAAGTTGGTAAAGAAACAAAGGAAAAATGTCACCTGAACAAGATAAAGGAAGTTCAGCATGTGGTAAACCCCCCTCCCCCCCTCACACCCCAATCTCTTCAATAGCTACCAAATGTATAGTAAACAAAGCAAGAGTAGCTGCCAGTCTTGTGAATCACAGGAGGAAGGACTTTGGGGGATAAAAGGGGTCCTGAAGCCCACCCAACCCCCTCTTTGAGTCATCTTTGGATCCAGACCGGGCAGCTTCTGTCCCTCTGCCTAGTGCCTGCCAGCCTAGTGGAGGAGGAAATGTGGGTGCAAATGTGCACGGGTGTGCTTAAGTGTGCGAGGGAAAGCAAATGTATATTGTAAACAGTAAAATGTTGGTGTTCCTTTAAATTCACCGGGCCTTTGGGTATTTCAGAGGACCGATTGTATCTCAGTGTTCATTGAAAGTGATTTGTGTGTGTCCTTAATTATTTCCGGCTGTTGTCCAAGGTTTTGTGCCTTGTCTGCTCCAGCCCCACCTCTCTCGCCCAGGTAGAAAGCAAGGAGTGGGGAGAGGTGACAAGATTTGCAGGCCTCAACAGGCCTCAACAGGCTGTGAGTGAATGACCATAAGCCAAACCTGGGAGTGTGCATGGAGCACCACCCAACGTCTGCCAGAACCTCTGCTCTCCATCTGCAACAGTGTATGTGAGAATGGCCTTGGGAGACAACCAAGGGGACGGTGCCTTTGTTGGAGCCCAGAGCAGGAAAGTGGGGATGAGAAACATCTGAGAAGGGACCCTCCCTAGTTTCTTAGGCTGTAAAAGGGTCCAGGGAAAAGATGTACAGAACATTCAGAGTTGCAATATTTCATTAATGTAATCTTACAATAAAGTAGAGTTAGCTCATCTGGTCATACTTCCTGTCTGGTGTACCTTGTAAGGCTGCTACCTAATACCTCAAGTGCCCTCCCCTCCTCCCTTCCCAATCCTCCGCCATACCTTAGCCAGGCCAGCTCCAATCATTCCCCCGCACAACTGGGAGACCCAGTATGGAATGACCATCATCATGTTCAGCCCACCAACGAGCCAGGCCCCCAGGGAAACAGCCGGGTTGTAGTGGCCTCCACTGCAGGGAGAGAGTGGGAAAGAGGCATCTTTGGTCAGAGGAAAGCCTGGCAGGAAAGGGGCACTGCATCACCCCATTGCCTGCCAGCAGGGAGCCAAACTCACAAAAGTGAAATCAAGGCTCAAAGGTGACCACAGGTTTAACTCAATAAACTCTGTTTGAAACCTGTCTTTTAAGAGCCTAGTGCTGATGATCTGAGGGTGGCAGCTGAAGCTCCCCATTTAGTTCCACACAATTTCCAGAGTATTTTGTTCCTAGTATTGATTTTTGTCATATTCTCTAGGTCAGGGGTGTCAAACTCTATTTCATTGCAGGCCGCATCAGGGTTGTGTTTGACCTTGGGGTGCCGAGGTGGGCATGACCAGCATGACATAACTTGTGTTGGGGAGGGGCACATGTGGTGGCCCAAGAGCTCTGCCAGTGAAAATGGGCTCCTGAACTCCATTTTCGGCTGGGACAGCCTCCTGCAACCCTCTGCCAGTGAAAATGGAGCTCGGGAGAACAGTGCATGGCCCTCGCAAGGTTCGTTTTCCCTGGCACAGGCACTGTGGGACAGTCCTTAGCTGTTTCAAGGGTGGCCCTGTGGACCAGATCTAGGCACCCTATGGGCCAAATCCGCCCCCTATGCCTTAAGTTGGACACCCCTGTGCTAGGTGTATCTTATAGGAAAGAGTCCAGTCCAGTGCTACTCCAAGGTACTTTGGATGGGGATCACAGGGGAGTAAGTTGTTGTTTAAGTAGATCTTTGGCATCTGCCCTGCCGCTCTGTATAAATGGGCATCATATCCTCTCCTCAGTGTAACTGCAAGGTCCCACAACAAACTGCAGATCACATGTTCACTAGCTCTAAACTGAGGGCATATACCAGCCCAGTATCTGATTTTTTTATTTTATTTTTTTTTGCTTCAATGGTGAGATGGCCTAGCCCTTGGTATTTGAACATAATTTTTTTAACATTTATGTTTTATTGTGTTTTACTAATCTAGGTGAAATATTAATAGACATGCTAGTCCAGGTATGATTATGCCATACAGTCAATCAATCAATCAATCAATAAAACATGTCTGAAAGAAAGAAAATATCCCAGGTGGGGGCTCCATTTAAAGGAGGAGCAATGCAGAGGAAGAGGACTGACATTGCAGACCTGTCAATCAATGTTTCTCAACAGTGGCAAGTTGAAGATGGGTGGACTTCCAGAATTCCACAGCCAGCAAAGCTGGGAGTTGAAGTCCACCCTTCTGCAACTTGCCCCGGTTGAGAAACCCTGGTCTGGTGGATGGATCTTCTTGAATCCAGATGACCCCCTGTTCCTCAGTCGCTCCTTCATGGCTAACGTAGCCACATCCCCAAGCCAGACCGCACAGCTGCCCCTTCCTTCACCTGATATTCCCCAAGATGGCAATGGTGAGTCCCAGCGCCAACCCATGAGCCAAGGCCGGCTGCAGCCTCCCGGTGCCTTCTGAGTTCTCGACGACCGAAACGCAGCCAATGTAGATGAAGAAGGCCGAGCCCACCAGCTCCCCGATGCAAGGCTGCAGGTAGCGCTCGTACCAGTGGGGCTGGGCTGGGCCATGCTTGGTCTCCATCTCGGGCTCTTTGAAAGACATCGGTCCAAATTCCAGGTCGGACATGGCTGGCCAATTCTGGAAGACAAAGATTATGCCCTGGTATGCAAACAAGTTCCCTGCCAGCCTAGTGAGGTGGGTGGAGGTTGACCCTGGAATGTGACAATGGGGCCTTAAATCTGGCTCACTTGTCATTCCCCACAAGGCCACTTTGTTCTGGGTGGGGTGAGGCTTTGGCAGAGTTGTGTCCCCATTGTCCTCTTTACCCACCTCTGGTAACAGGCAGGGAAATCAAACCCACAACCACCCCACTCTTGTCAACACTGCAGCCAGCCAGACTGGTCAGGTGAAGATCTCTCCTCTCCTCTCTCTCTCTCTCTCTCTCTCTCTCTCTCTCTCTCTCTCTCTCTCTCTCTCTCTCTCTCCTCCCTCCCTCCCTCCCTCTTTTCTCTGTCACCTTCTCTCTTTCCAGTCTCTCTTCTATCTCGTCTTTTTTTCTCTGTCTCCTTCTCTCTCTTGCTCTCCCTTTCTCTCTCTCTCTCTCTCTCTCTTCCTCTCCTTCTCTCTTTCTCCCTCCCCCAAGAACAGAGCACAGAAGTCTAAGGTGAAATCAATCAGCCAACTGAAAAATTACAAAATTGGGACGGGCGCCTGAGTTCACCCCAAGGTTGCCCCAAATTTGTTTTCTGCTGTAACCTACATATTTGTAGGCCTCCAAAGAGGTAGACTTTTCCCGGGAGAAAGACTCCAATGGCTCTACGATTGCCTGGTTCTCCCTTCATACCAACCCAGAGAGGGAGCTGCCTGCTTTTAGTTTAGGGGGCTGAATGAACCTGGTTCAAGTCTTCAATTCAGGGCTGAATGTGCTACTTGAAAGTTGGGTTAATTGGAGAATCCAGGCAAGATAGTGAGTGAACACGGCTGTTGAATGGCAGCTGGGCAAGGGCCGGTTGTTTGGTTGGTTGGTTTAATTGGTACAATGGGCACTTTACAACGTCATAACAAAAACATATGAAAACACAAAAGCACAGACTAAAAACAGAATTAGGAACAAGTTAAAACTTGCAATAAAAATAAAGATCAAAGTTAAATATTCAAAAAGCTAAAAAGTTCACAAGGCAGCAGCGGTGTCATCAAGCCGCCAGCCATCCTTGGGGCTGCATCGTACTTTTAGATGCCATGCTAATCGGCAAAGCCAGGTCTTAACACAAAAGCCAGACGGGTGGAGGCTTGCCTCACTTCTAGGAGTTAGATGTTCTGGAGTTAGATGTTAGGGCCACAGCAGAGAAGACCTTCCCTCTTGAACCCACCAGCCAAGATTCCTTGACTGACGGGATACGCAGATGCCCTTCCTGCTTGAGTAGGTGGGACGGGTTGATGTAATTGGGATGAGAGAGTCTGATGAGATTTTGATGGGCTGCTGCTTAGAATGGGATCGCAAATAACAGCAGAGAGATTACCTCACTGTTTCTCAATCTTGGCAACTGAAGACGTACAAACTTCAAGTGGCCGAGGCTGAGAAAGACTGGATTAACTAATCGGTGGTTGAGACCATGACAGTCACGGTTGCCTTTATGGGCATAAGAGAACCCCAGAAAATCATACTTGTCTTCAAAGCTCAAATTCAACTCAAAACTCACTTCCTTGGCTATAACCTAAAATGTTTTTTGGGCCACAGCATTGCTGAGATGTCCCAAAGGTGCTTTTTTCAAGAGGTAACTGAACTTTCTGATTTTTCTTTGAAGAAGCTTCTTCAGCTCTGACTGGATGGTGGGGAATTCAGTCAGAGTTGAAGAAGCTTCTTGGATGAGAAGCAAAACATCTTCAAGCAAAAACAAAGTCAAGTTGCCTCTTGAAAAAGCACCTTTGGGACAACCATGAGCTGGATGTCAGAGAAGCTCCAGAGATGTTGCTGAGATCATCACTCCACCACCCATCATCTACTACTATATTGATCGGATAAAATCCACCATTTTTGAAGTTCTGTACAGTATAGTGCTGGGCAGAAGCATAGAGCTGATTGCAGGTCAAAGCAGACACACACATACACCTTTCCCATGTTAACAGGGCAGAAAAGCCCCCTCCAAATTGCACCCTTTGCACCCCTTCCTGGAATCCTTCCCCTCCCTGCTGAAATATGCACTACTAGGCACCCCACAATAGTGTGGGAGTACAAGGACCAGTTTCTCATGCAATTATTTAATCGTTCTTTGCTTTCTTTGACCCAATAATGTCTCCAGACTGGAGCTGTAACGGTAGCCCCCAAGATTCCACATGGCCAAAGGGTTTGGGGAATCTATTGGGCTGAAAGGGTCAGAGCATGTCAGGCCCAGGACACTGTGGGTTTGCTTCCCAGGAGCTATATCCTCCCTGGCTCTCAAAGGACCAGAGGAATCACTGGGTGGGAGGCTCAGAAGGTGCTTGAATCAGTGAGGACTAGCATCTTCAGAGACACCCTCATTGAGTGTATGAGTGGTTGCTTTCGAAGCTTGGTTTCTTGGTCCACAAGCTTCATCTGGATTACCATCTGATTTTACCCCTTTTGCCCAAGGCAGCCTCATAGGAAACCAGCTGCAGGTCTGAGATGCACAACTGTCAGTTTGCGCTAAAAATACAGTACATAAATTTGTATATATATCAAAATAAAATATTGGCTTGGGAACATCCTATTACTCCCACAAAAAAGAATCTGCATTGGACATTTAAGAACTGAAAACTATTCCTCAGCAATTATTGTATAAGAAATGAACTTTGGACTGAAGATCCGACTTAGAAGAATTTTCTCCAGAAGCTTCTCTTCTGTGCCAGTCCATGTTCAAAGCTGGAGGCAGCTCCTAAAGGTTAGGGACCCTGTGCCCCATCTCTGCTCATCATCAGGCAAGGAGAAACAAATTCATTCCTGCAAAACTCCTAATGAAAAAGTATTCCAAGAAAAGAATGAAGGAGCTTCTTGCTTTTCAAATATTCTTTTTTGCAATTCTCTGCTTTAACATTTCCAAAGGTATCCTATTTAGACCACAGAATTTTTCATTTGTGGTCAGGTCAGTTCCTTCTTAGGTACCTCAAGTATTTGGAATCCAAAGAGGGGGGGCTTTGTGAAATGATGGCTTTCCTGTCCCCTTCTGGATGGAGCCCTCCTTCTCCTGAAGACCCCACCCCTACCCCCAACTGTTGCAGGACTCACCCAAGTCTCTCTGCTCCTGGCTGCAGCTGCACGATGGCTTCACCCTGGAAGAGCAGCGGCTTCTGACCAGGCTGCCCACGGCTCCTCTGGCTGACCAGCCCCTTTGGTAGGAGTAGCACTTTTCTTATCTCCCGGGAATATTGACACCCTCCCCACTGATGGGGGGGGCATGGGAGAAGGGTGACAAAAGTGCAGTCAGGCCCAAAGGGGAGGGGAAGGAGGGGCCGTTCCAGCCGGCTGGGGAGGAAGAAGAGCTATTTGCTCTTCAGGGGTGCTGAGTTCAAGGTTTCATTTCGGAAGCCTCTGCCAGATCTGGCTGCCAGGCTGGGCGAAGTAGAGCCAGCTGAGAAACGCTCCTTCCTCAACGCAGTGGTGCCTTTTGGAGAAAGGCAGTCACTGCATAAGCAAGGAAGACGGGGACATGGCTGCCTCTCCCAAAAGAGGTGGCACCACTGGTGCCCTCAAAACTTCGCCTAGGCCTTTCTTGAATGCGACAGAGGCAGTCACCCCATGATAGGTGGACTTTGACTCCCAGAATTCCTCAGGCATGAATTCTGAGAACTGTCGTCCTATCCTTTGGGAATGAGCCAGCATAAAAAGCACTGACAACAGAGTGGCCTTGAGCATGTACAGAGGGCTTTTACAATGAGTCTGTCTGGGAGTAGAGGTGGGATTCAAATCGGCTGCCTCTGAAAGGCAGGCAAACCCAGTCCCTGCCGTTGCATGAAGACACCTGCGCTCGCCTGCAATTAACGCCTCTGTCGTGCCAATCCTGGGCAGAGAATTGAGCTCCGAGGCCTCCTCCGCTCAGGTGCTCAAAGCAGAAAGAAAGGTGGGCAAACAGTTCCTGCCGGAGCCAACAAAGAACGGATCCTGTGGGCTTTGGCCCCTGGTGCAGCAAGTGGGAGCAGCGTGTCTTTTGTGGGGAGGCCTCAGGGCTGCAGAGATGATCCCTGCAAAGGGCACCAGAGCCAGAAAGGGAGGCGGCACCAAGATGACAGATGAGACGCTGGTGGGAGGGATCACTCCAGCACACAGTCTCCCCATTGCAGTGGCCCTCAGCCAGCCTGTCAGAGTTGCAGCAGCCCCACTCCTTAAGGCTGCATGGGACACAATGGGAACAGCGCACTTGTTGGGGGAATCAGTTTCCAGGCAGATTTGGGGGGGATCATTCAGATGAGATTTTATATACTACAGTTCAACCTCCACATTGGGCTGTGTCTTGTGGCCAGCCAATGTAAAGGAGGGACAGATTTTGAGCAATTAGTAAATGTTTAGTTAATCAGCAGACAGGGATGGCACGATCAGGCTTCTACGTGTACCCTGGAAGGGGGCTGCTCAGTTTCAGAAGCCCAAGAGCCACAAAGCTGGATAAAATCCAGAACTGCTGCTTCTTTCAAAACACCAGGGAACTTTGCTTTAGTCCAGGGAACAAATTTGTATCCAACTTCCATCTCTTTGGAATTGGACCTGTGGAATTGGGGTCCACAGCCATTGACGAGGGTCTCAGTGAGCAGCACTTCTGGATTTGAAGAGAAGAGACCGGATGTGCCCCCGCCCCCCGTGGGGATGGCGAAGGCCAAAGATCCCCTCTACTCTCAGCCACCAAGGCTCACTGGGAGCCTTTAGGCCATCCGTGCTCTCTAAGGGGAGCCAATCTCACAGGGGTTCTGTGGTGGGGGAAAAGCAGGGGAGGGGGCTACCGTCTTCCCCAGAAGCTCCTGGAAGAAAAGCAGATGATAAATCTACTGAATGAATAACTAAGTAAAATTTAAAAAATGTCTGGAAGCAATAAATGCAATTAATTCCCTTTACTAGATTTGCAGGAAGGATTTCAAAAAACGCTTAAGAGCCAGAACTTCTGATCCTCCAGCCAGCCATAAAACTAGCAAGATTTACACAGGATTTTGAGTTAGAAGGACATTCTGAAAGAACTGGGTTATCACTAGTTTTCCTCTCTCTGTGTATCTCTCTCTGTCTGCTGGGGAATTCTGGGAGTTGAAGTCCACCAGGCTTAAAGTTGCTAAGGTTGGAGACCCCTGTTCAAGCAGGAGACCCTTCACCATTTCAGGCAAATGGCTGTCTGGTCTCTCCTTAAAAACCTCCACCCACAAGTGAATTAAATAATGAATTAAATATTGAATTGAATGTATGAAAAGTTAATTAAATAATATAGAAGTGGGGTGGAATCTACCAGCATGGCTCTCCCAACTGTAGAGTGATGGCAGGAGTGCCACCCTTGAGCCACAGGTGGCCCAAAGCCCCTCGTTTTTTATATTAAAAAATGAGGGGCTTGTAGTTCTTCCTCTGTGCTCTGGACCCTAAAAATAATGGCGTTTGATTCCTGGAAAATGAGGCGGGAGGAGCAGGGCCCGAGGAGATGGAATGTGCCACTGCCATTGCGACACAGCCTGGGCCTGGCCCTCACAGCCGGTATGTCATCCCCTTTGGGATGGGACAAGAATGTGACAAGGTGTACTGAGCGTGGCACCTTTGCGCTTCAGGGGTTGAGTAATCTCTCCGTGGCTTTATCAATGTGTTGGGTAATTAAGAGGCCTTGTTTATAGCCGTTGTTTTTCTGTTGGCTGGAGGTGTAGAACACCACAGATGTTTTTACAACAACGTTTTGCAAGGCTCAAGGGGCAGGGAGGAAATTTCCACTTCCTCGCTTCAAGCACAAGCTGCCTCGCTGGTTCCTGGCAGCAGCAAAGGGGGCCTGAGGAGTGGAGGGGTGGGGAGAAGGGAGTAGATGGCTTTGGCGCTTCTTCTTCCTCAGCTGATGGGAAGCTCTGCAGTATCAAGTCACGGTGAGCCGGTCCTGCCGTTGGGCAGCAGAAAATAGCAGCTCAAAGGGCAGTCACTTTGGGGGAGGGGGGCAGAATGGATGGCACCATTGCTGATCCCCCTTGGCAGACCCAGTGATGCCCTTGTGGCCCTTGGACGTAGGCAAGGAATGAAAAGGTGTGGTCTCTGATTACAAAAGGGCACCCATCCTTCTCCCTAAATAATCTTCCTGCATCTGGTGCCTTCTCAATGCCCCAGACCGTGACTTCCTTATTCCCCCCTCCGGAAGACTGATGGGACCTGTAGTCCACTAACTAAAGCAGAGTTTCTCAATCATGGCAACTTTAAGATGTAGGGACTTCAACTCCCAGAATTATTTAGACAGCATGCTGACTGGAGAATTTTGGGAGCAGAAATCCATATATCTTAAAGTTGCCAAGATTAGAACACCAAATTAGAAGAATCCTGGAATTCAGCTTTAAAGACCCCAAAGGATTTCAGGTTCTCTTGCAAAGCTACCTTCAAACTATGATCTGGTTGCAGTCAAAGGGAAGGGACATCCGGATGAAGGTTTATCTGTCTTTGAGACTGAAACCAAGCCCTGCAATGCTGTTAAGGCCAGAGGGAAGCAGTCAAACTTCAAACCTTCAAAAGCACCTTCCTCCTCTCCACGCTCCTAGCTGCTATCCAGCATCATGTCAAGAAAGGGCCATGTCTCCTCATTGGTGGCTGCAGGGAAGTCTGTTCAGGGCTTTGGGCCTGCAGTCAGCCGTGGAGTGCCCAAACACCAGGCACCCCATTTGTCTCCTTTTTTGAACACTTCCAACCAATCAGAGAAGTCTTAGCATTGAGGAGAGGAATCTGTGGATAACCAGTTTTCTACGCTGGCTCTCCAGGTCAGCGGTTTTCCTGCTAGTCTTCCAAGCAGGAGTCATTTTCTAAGGCCAAGGGAGCAGGCTGTAAACTGCTTTTGCTTTGCATGGTCCACGGGGTTGTCAGATGGAGCCAGGTGTGATGTTTGCGAGGCAATTATTTTGGGAGGCCTTCAAGATTAATGTTAAATCTTACAAGCTCAGGAAACAAGAACCACTTGGATTTCTGGAAAATGTTTTATTACTAGAAGATAACGTAACTGGATCTTGAAAGCCTACCAAGGTAATTCTCAAGCTCAACTCAAATCTACTGTAATTACGGCAAGGCCTCTTTCCCAAGCTTTTCCACTTCCCTGATCTCCCAAAACCCCTCTCTGTTCCAAAGGGCTGTTGAATCCTCTAGCCCAACATGTGACCATGATTTATGGTTGCCAAAATGCTTGTTCCAGACAAAATGGCAATGAGATTCTGGAAACAAAGACAACCAACTCCTGCTCTTGACCTCAGCATGAGAATGCAACATCTGGGTAAAGCAATCCTTCCCTTAAACAAACCGTGAGAAGCCAGCCTTATGCTCTGGGGTGGTGGGGGACAAGGAAGGCAGCTCTCCTGCACTTCAAAAGCCCCAACGTGCTGAAATTGACAGGTGCCACTTCTCCCAGGCAGGCTGAAGTTCTTATTAGCAATGCCGTTAGTGAGTAACCTCTTAACCCTTTTCTGTCATGACCTCTGGGGAGCAAAAGGCAACACTAACTCAGTTTCTGAGCCCTTTAACAAGGAGTCCCCATGACCGGGTATGGCAGAAGGAAAGAGAGACCTCTTGTTAGTGGCCAAAGCCAATCCCAAGCTGCATCTCTAGCTCCTCTGAGGACCTGCAGCTTTGCTGGCCTCTCCCTCCCTTGACCTTTTTCCTCCAGTCAACCTCTGGGTTTATTTATTTATTGTATTTATTGGTTCAATTTATATGCCACCCTTCTCCAGAGACTCAAGGCGGCTTACAATGCATTAAGCAATAGCCTTCATTCTTTTGTATATACCTGCTTAGTAGAGCTTTTGACCTACCCTAAGCAGTGTTCTTTTTTTATATATACAAAGTCATCTTATTGCCCCACAATCTGGATCCTCATTTTACCTACCTCGGAAGAATGGAAGGCTGAGCCAACCTTGAGCATGGTGAGATTTGAACTTGCAGTAATTGCAGGCAGCTGGCAGCTAAGTGCTATTTAACAGCGCTTTAGTCCGCTCCTCCACCAAAGCTCAATAGTTGAGGGTTGACAGCCTCCCTGGCCACCCCACCCCACCCCCAGGAATTCACAGCCAATCCCTACATTTTGGAGACCCACTAAGCAGTTAAAGCCACCCCTTTCTCTAAGAGTCAGGAGAAATTATAGTGTGATGGAAATGCTACTCACAAACAGCTACTAAGTGAAGCCAAGACTTGAGTCTTTTCTCCAGCCTTGAAGCAGCTAACAAAAGTCATCCAAGCTAATGGGAACTGTCTAATTAGGACCTGGCTTTGTCCCTCGCAGCATCACAACAGCTACCAACCTACTTGGGAATTGGTCTCCAGCTGTTCTTTTGTATCATTTTGGCTTCCAGAAGGGAAGGGAGTTTTTTAATCATTGTTCTTTGAAATGGGAGTTCATTAAGCATCCGGGAGCTCACCAGAGACTTCCAAACCAGTGGCTTGCCATCATGGTCTGCCTCATGTCTTACTCTGGGGCATCCTGGGGTTCATTAACTAGCTCAAAAGAGGTCCGAGGCTCTTGGGAGTTTTCACACCTGACGCCCAGGTGCTTGGAAGAGCACATTGTCACTTCTAAATACAAAAGTAGCAGGAAGGAAAAGACAATGTAGCAAGTTTAAAAATAAAACATATCATTTTCTGATCAGTGAGATAATATTAATTCAATGGTGAACATATGTGTTGGGATATCTATGGAGATTCTCAGTCATCCAGGCCATGGTTGTCCCAAAAGTGCTTTGTCAAGAGGCAACTGGACTTTCTGGTTTTTCTTTGAAGATGTTTCGCTTCTCATCTAATAAGCTTCTTCAGCTCCAATGAAGAAACTTCTTGGATGAGAAGCGAAATGTCTTCAAAGAAAATCCAGAAAATCCAGTTGCCTCTTGAAAAAGCACCGTTGGGATATGCGTTACAATACTCTTCAAAATATCACTAAAAAAACAACCTGAGATTGCAGGTCTACGGTGCTGTCTTATCCTACCAAGAACATGCTCATTTCCCCACAGCTGAGTTGAAGTCTTCTCCACCCACCCTTTGGGCATGCTGTGCTCTGGATATGTAGACTTGAATAAGGCATTTGATAAAGTAGACCACAGTCTACTTCTTGGTAATATGTGGGATAGACAGTACCGCCACCTGATGGATTCATAACTGGCTGACCAGCCAGACTCAATGTGTAGTCTTCAATGTAATTACATCTACATGGAGGGCACCATACACTGGGGTAACCCAAGATTCTGCCTTAGGCCCAGTACTCTTCAACGTTTTCATAAATGGATTTAGATGAGGGACAGAATTTTCAGATGACACCAAGTTAAGGGGAATAATCAACACTTTAGAAGATAGAGTAAGATCCAGAATAATCATGATTGACTTAAACACTGGGTCCTATCCAACAATATGCAATTCAAGTGGTGGAAAAAGTAAGGTCTTACACATAGGCAAGAAAAATCCAATGCACAGGTAGCATAGGTGGTACCTGGCTCAACAGTAGTAAACGTGAAAGAGATCTAGGAGTCCTTGTGGACAAGCACTTAAGGGTGAGCCAGCAGTGTGCTGCAGCTGCCAAAAAAGCCTGAAGGAGGGCTGGAACCTGGCAAGCCCCATCCTAGTCCAGAGCCTGAGCCACTCCATCACATGGACTTCTTAATATAAGTGATTCAGATATCCTGAATCCTCCCCACAGCACAAGGCGGAATAGCACTCTAGCAATAGCACTTAGACTTCTATACCGCTTCACAGGGCTTCACAGCCCTCTCTGAGCAGTTTACAGAGTCAGCCTCTTGCCTCCAACAATCTGGGTCCTCATTTTACCGACCTCGGAAGGACAGAAGGCTGAGTCAACCTTGAGCTGGTCAGGATTGAACTCCTGACTGTGGGCAGTTAGCCTGTAATATGCGTTCTAACCACTGCTCCACCGCAGCTCTATAATACATAAACTATATACTATAGTGCAGTGATGGTGAACCTTTTCGACACCGAGTGCCCAAACCGGAACGTGTGTGCGTGCATGTGCATGTGCGCACTCCGGAACATCAGAAACCCAAAGACCAGCTGGCCGGTGTGCATGCACACACATTTTTGGAAAAACATCCCAGAAAACATCCTGGTTTTTGGCCCGTTTTCAGGCGAGCCACCTCTGGCACGTGTGCGATAGGTTCGCCATCATGGGTATAGTGTAACTCTAAAACTGTATCATCATCATCTTTGTGGTCAAGTTGCCAAGGAGGACCCCTTGGAGGGTAGAGCTGAGGATTTTGTTCAATATCTGTATGACAAAACCGCCCAGATTCGGGAACAGCTGGACTCTAACCCCAAATGGGTAGATCCAGGGGAGGTGACTGGGACAGGTCTTGAGACTATTATATGGGAAGAGTTTGACTCTGTGACTCCAGAAAACATGGACAGGATACTGAGCAGTCTGAGCGCAGCCACATGTTTATTGGACCCGTGTCCCTCCTGGTTGGTGCTGGCCTCCCGGGAGGTGGCACAAGGATGGCTCCAGGGGATTATAAATGCTTCTTTGAGTGAGGGTGTCTTCCCCGCCGCTTTGAAGGAAGCGGTGGTGAGACCCCTCCTCAAGAAGCCTTCCCTGGACCCGGCAATGTTGGTAAATTATCGTCCCGTCTCCAACCTTCGCTTTGTTGCGAAGGTTGTTGAGAGTGTGGTGGCGCGACAACTGCCTCATTACCTGGATGAATCGACCTATCTAGATCCATTCCAGTCGGGCTTCAGGTCCGGGTACAGTACGGAGACGGCATTGGTCGCGTTGGTAGATGATCTCTGGAGGGCTCAGGACAGGGGTTGCTCCTCTGTCCTGGTCCTATTAGACCTCTCAGCGGCTTTTGATACCATCGACCATGGTATCATGCTGCACCGGTTGGAGGGGCTGGGAGTGGGGGGCACTGTGTTGCGGTGGTTCTCCTCCTTTCTCTCCAACCGGTCGCAGTCTGTGTTGTCAGGGGGGCAGAGGTCGACCCCGAGGCCCCTTGTATGTGGGGTGCCGCAAGGATTGGTCCTCTCGCCCCTTCTGTTCAACATTTATATGAAGCTGCTGGGTGAGATCATCCATGGTCTTGGGGTGAAGTACCATCAGTACGCTGATGACTCTCAGATGTACATCTCCACCCCAGACCACCCCAATGATGCCCTCGAAGTGATGTCCGGGTGCCTGGAGGCCGTACGGATCTGGATGGGGAGGAACAGACTCAGGGTCAACCCTTCCAAGACCGAGTGGCTGTGGTTTCCGATATCCCGATATAGTCAGTTGGTGCCATCTCTGACTATTGGGGGCGAGTCATTAGCCCTCACGGATGGGGTTCGCAACTTGGGCGTCCTCCTGGACTCACAGCTGTCTTTAGAAGGGCATATGACGGCCGTGGCCGAGAGGAGTTTTTATCAGGTTTGCTGATCCGCCAGTTGCGTCCCTTTCTAGATCGGGATTCGTTACGCACGGTCACTCATGCCCTCGTCACCTCACGCCTGGACTATTGTAATGCTCTCTACATGGGGCTCCCCTTGAGGAGCACCCGGAGGCTCCAACTGGTCCAGAATGCGGCCGCGCGGGTGGTGATGGGAGTGACGTGGCGCTCCCATGTGATTCCCCTCCTGCGCGAGCTGCACTGGCTTCCAGTGGTCTTCCGGGTGCGGTTCAAGGTTTTGGTTCCACTGGTTAATTGTCCTCACTGTTAGGAAGTTTCTCCTAAATTCCAGGTTGCTTCAGACTGGACAGTCCCTTGTCTGAAATAGTATAGGGTCTCCTGCTTGAGTAGGGGGCTGGACTAGAAGACCCCCAAGGTCCCTTCCAGCTCTATTCTGATTGATTAAAGAATATGTGAGGTGGTTTGTTTGTTTTTTTTGCTTTCTTTTTTCTCATCCTAGGGCTAAAACTCAACATTCCCTAAAGGACCAGGATGATGTCCTGGGGGAGGGGGAGGGGGGCATTTAGGCACCAGGGAAACTAGCTTCCAACTGCCTCCAGCCATGGAGATTGACTGCACAACTTGGGGCTGGTCATTTTTGCTCACTCCATCCACTTTACAGAATTGTTGCAGGAGAGGGAGGAAAAATATATGTTCTGATGTAACTCAAGATACGTCTAGGCAAGAAGACTGAATGCCGTGAGAAGCCAGCATGGTGTAACGGTGCAAGTGTTTGGTTGCCCCCAATAAGGCCCCGGTTCTAGTGTCTTTCTGCCATAGAAGAAGCTCCAGGGAGGATGCCAGGCCAATTCTTCCCCTTTGGCGTCCAAGTGAGGATGGGGGATGAAGGTGGGCACCACCTCCCCAGTCACAGAATAACCATGGTTGAACTGTGCATTACTGTAGGTACACAGCCTTGATCTCCTGAATGGAAGGTAGAATCTAACTCAAATAAATATGGAACGCCCAAAGTTCAAGACAAGCAAACCACTCAAAAGGGATCCTTGCTCAAGAAGCAATCGCTAAAATGTCACTCAATGCCAAACGGAGTGGCCAGCTTGACCAGGGGACTCCCGGACTGGCTGGCCTTTGAGTGGCCAATCTTCTTTGCCTTGAATGGGGACTTCAAACGGAGACATGCATTGCCAAGTGTGCTAAATATGTTACACCTCGACTTCAGGTCTGGCAGGTCAAGAGAAAAAGATGTCGGCTAAGTCTGGTGGAAGGATGTTTATTCTGAGTCAGGCCAAAAAGGTTGACCGGATTGCTCTCCAGAAATCCCATCCAGCAAAGTTGCTTGTTGCGAGAAAATTGCAGGAAATTTTGTACACTGCAGAGATGGAACGAGTGTGGTTTGCAGGAGCAGCACGCCTACCATGCACGAGGGGCTTCATTCGCACCAATGCAGCTGCCCTCTTGACTTTGTTGGCCACATCTACAAACTCCCCCGACAGATGTGAAGCCCTTGCTAGAGACAGCCGCCTTGTACCAGGCTGGTTGTGACACCCTTCCTTCAGCCTCACTACAGGGCAGATATTGCAAACTGCTCCCGATGCCAAAAGGGTAAGCTCAGTACCACAAATTCCTTGCGTTGCAAGTTTTATCGGACTTTGTGTCAAGCCCGAGTTGTCCTCTTCTAGCAGTAATCCCCAATTTCTCGTGACATTCTGCTCACTGATAAGGAGTGTTACACAACCTACACTCTTACAACGTTTTATTACCTAGCTCTAGCATCAAGGTTTCAGCAGGGGATGCCCAGGAAGATTTAGGATGGATTGGGGATATGCATAGTTGTGATGGATGCATTTTGATTCTCTTTTTTGATTTTATTTGCTAACTAAAGGTGGTAGTAAATTAAACTGAAATTTCCTGCCTCTGGATGCAGATCATGGAGGCAGCAGCGGCCTGTATCTGTGCCTGTGGTCATATATGCAACATACAGTATGTGCCCCACAGTGTCTGTGTGTGTGCATACGCATCTCTGTCCTCCCTCTACCACCTGGGAGAGGCCACCTCCTGCATGTGGCGCTGCAGAGGCAGCCCTGCCCACCTCCTCCTTCCTCTGCTGGTCTTTTCCCAGCAGTTACATAATCTCTGCTGACTGGGAAGATGGGCTGAGTTGGGGCAGGGTAGCTATTTCCAGAAGCTGTAAGCGCTTCAGCATTCAGCTGCTGTGATCCCTTGTTTGGCAGCAGTCTAAGGGTAGGGTGGGACACACACAGAGACAGAAAATCTTCCAGGCAAAAGATCCCGTGCATAGATGCCCACCCCCTGCCCCTGAGTGGCTGGGGAGTCCCCGGCTTCAGGAATATGGGGGTGGCTTTCCGGGGGGGAGGGGAGGGGCAGGGAAAGCCAGCCTCCCCACGGAGCTCTTGGCAGCTGCCAGGAGCCTTGCAGGGTTTGAAAGGAGGGACACAGGAATGCAAAGCCCCAGCAAAGGCTCTCCAATCAAAGGCAAAAGGGAAAGTTTTCACAATGAATTCGTGGCAGGCAATCAGGATGCCAAGCTGGAGCATGTCAAGGGCAGCCATGCTTTGCCATGGCAACCCAAATCCCAGTTTTCTTTCGCTGGCACCACAGAATTTCCCCCTCCCTCCACCCGCTTTAATTCTTTTAGGAACAGGCCTGGAGCCGTTCTCAGCTTTGGGGGCCCAGCCGGGGCTCCGTCACAAGCAGCATTTTGAGGCAGGGATTCTCCAAGCAAGACTGAGGTAGCCAGATGAAGAGGGGAGACAGGCACCCCTCCCTTAAGGCCTATGGTGGTTCTGTCTCTGGGAAAATACATATTTTATGCTCTTACACCTGGGAATTCTGTCCTTCCCAACTTGGTGAGTGGGATCCAAGGCTCTTTGGCTGCCGTGGACACCTGAGGCCCATTTAGCCAGGAGTGCTGGCCCTCCACAGGGAAGCAAACACCCTGTTTTGCCCCATAAAACATGGAGAAGTGAAAAAAGACTCAGGGATCTCGCTTTCAAATTGGCACTGCCAATAAAAAGAATACTTGCAGCTTAGAGTTGGACGGTGGGGTCCTTGGTGCTCTCTGAAGTTGGTCGTTTCCTTGGTCTTTCATTACCAACTAGGTAACATAATCAGTGCACTGACAATTAATGTCAGCATCAACCATGATGTTTCCTAGTTGGGTAAATGAAACATCTGCAAGAAAACAAGCAAGTCCAGAGAGTACCAAGGGCACCACAAAACGGCCTTGTTCTTTTGCAATTGGAGAAATCAGTCATGGCAGTTTCTATTTCAGCTCCTGGGTCAGCATCACCCTGTATTTTGCCAGAGGGGGCGGGGGATGCCTTTTGCAAGGGGCAGAACATCTGCTATGCATGCAAGAGCCCCCAGTCAGCTCCATCATTGCTCCTAAAGGGGATCTTGGTGGGGCTAGAAGAGCTGCTCTCTGGCAGAGCTACAGTTTACTCTTGTAGGCCACAGTTGCCCACTAGATCTCAGGGAAGACTCAACTTCAAGCTGTGCTTGAAAAATCATCTCCGTGATTTGGAGGAATTGGGGAAAGTGGGGAATCTCAGTGCTTGACAGTTTCTGAAGCACCAAAAAAAGCACCAGAAGGCAAGACTAGAAACAATGGATGGAAACTAATGAAGGAGAGAAGCGACCTGGTTAAGAAGAAATGTCCTAATGGTGAGAATCAGTAGAAGGGCTTGCCTCCAGAAGTTGTGGGAGCTCCATCACTGGAGACTTTTAAGAAGAGACTGGACAGCCGCTTGCCTGGAATGATATAGGGCAGTGATGGCTAACCTTTTTGCTATCATGTGCCAAAAGTGGGGATCACGTGGCGGGGTCACGCACTTGTGTGCCCATACCCGTAATTCAATGTGCCCCACCCCCGCACTACCCCCACTTTTGGCACGTGATGGCCCAGTGGGCCCGATAGGCCCATTTTTTGCCCTCCCCAAGTTCCAGAGGCTTTCTTGGAGACTGCCGAGGGCGAAAACGGCCCATTTCCCGACTTCAGGTGGGCCTGGAAGGCCCAAAAATTAGCTGGCTGGCACACATATGCACGCTAGAGCTGAGTAGGGCAACGCTCGCGTGCCCACAGATATCGCTCCACGTGCCACCTGTGGCACCAGTGCCCTAGGTTCGCCATCACGGATATAGGGTCTCCTGCTTGACTAGAGGTTGGACTAGAACAGCGGTCATCAACTGGTGATCCATGGACCACTGGTGGTCCATGAGAAAATTTTGATGGTCCACAGAAAAATTATTTGCATTTTTTATATTGCACTAAATCAGAGGTCTTCAAATTACAGCCCCTGGGACGGATATGTGCAATGAACATTTGTGTTGCTGCAGAGTCTTCCCCTTCAGTGTCTTGTGTGGGGCAGAAATTCTGACTCGGGGTCTGTTTCAGCCTCCTGGTGCAGGGCTTTGGGCGAAGGCTGGAGGGAAGTGCCACTGGTGGAGAAGAGCCGGAGGGTCTTGTTCCAGTGGGACTGCATCATGGCCTGAAACTGGCTGACCATCTCAGCCCCCTGAGCCTCCAGGCGCTGGTACCTGGCCTTGCACTCCCGCAGGTCTTCCCTCTGCTTGGAAAGCCTACACTCGTAGTCCTCAGTGAAGTGCTTTTGCTGAGCCTCCTTCTAGGTCAGATCCAATTTGAATTGATCCAGCTGCTTTGCCAATTCTTTCTCATGGTGGCTGCTTAGCTCCAACAACTGCTTCCTGTTGGGGCCCTAAGGAGCCCGAGCAGGCAGGCGAGAAGTGGCTGGGAGGGGAGGGGCGGATAGAGGCCGTCAAGGCACCCCTCAATGTGAGTGACATCAAGTTGGCCACACCCATCCAGTCACATGACCACCTAGCCACACCCACCCAGCTGGTCTTTAGGCAGATCATATTAGTGGTCTGTGGGATTTAAAATTAGTAGTCTGAGGTCTGAAAGGTTGGTGACCCCTGGACTAGAAGACCTCCAAGTTCCCTTCCAACACTGTTATCCTGTTAAGGTTCCTTTCAGCAGCACAACTTAGCTGTTCCTGCAAAGCCCCACCTTTGGTAAGTTCTTCCCCATTGATGTCTCTAGCCATGACTTTTCAGTCAAACCCCTCTTCCAAGTCATGCCCCCCACTGTGCCAGAACAGGTGTGACCGTGAGCACCAGGCACCTCACTGAGCAGGCAAGGGCTTCTACCTCACTGGAGAGGCCAAGGTTAGAAGGTAAACAACCCAGCAGAAAATATACCGTATCAGCTGTTCCAATAAATGTCTGAAGAATTTGGCAGCTGCCGAACCATCCCAATAAAAATAATTTATCAGCCTCCTAACCCTTCCCAAATATTTCTTTGAAAGCAAAGGTGAGAGCAGATCAGGGAGGGAGCAAAGGGCCCTCCCAGGAGTGGAAGAGGCAGGACTTCACCTTGGCAAAGGTGGATTCCAGAGACTTCAATGCCAAGCAGCCAAAGTTCAGATGCGCAAAGGCCTGGGCCAAGCGTGGCCATTGCTGGCAGCAGCTGAGCAGCTGGAGGAGAGCAAAGGCCTCCAAGAGGGTCACGTGCAGAGCTGGAAGCAACTTCTTGGCCTGCTGCTGCTGCTGCTGCTCCGCTCTGGCCTTTGGTGGCTCTTTTGACGCCCAGCTAGATCCCAGATTAGCTGTTGACAGGCCATCCTCCTGCAGCAGCAGCTCCTCCGCCCCATGGAAGTGCTGCCCCCTTGCGGTCCTTGGGGAACTGCTACTTTAGATCAGGCGAAGAGAGCTAAGGGGGAGGGAGCAGCAGAAGCAGCCGTCTGTGGCAAGGCTTCCATTGCACCAGTTCGTGGCTCTGACCTCCTTTGCTTCCCATCAGTTCCCCTGCAGGCCATGGCACTGGGTGCAACGGGCCGCTTGCTCTGTTCTGACTCCCAGCCCGCAAGAAAACCCCTGCATGAGGCACTGTAGCTCCCGGCCCATCAGGGTTAACTGGAAGAGAACTTGGAAAATGGGAAACGTTTCCGAAGCTGGTTAAAATCCGAACGTCCGAGGAATCAAAAGGCAGCTTTTGGAGCCCTCAAGAGCCACAGAGTTTGGCAGGCTCAGTCACAACACCCATCTCGCATCACTCCTTTGCACGTCTCCTGCTCCCAGGCCCACTGCAGGTTGCTGGTCACCTGTCACTTAATCATCAGAAAAGTGAGAATTCCTGGGCTCCACTGGCTGCAGGTGAGCCCCATGTTTATGATGTCAGAGGGCAACCCATCCACGCATTCTCAGAAAGCAAACTGGGGAGGCTGCCATCTCAGCCTACCTTGCATGAAGGAAGGACTTAAGGAAAGAGTGGAGGAGCCATTGAGCGTGGAAAAACGCTCATTTATTTTCTGATTCTTATAAAGGGGAAGCAGGTGGTTTTCCTCCAAAATATAAAACCAGGTGGGACAGAGAGCCCAGGTATCAATAGAAACATTTGCAACAGGTTGGTGCTGACAGATCTCAGGTTGGGAACCAGGGTCTCTGTTGCTGCACTCCAAAAGTCTGTCCCAACTAGCAGAAGAAAAAGCCTTCAGGGCGAAACTGGTTAGGGATTCAAGTGCTAGTTAACTTGAGGTTAGCCCCTTTAGAGGGTCACTAAATGGGAGGAGGGCACTTTTGGGAAGGGAACGCTCGTTTAAACAATCTCTGAAGACAGGACGAAGAAAATGGGTCAGGGGATCAAGCACAGGAGAAAGTCAGGGAAGAAAATTCGAGTGGGGGGATTCTGCTTCCCAGCAGGGGAGGGGCACTCCTTTAGGTTAAACAAAGGGAAATAACTCCCTTTCCTAGGGAGGGAGAAAATACCCGTGTGGTAGTGCCATCTGGCATTTTGGACGTGAGCTGCATTGGAGTCTTGTTCAATCAAATGATTATTTGAGTTATCAGAAAAAGGCACGACACGGCTTTACAAAACTTCACGATTTATTAACCTTCTCAGGGTCAGGAGTGCATCTCAATACAGCCACCAGAAGCTGCAGTTCAGAGCCAACAGGATTTCCCCCACCCCACCCCACTCCCAGACTGAAGCCAGCTTTCTTTTGAGGAAAAAGAAGGAAGAGGAGTCCTACGAAAGACACCAAGAAACTCAAGGCAGAAGAGAGTGAAAATGCACAGGAAACATCATTTCAGAAAGGAAGGAAAATGCAAGAGGCCAGGGAGGAGGAGGAGGAGGGCCTCTAAGGACTGCTGACAGCCAACAAGGCCCCCTTCCCTGCCCCAGTTGAACTGCCTCAGCCCAGTTCTGAGGCAGCCAGCAAGGTAAGGACTCTTGGACATCTAGGAGAAATCAGAATCCCTTTTGATGCATAATAGGTTTTTTTTAGAAAAAAATCCCTACAAAAGGGAGAGACTCGCTTGTTTTTCAGCTGCTCACAAAAGGAGTAATTTATTCAAAAGGTTGTCACGTGCCATAAATGGGGGAGAGGAGGATGCCTGCCACAGCTCCAAGGCTCATGTTCACCTGCGAGTATCTTCACGGGAGCAGGGGGGCAGTGGATGCATGCAGAGGCCCACCGAGAGGGGGGTAGCAGGTTCACCTGGAGCTCCACTGGAGCAAATGCGTCACAGAGTAATGTCCGCAAGGCCTGTAGAAAGATGGGAGAAATTGGGGCTTTCACACTTTTTTAAGCAGAAAAATCTATTCCCCAAAACCCCCAATCAAGAAGCAAAGTTCTAGTAACAGGAAACTGTGTGAGCTTTTTTTGCCCCTAGATTCTCTTGGAAGCCCATCAAATTCTCACAGAACCTTCCAGTTCCTCCCAATGCAGACCGAATACCCTCATCTAAGCAGGACGCATGTAGGGAGAACCACGGTGAGCGGACATCTTACGGGCTTCTGCTGGCCAAAAGACAGCTTTTGTAAGGAGAAGCCCAGGCAGATGCTGGATCTGAGGGAAGATGGTTGAGATCATCCACATGACTCTCCAGACAGCTGCTCCTCATGAGCAGAGCGTAGAAACTGCCATTTTTAAGGTTCGCTTATGAATGGAGTGGTTGGGAGTTAAGATAACATCAAGCTCACACTTGCAGCGCAGCCTATACAGACATTAAGCTCACCAAGCCTTATATTTTAATCAACTTTTTACATTATTTTATGTTTTGTGTATTGGAGCAATTGAAACATATCGGACTAGCAAGGTTCTACTGGACTCCTTGGTAAGTTTCTGTGTCCTTAAAAGAGATGGTATAAATTTGATTTTAAATGTTTTACAAATGTATGATTTTTGGACTATGAAGCAAAAGGATGCTGCTGGATTTTGAAAACTTAACAACAGAATTAAGATGTCAGAGGGGTTTGGAATTATAGCTTTGAATTACTTAGAAGATACTTTTTCGTGGCAAATGGAGATTGCTTTTTAAAAAAAATACTATTGAATACCTTAGTGCAGGGTTATCAAACTCGCAGCCCAAGGGCCGGATGTATCACAGGCTGGCCATGGCCATGGCCAGTTTAGCGAAAGGGGGAAAAGTCACGATACGTCACGTGATGCCGCCGTGATGCAAGTTTGACACCACTGCCTTAGTGTACATTTTTGAATAGTGCAAGCTTCTGGACAGAATGGATCAAACACATGATGAAACTGATAGAACATGCCCTTAAGGAAGTTGTAAAACAAGAATGAGCTGCAATAGATGGCAATGAAATTAAGTTGAAGGGCAATTTAAATGTAATATAAATAAATTTTATGAGTAACTTGTTCCCTAAAGAAGATATTAAACCAGGAAGCTGATTTAGATAATTTTTTTCTTCTGGATATACAAAAGACCTCTGCTAAGATTTGAAAGGTCTTTTTTTAAAAATGACAACAAAAAGATAAATTGTACTTGTTCATACATAAGAAATCTGTTCTGAAGAATTATTGCTTTGAAACAGAGGATCAGCTAATTACCTCTGGGCCTCTTTTTGAATGATTTAAAGAATATGTTTTAAATATTTAAATAAGATTTGTAAGATTGGCTTGTTTGACCAATTAAAAGAAGTAAATAGTGATATTTGCCCTTATTGGACTTTTGCTGATAAACACAGATTGGCCTACCGTTTGACTTTGTTTTCTTTACCTAAGAGATGATCTATTGGGAGGAGAGAGATTATTTAGAGACAGTCACAGCAAATAAAATTATTTTTACCTGCTGGGATGAAGGGAAAAGCTGTTTATTTTGTATGTCTCTCTTTTCTCCCCTTTTCTTGTATTTTTCTATATTTTTAATAGTTTATATTGATTTTTTCCACTTTTCGTTTATATTTCTTAATAAAAATTATTGGGGGGTGGGGGGGAATACTGACAAGCCAAGACATATGTGGATTGACTGCCTCCAGGCACAGCAACAAGCCCCAAATGCCACTGGTCTGGAAAGGTCAAAAATCAGACAGCCTGTACTAGTCCTTCAAGCTCTGAAGCAAGAGACAAGAAAGAAGACCATACCTAAATTCTGGGAATCCTTGATAGCCCAGCACAGGCAGTAATGCTGCATGAGCTGCTCAAATGGTTCCTTCTCATCCAGGAACTCAAGTGCCTCTACCCTGGAAGGAAGAAGACAAGACAGACGGTAGCAGACACAAGCTGCACTTGGAGAGAAAGGAGCTACCAGAATGGATTAGAGCAGAGGTCTTCAAACTTGGCAGCTTTGAGACTTGCGGACTTCAACTCCCAGAATTCTCCAGCCAGCATGCTGGCTGGAGAATTCTGGGAGTTGAAGTCCACAAGTCTTAAAGCTGCCAAGTTTAAAGACCTCTGGGTTAGAGCCAGGGTCAAATTCCCAGCTAGGTCCAAAGCTCACAGGGAAGCTTTGAGCCAGGCCTCCTTGCACGTATCAGCCCAACCCAGTCCAAGGAGCCCAACAGAGAAGCCTGGTGGTGCCTCTGAAGGGCTATATCACAATCTGTGAGTTGGGGAGCCATATTAATAGAATAGATAACAAACCAAAAGTCTGAAATTTGATTTCCACTCAAAACCTATTCTTAAGTTTGATACTATAGTATTTTCTTCCATCACAGTTTTTGAAAGACAATTGAGTGGATAATTGACATGCCCTCTGTGAGGACTACAGAGTATCATAACACCAACATAGCCAAAGTTTTGCTCAACAAAGCCCAGCCTGTGGCCCCCATGGTTGAGACGTTTGAAATTGGGGTTCAAGGGAAACCCTTAAGACACGCACCCCAACATTGCTGTATTTACCAAATACCTAGGTCAAAAGTTTTATACTGGATTTGTTCCTTCCTCCCCCCAGCATTTTCAGGTTTCATTTCCTCACCAAAGTGGGTAGCTAACATGATCTGAGTGTTATGCTACAGAGCATCCCAAAATCAATTTGGCCCCACTGGCCATTTTCATTATTTTAAAATATCAAGCTTGCACGGTATGTAGGCTTTTAGCTATAAAATCTCACTATTAAAAAATGTCATGTGATCAGACTCAAAGTCATTACAATGTATTTCAACAGCTTTAGACTGATTTAATTAGAATACTTAATAGTATTTTCAGGTATTCTATATTAAGTGTAAACTTAATGAACTGATTACGAAGTAATGTAGTAATGTAGTTCAGTTTACAACCCCATTATTCTTTTTCTCTTTTATATTAGGTAGGCACAGAGTAACTTTTCAGATGCTTATTATCTTTTCAGAGCATTACACTACTACTGTGGGGCCATGAAACTCTTCCAGAAGAGTCAGCAGCAACTCCTTAAAGCAGGATTTTATTTTTCTATGCTTTTAATTCCACAGGGCTCTTTGTTTTGAGGAAGATGGAGACTTCCCAATCCCAGGGGCATTTCAACAGCTTCGGTCAAGTCTCATCCTTATGGTGAGACCGAGGAAAAGCCCTGGAACTGACCATTCTCATATATCAAGCAAATCCTTTAAAAATATATACTAGGATAATTTTCTGACTTGAGCCTGTCTGGAGTACACCAAACATAACTTTGCAAATTTTTATGTTATAAAACTTTAAATGTGAACAAATCTAAGTCATTTGTAAAATAGCTTGTATCATAGTATTATCATATAAAGAACGCAAATTTTCTGTTAAATATTATGTAGCTCTGTTCTGTTCTATTTAATGGACATTTGTGAATAGCAGACATCTCTGCAAATTATCCTGTTAAAAACGTTTCATCCCTTTCTACACCAATGGGCCAATATTTATTCATTGATAACTAATTGTAATTCCACTATCAAAATTCTCCAAATAGAACAATTGCTGTCTTTCTCCCTGGCAATAAGACTAAAATTTATTTCTAGATCATGCAGTATTCATTTTTCCAACATTTTCTATTAATGTAAGAAGCATCAGTAAGACGCATTAGTGTCAAGTACATCATGTATAACTTAAGTTATATCCTGTCCATTATCCTCCTTTCATCGAAATGTGCTTTCCAACTCCCTCACTCTCTTACCTAAGAAACCCATACAATGTTTTCAGTCCATTAAGAAAAATGCAAGTTCTCCGAGTATATCAGTTACCCACTTTTACAGGAGGGAAGAGATCGGAAACCTGGGCTTGAAGGAACAAACTGCAAAAAACTTTGGCAAAGGTTTTGGCTGTGGATGTGCACACTCACCAATTCAGGAACAGAACGTTCCGTTGAACCCTGGAATGTTCCGTTCCCCCTCCAGACCTTGTTGTTCCGGGGGCAGTTTCCTGAAGTTATCAGTGAGTTCTGCACATTCCTGGTTTGGGGTGAATATAACAATGTTTTTAGATGCTGTGTCTGAATCCTGATTTGACATTTTGGTACCTCTTAAATACTAGGATAACCAATGAAGGCTTACTGGAACAAAAATTATTATTACACTTTGGTGCCAGCCAAGGCCATATCGGTTCTCAGGCGGTCTGCAGTTTTTGTACTCGCTTTTAGGTGACTGCAAAACCTTGGCTTGCTGGAGCAAAATGCTACCAAATCAAAACCAAGTATTTCACAATTAATTTCACAACTCTTTGCTTACAGGAAACCTCTGGACTTGGCCTTCCTTTTTTTTTAACATCTACATGGATCCTCTATGATGTCCCATCTAAGACCAAAGAATCAGCAGCATTCAGGAGAATTGGACATGCATTCTGGAGACACCTCTGGAGACCAAGCTGAGCTCCACAGGTATGTTTTTGCTCACTCAGTTTGGTAAACCAATCAACCTCACCTGGCAAAGGCAGATGGAACCTCTCTTACACACATTGGTTAAGACTACACTGCAGGATTCTTGTTTATTTATGTTCCAGGTTTGGCAATTGTAGGAAAAGATTAGACAATTTAAAAATACATCACTTTTGCAACAAATAAATCACAATTTACATGGAAGTAAATTATCTATTTACTTCCAAATCTGGTTTCAAATGAGGCCCTGCTTTGGAACAAGGCTAGTTCAAGTACTGCAATCCCTCATTCCAGTCCAATCTTGGGACCTTCAGATCAGCATCAGGTGCCTCTCTCTGTGGCCTGTCCTTTCGTATGCTCAGGCTGGGAGGGCTTAAGGGCACAGCACCTCCAGCTATCTCCACCAAGCATGTGGCTCATTCAGTGCTCTCTGCCATCTGTTTCTACTGTAAACAAACATGTCAGGGATCACCCTAGAATGCACGGTAAATGTAGAGTTTTGGATATAGCAATAGCAACAGCAACAGCAATAGCACTTAGATTTATATACCACTTCATAGTGCTTTACAGCCCTCTCTAAGCAGTTTACAGAGTCAGCATATTGCTCCCAACTATTTTAGTCCTCACTTTATTGACTTCGGAAGGGTGGATGGCTGAGTCAACCTTGAGCTGGTCAGGATTGAACTTCTGACCATGGGCAGAGTTAGCCTGCAATACTGCACTCTAACCACTGCTCCACCATGGCTCTATAAAACTATACAGTATAGTGTAACTCTAAAACTGTATCATCATCATCTTTGTGGTTTTTGTCATCATTATCACCTTGGCTCAAACCATAGTCAGAGGAAGTTCGCCTTTTCACTGAAGGTGAACAGCATAGATTAGTGGGCTACTTCAATGCAGGTTAGCAGATATGTGGGGGTTTTTTTTCCAATCTAGGGTTGAGCAAGAGGGACTAGCCCAGAGTCCCCCAGGGGATTTTCTGCAGGGAATTTCCATGGCTGAGGAGGCACCAGGCCTCCCTCTTCCTAGTCCAGCACCTTCACTGCTATCTATCCACTACCGATTATTCTTGTCTCCTCTTCGCCCCACCCCCTTCCAAAAAACCCAGTGAGTTGGGTTGGGCTGCAAGTCACTGGCCCAAAACCATCTACCCAGCTGGCTTTCAGGCCTAAGGCAGGAATAGAACTCACCGTTTTCTTGCTTCTAGGCCAGCACCTTCACCACTACTCCAAATGGGCTCTCACATGCTTTACATGAACACATATACAAACATACACCTGTGCGTGCTCCCTCTTTCTCCCTCTGAATAAAAATAGCAAGAAAAGAAGCTCACCTTTTGATCTCATCTGATGGCAAACTCTGATAGACCTTCAGCATATCAAGACCATTTACTGTTTCCCAGCCATGTTGCAGGAACCGTTCCTTCTGCAAATGAAATGTAGGAGAAAAATCTGTGAAAGGCAGATTTTCCAAGACCCAAGAAGAAGATAAATCACTCAAAAGGTTACCCACCATTCAGCTTAATATCTGAGTTGGGCAAGATACTAGAACAGGCTGCTAAGCAGTCAGTCTGAAAGTTCTTAGAAAAGGATGTCACTGCACAAAGAATTAACAGTCTCTGAAAGATCTGGGAAAGGTTTAGCCTTGAAAATTCCTTTTTAATTTTCAAAAAATTCTCTTTTTTTAACCTTTAAATATCTAAAAGGATTTCACAAAGAAAAGAGTCAAGACCTGCTCTCCATCTTTCCAAGTAATGGATACATCATGGGTAAAATAATGGATAAAATATCATGGAAACAGAAGTTGGTTGAACATCATGAAAAATCTTCTAACTGAAGGAAGAGCTCAACAGGAAGCCGCATTTAAGGAAGGGCTGAACCGGCACCTCTCAAGGATACGGTGTTTACATTCCTGCTCTCCCTCTTTGTATGCAGAGAGTTAGACTCAGCGGTCTAAATGGTCCTGACCAACTCTACCGTCCTAAGGACAAAAATGGTGCCGCTCTCTGATTAAGAGGGCCACAGGGCCAGTCAGTTGGCTTTCATATAATGTCAGCATGAGCAATCCCCTTTTATCAAGCCTGGCACCTCTCCAAAACAAGGCCTGTTATGGCAGCAGCACCCAACCTTTTGGGTGTCAGGGATCGGTTCTGTGGAAGGCATTTTTCCTGTGCACTGGAAGGATCATGGTTTCGTGTGCTGCTTGGATCTCACGCATGCATGGATGGGGTTTCACTTGTTTGTGCGGCCCAGTTCCTGGCGGGCCACAGACCGACCCTGGGGTTGGGGACGGAACATGTAGAGCAAAGGACAGGGTGAAGTTGGGACCTGAATGCAAGCACTAGCGTTTGGACCTCCTCTTTTATTGGGGGTTTACCAAGCTGAGTCCCACCGTCCAGGAAATCTGACCTGGGTCTCCAGAGATCTGCAAGCGTCTGCACCAACCAGCTCGCACTGCTTGTTCTGCAAGTTCTCAATCATGATTTGTCCAAAGCGATCCAACATATTCACCTGGAAAGAACACAGGATGTCTCGCATTCAGAGCACACGTGCACAAACTAGTGGCTGTGGCTGGGCCAGCTCCAGCAATAGTCTGGAAGAATGATAGGCTTTGGGGTTCATTTCTCTGAAATTCATTAAAGCTGCTCAAGCTTTTCAGGGTTCAGTGTAAACCCAAAAAGGCATTCCAGAGCCAACTTACTAAATTTAAGACAGCTCTTAAAAGAGCAGCATCTTTCAGGTCCATGTGGAACCTGGAACTCCTGGCTGCTCCAGCAGGTAGTAGAAAGGTGCAGTCATTGTGCAACATTCAAAGGGTCTTGGTATACCTGTATCTTTTTAATCTCTGCCCAGAACCTCCCTTTCATTCTTAGATGCACCCCTAAAAACCAGATCCTCACAACTCTCGGCTAGAAGAGCAAACACCTTGGGCACTGGAATAGCAGTAGCTACAGTTCTCCTAGACTCAAAGATCCAATGAAGGCTTATGTGCCAGAATTTCCCACTAGGTGGAATCTCCTGAAAGCTCAATAAATGCAAACAAATGGCCAAATCTGGTTTCTCAATTCCTGATGAGACTGAAAAAGTTTCCTCCCATTGCAGAACACACAGCAGTGGGATCCCAATACTTGGAGGAAATCACTTTTCTCAGTACTTATTGCCTGACACTGCACAATTGCTGGATGTTGTACAGATTTAAAGAATAATAAAAATAATGCTCACAGAGCAACTCAGTATCACCCCAAATAATTGTCACTGCACTCCGATTTGCAAAGGGGCCAGTCTAATAACACCGAAAAAAAGAAAAGCAAATGCTTTTATTTCCAGCTGTAACTGCTTTCATTCCCAAAATTGCAGTATCAAATCTGTCACTTGCATCTTTCCCGAGAGCGCTTTATCCTTTTCCTAAGGCTGCAGCTTGCACCACTGTTAAAAAGCCAGCATGCTAAGACTCAATAGATTAATATTTAATAAAAAAGTATGGTTGTTTCCAGGGCTATATCTCTGAGTTCAACCACCTGTGACTCAGAAGCTCTTCTTCTCAAGAAATAATTAATCCAGTTGGAGAAGATCTCTGCTCTTATATTGTGGGAAGAAATGCAGAAATAGCAAAAGTCAAACACGGACAAGAATAATGTCCTGCTGGGGGAGCGGCTTTATAACCTCACCAAGCCCTAACCCCGAAGCAGCCACGTCCCGAAAGGAGGGCATTTCTCTTTCCCTTTGTCTATTGCATACTTGGTTTGGGCACTGAAAGGGGCAGCGGAGGATCCTTGCTTACCTGCTCATAGTTGATAAACATGGCAGACCGAAACGTGGTTGCCACCCACTTGATGAGGCCAGCCGAATGCTCCGTGGTCATGTAGATCAGCACACATTCCGTCATCAGGAGTGTTGGCAAACTTTTAAACAGGGAAAGAAGAAAGAGCAAGGGATTGAAAGAATTCAGGGTCCCACCCCCCCTCCCATCTTTGATTCTAGGTACTGGAAGAAGTCCCGAAAAGATTGTCTTGTGTGTTCAGAAATGCCCTTTATGCAATTTTAATTTATTCGAATTAACCTGACTCTGGGCAGTGCGCCATAAAGCCAAGAATATAAAGTCAGAATGTGATAAATGTAAAAGAATAAGAGTAAGAAACCAAAATTGATGGCAGCTCAGGGTAACTACACCAGGGCCCCCAACCATCTGGGCTAGGCCCGGGAGAAAAGCCAGGTCTTTAATGCCATCAGGGTGGGAGCCCTACAGAGATCCCGGTGCCCATCTTACTCTGGATCCATGTGGCATTTCTTCAGCTGTTCTTCCATTTTGGGCAGATCTCGAAGATCACCTCCAACGATGGCGTATCGGCTGGTATCCAAACTATGTGCATCTGCAGAGGAATCACCAGGGACAGCTATATTTAAATGCTCCCCAGCTGAGGGCAAGGACAACCATGTCCCAAAAAAGCAAGTAAGGAACCCTGCAGGCCTTGGGGTTTCTGACTCCGAGGCCTTGTTTCTCCATCTGTGGGAGGGAGGAGGGGGGGCAAAGAGGTTGTCAAACTCTTTTAACAGCTAATTCCTTCTGAAAGACTACCTGAGCAGCAGCCTCTAATGTCCACATTTTTCCCAGAAGGAAAACTCTCAAGCCAGCCACAAAGCCTCTGCTTTCAGAGGCAGGGAGATAACATAAAATAAATTATTTTAGGGCAACAACATTGCATTTCCCCATTTTCAGAGAAGTTCATATTGATGGCAGCTGAGAAAGTTTACAGGTTTGAGCCTGTAAACAATTTGAAGAATTTTAATCTCAAATCCAAACGATTTGGAATCACTTCCTCTCATAAATTATGTATGTCTCCTCCACAAAACAACTGGTAGACATTTCCCTATGTTCTGTAGCCCATCCCACACTGATATGTTACTATCAATGAAAGCAGGCATTTTATGGAATACCTAGAAAATCTATTAAATGCCAAAAATGGAACATCAAAGAATTTAGCATTTCACACATTTCCTAGGCATTCTATGCAACCCCAGAAGGCAAACCATATACAGTACCTGAAATATCCTGAAGGTTTGTTTAAGAAATGTGACGGCACAAAGCTGTTCTTAAAAACTACACTACCAGTGCTAATAACATGCCACTTAATGGGGAGAGGGGGCGGGGGTGGGGGGAAACAACCCACAGATCAGTCTTAACATGAAGCAGTCAGGAACTGTGCAAAGATAGCACCTACCTTGGCAGAAAAAAAGGAAGAGCCAGGCCCCTGGAAGAGGGAAGCACACTCCCAAACCTCTTTATGGGCATGCACCTGGCGTGATTTCAGGGAAGAGAAGCCTAGCTCAGAACCCTGTGTCCTTTCCGCAGCTGCAGGTAAAAGCAGGACTTGCTGATTTTGTGGAAAAGGGACACAAAATCAGGACACTTGAGGGCACTGAGCCCTGGAAGCCAAAGTCCCATGGAAGGACCAGAAGACAAAGAGGATTTCCAAGGGGATTTGATCCCAGTTCTAATCTTGGTTAGGCCCTGGAAGAGACTGACCACTACAAATTCAACCATGTCACTATCTCCAGTCATGATGCAAGGCCTCCCCAGTGATGCCATTGCAGGGGTGAGCAAACATGTCAGGTCAGATCAAAATCATGCCTTTCCAAACAGTCCAACTAACTGGCTCCTCAAACTAACAAAGGGAGAGACTAGTTCAGAATTTTACAAATGCATAGTTTGGGGTTTGTTTGTTTGTTCGTTTTGTAGCATTGAATTCCTATTCTGGTGTTGATGGGGGAGATGCAGCCACTGGCTGGTCAAAGAAAACAAGGGAAGAAGAAACACCCTCACTTAACCCCACAGAGGAAACTTAAGAGAAGTCTAAAAAGCTGCCCTGCTCCAACAGGGACTCACCTATGAGAACAGTCTCCCCTGAATGGCTTTCCATGATCGGTTTGGAGAGAGGAGGTTTTGATCTGTGAAGGAGGAACAGAAAGGGAAAAGAGAGCCCATAAGTCATCAGGGAAAGCATCATCATTCCTACACCAAAAACAGAATGGATCTGGACTTTCTGAAAACAAACCAAGGGAGTGGGCAGCAGGATCACCTTCTGCACTGGAATAAGTGAAGAAGTAACAGAAACAAAATAGAGTCTGAGAGCCACTCGTGTGCTTGTCTGAATCAAAGGGACTTTCCTGGAGCCAACATCTGCAGGTGATGCTGGACGGGAAAGGCAAAGTCAACAAATTAGGCAAAGCCTAATCTTTTCCCCCTTTTCCTTTTAAAATGTAAATTTTAATCTGTTTTTAAATTACTGGGGTGTTTTAAATCTGTCTGGGGCCAAACTGTTTAATTCGATTTTATTCTGCTTTTAAATTTTGTATTTATGTGTTTTATTTTGTGGCTGTTCACCACCCTGAGTCCTTTGGGAGTAGGGCAGTATATAAATCCAATACAAAACAAAAGAAACAAAAACAAAAAAACAGAGATGCTTTCAAGAGGAAGAAAGATGATACAATCTTCATTGTTCAGAATTAATGTATCCATTTCAAGTACTGCAAATCTGTATGGCAGAAATTACAGGTAATCCTTGATTGAAAACCACAATTGAGTTGAAAATTTCTGTTGCTAAGCGAGACGATTGAGTTTTGCCCCATTTTACAATCTTTCTTGCCACAATTGTTAAGTGAATCACTGTAGTTGTTAAGTTAGTAACACAGTTGTTAAGTGGATTTGGCTTCCCCACTGACTTTGTCAGGTCACAAACACGTTGTCAGATCACAACACGTGACCCCGGGACACTGCAATCGTCATAAATATGAGTCAGTTGCCAAGTGTCCAAACCTTGATTATATGACCATAGTCCAACGGTCATAAGTGTGAAAAACGGTCATGTCATTTTTTTCAGTGCTGTTATAACGCTGAACAATCTCTATATGAACTGTTGTAAATCGAGGACTACCTGTAATTTGAAGAATTCTTTAAAAGTACTTTGAGACACTTTGAGCTTGTTTTGAAATCCCAAGATCATATATTTAAGGACATTCACTCTTTTTTACTAACGCACAGATCATTCATGCAATGTTGTCTCACCATCTCGCCAGACGCACTCTAGGCAACTTTATTTATTTATTAAGGAATAGATTCCCTGGACCCAGGACTTGGCTATAAATTATTATTATTATTATTATTGTTGTTGTTGTTGTTATCATTATTATTTCTATTATTTCTAAGGACTCGGGGCGGTATACAGCCAATTAAAAACATAAAATATACAAACATCATAATTTAAAAATTATTAAAATTACTAAACAATTTCAGCCAGAATTATAACCCAAAAATTAAAACTCCAAATTTAAAAATCATTTAAATAGACAGCACCGCTGTTGGAACAGTAGGGTCTTGAGGGCACAGCGAAAAACATGGAGGTCGGAGATCTTGTGTATTTCTGGGAGCAGTTCAATCCAAAGAGCAGGAGCTCCCCCTGGGTGTCGCCAGCCGATATAATTTGGCCGACTGTATCCTGAGGAGTCCCTCTCTGTGGGAGCGAACTGGCCGGTGGGAGGCTAACAGCGGCAGAAGGCGGTCTCGTAGGTACCCAGGTCTTAAGCCATGGAGCACTTTAAAGGTGGTAACCAACACCTTGAATCACACCTGGAAGACCACTGGGAGCCAGTGCAACTCGCGCAGGAGAGGTGTTACATGGGCGCAACAAGTTGCACCCATAACCACCCACGCAGCCGCATTCTGGACCAGTTGGAGCCTCTTGATTATACATGGAGCCCCATGTATACAGCATTACAGTAGTCCAGCCGGGAGGTGACAAGGGCGTGATCATGCGCAAGGCGTCTCGGTCCAGAAAGGGACGCAACTGGCGGATGAGGCGAACCTGATAAAAAGCTCCTCTGGCCACAGCCGTCAAATGGTCTTCTAAAGATAGCCGTGAGTTCAGGAGGACACCCAGATTACGAGCCCTCTCTGTGGGGGGCAGAGATTCACCCACAAGAGTCAGCGATGGCACCAGCTGACTATACCAGGATGCCGGAAGCCACAGCCACTTGGTCTTGGAAGGGTTGAGTCTGAGCCTATTTCTCCCCATCCAGACCCATACGACCTCCAGGCAGTGGGACATTACATCAAGGGCATCATTGGGGTGGTCTGGGGTGGAGATATACAGCTGAGTGTCATCAACGTTCTGATGGACTCTCACCCCAAAACCACGGATGATCTCACCCAGCGGCTTCACATAAATGTTGAACAGAAGGGGTGAGAGGACCGACCCCTGCGGCACCCCCCAAGCAAGGCGCCTCGAGGTCAACCTCTGCCCCCCTGCCAATACAAACTGTGAACGGTCGGAGAGGAAGGAGAACTACCGCAGCACGGTGCCCCCTATTCTTAGCCCCCTCAACTGCTGCAGCATGATACCATGGTCGATGGTATCAAAAGCCACTGAGAGATCTAATAGGACCAGGACAGAGGAACAACCCCTGTCCCGAGCCCTCCAGAGATCATCCACCAATGCCATTTCCGTGCTTTTAGTTAATCTCTGTTAAGTAACCAAACATTGCTTAACTTGGCTTGAACCTATCAGAAATCTCTGACCCTTAAGCTACTGGCTGTAAACCAGTAGTTTACAGATATATTAGAAAGTAAAATTATTTTCATCCTTGTCTTTGTTTTATATTTTATTTAAGAAGTCAGCATTATATATAGTTTTAAGAATGCTTGTTTTTAAAATATATTTCTGATTATTACAGCAATACTTTGGTCTGCGCTAATCCTTAAATCCAACAATATATGAAAGTAGTTTTTTTATAGATATAATTGTTTGACTGCATTTATAAGCTAAGGCTATATGCAAAAGATTAGAATTATTTCTTTGTGTGGGAAAGGAAGATTTCCTGTTACTTGTTTTGTTAACAGATGAAACTGATTAAGTTTAATTTATTGTCATTGCACATCATACAATGAAATTAAATGTTATCTTCTGTTTATCTATCTGTTTGCTTTTAATTGGGTGAGAACTTATTTGATGAAGGAAACATTCCTGCTTGTCAACTGTTTAAAACAATCTTCTGTAAAACAATCATAGCAGCTTTAAAGGCCATTATGAAATCATAACTAAAGTTCACCTTCCTATTTTCCGATTAACACAAAAAAAGGGGGTGGACCTAACCTCTTCAACTTTATGTGATAGCAGCTACAATGAACTATCACTTGTCCAATATACTGACAAAAAGAATAGCAGCCTTTCTTCCGTTTTGGCAAAGCTGCAACTACTATGCAGAGCTCTTGCTTCGGAGCAAACAGGAGATGTGAAAAGGCAGAAACATACAAAAACTCCTTCATCAAACATTCACAGTATTTCAGTCATGTCTAATCGGGCAACACTCTAGAAGCGCAATTAGTAGGATAGTAAATAAGGTTTTCTCTTGTGTCACATCATATTTTCACAACAAAGTAATTAAAATATAACTTAGTATCACTTGTAATCATTTTGTTCTAAAATTCTTCTCCAAAGACAAATGCATTCATTCAGTTGTTCAAATATACCAGATTCCAGCACTTACTTGATGTAGTGAATTTTTCTTGATACTATAGATGGAAAATCAACTTCAAAGTATTTCAAAGGAAGAAGATTCTCATCCTGAAAAGGGGAGGGGGGGACACATAAATTCCAATATTTTCACTGAGAGCAAAAGAAACATCCCATTGTTTTGCTTTAGGTCCTGACTTTTGTGGCTTCAAGGTTGCTAGACTAGGATTCTGGAATTAGGCATGTCTTTCTCCTGTTCATACTATATTCCTAAACCTAATAGCAGTAATCAACCCCAACCCCAATAATCTGCTTGAGAGATGTTAGAGGGCTGATTTACCCTCTTCCTGGCAATCCTATTCAAGAACGTTGATTTACTAGTCAGAGAAAAAGTAGACTTCTAGGAGGAGAATTTTTTACTATCTTGTGCACTCTGCAGATCATGAAATGCACAGCCACGTCCAAGCTTAGTGGCTGCATGTTATTTTCTAGAAACCATTTTCACTGATATACAACACCAACAAAATGCTTTGTAAATTGCAGAGTGTCCTGTGAATTAGAACAAATAGCTGAATTCTCTGGGACATAAACCACACTTACATTGTTGTGTTGTAAGATAGAAATCTGGTGTCCTTAATATATTTTGGATAATAAGGCCCCATAATCCTTTGATTTGAACTATATTGGATGGAGTTGATGCCACTTGACATACAAATTATCTAGAGAATAACAGTTCGCCTACCTCTTCATTATATAATCAATAAAGGGGGGGGGGACAAAATATTTTAGAAATTATAATCAGAGATCACACTTGAGATAACATAAACTATTTCACCTTTAATTTCCAAAACAGAGTATCCATGCCGGCACCAAGATTTATAATTTGGCAATTGCATTTTGTCTTTTCTAAGAAAGCCTTAAGTAAACGGCCAACTCCTTGGACCCGGGCATAATACCCTTAGAAAAATAAAGCAAAAAAACCAACAACCAATTAGTTGATAATTTTTAGCTTTGAAAACATTTGAAAATGATTTTGTTAGTTAGCTCCCATCCACCACCCACCTCTTCTGTTCTTCTTTTTGCCATATGTTAATGAAGCAACACAAATTGCCCCACACACATTTGTTTATAACCTACCACGGCTGATTTCAGGTGCCTTCCTTTCTTTTGGATGGCTTACAAAATGTTCAATGTAAGGGTCTTTCCAGTAGCCTACACTTACAGCATACCTGACCACAAAAAGAAAAACAGTGTTTTAACAAATCCAATTCCATTGAAAACAAAATATTTTAAACAAAACAAAACATACACTATATGAATATCAGCCTAAATTAGAAAAATAGGTCTTATACATTATAAGTTAGCCTAATTAATACTCTTATTCCATGTTTAAGGGATGGCAAAGAGCCGCTCAAAATCTTTATGATTTTCAGAAGCAGCTCTCAAAAGGCAAGTAGGAATAGAAAACTGTGGACCATTAATCTAGGAGAAAACCACTGGATCAAAACCAAATTTGTACATATCTGGATGCAAAGAGAGAGCTAGTGTAATAGGATTAGATAAAATATCTGCTTACGGCAGAAATCAATATTAAAGCATCCCCTATAAATATTTACCCAGCTTCTGTTTAAAGACATTAAGTGGGGTGCTCCAAACATGGCACAATAGTTGAGGCTACCGTAGTGCTATCAAGAATAGAATGATTACTATTGAATATAAAGGCAAACAGGTTTTTCAACAGACTTCAATTCATCAAGCTTTTCTAGATTATTATTCTAATTTATATCGTACAGATAATATTCAAAAGGATCTTTTTTTTTTTTTTAATTTGATTTATATGCCGCCCTTCTCCGGAGACTCAGGGCGGCTTACAATGCGTTAAGCAATAGCCTTCATACTTTTGTATATTTATACAAAGTCAGCTTATTGCCCCCAACAAACTGGGTCCTCAATTTACCCACCTTAGAAAGGATGGAAGGTTGAGTCGACCTTGAGCCTGGCTAGGATTGAACTCACAGAATTACAGGCAGCTGGTGTTAATTGCTGCCTTTAGTAGGAGGCATTAGCCCCCTACACTACACAGGCTCCTTATTGATGAATATCTTAGAAAGACGAGAATTACCAAAATCTCATCGGAACAAAGAGAAAGATTGAATCAATTAATAACATCTGAAGAGATTTTATTTGCAATTAAACAACTGAAAACAGCTAAAGCTCCTGGGACGGATGGTTTGACAGCAATATATTATAAGAATTTACAATCAGAATTGGTAGAGCATCTTAAGGACTTATTTTGCAGTATACAGCGGGGGGGTAAAATACCCCCCTCTTGGAAGACGGCTTTTATCTCACTTATACCAAAGGAAGATGGTTCTTCAAAACCAGAAAATTTTAGACCAATATCTCTCCTGAATACGGATTATAAAATTTTTGCTAAAGTTTTAGCCAACAGATTGATGCCAGTTATTCAAGAGGTGATTCATGGTGATCAAGCAGGTTTTATAGAGGGGAGATATATGAAGGATAATGTGCGGCAAGTCATAGACTTATTGGAATATCTTGAGAAGAGTAAACAGATCCCTGCGGTGCTGGTATTTCTGGATGCAGAAAAAGCCTTTGATCGAGTCAATTGGGACTTTCTAGTAAAGACTTTGTATAAAATGGATTTTGGAGATCAGTTTATACAAGCAATTGCGGCAATCTATCAAGAACAGACAGCACAAATGGTTATTAATGGAAGTTTAACCACCAATTTTCATATACAGAAAGGAACTAGACAAGGTTGCCCGTTATCACCACTGTTGTTTATTTTAACTTTAGAAGTCTTTGAATTCTTTACGGGATTCGAACAAATTGAATGGAATAGTTGTAAGGCAAAAAGATTATAGGACAAAAGCATTCGCAGATGATCTGGTTGTAACCCTAACACGACCTTTGGAATCAATCATCCAGATGAAAAACACTATTGAGGAGTATGGTTTGGTCTCAGGTTTTAGATGATGTCCCAGTGATGTCCCAGTGCCTTGAAGCCGTGCGGGCCTGGATGGGGAGAAACAGGCTTCGACTCAACCCCTCCAAGACCGAGTGGCTGTGGCTGCCGGCGTCCCGATATAGCCAGCTGACACCATCACTGGTTATTGGGGGCGAATCATTGGCCCCCACGGAAAGGGTGCGCAACTTGGGCGTCCTCCTGGACCCACGGCTGTCTTTGGAAGATCACACGACAGCTGTGGCCAGGGGAGCTTTCTATCAGGTTCGCCTGATACGCCAGTTGCGGCCCTTTCTAGATCGGGACTCCCTACGCACAGTCACTCAGGCACTCGTCACCTCTCGCCTGGACTACTGCAATGCTCTCTACATGGGGCTCCCCTTGGGATGCACCCGGAGGCTCCAACTAGTGCGGAATGCGGCCGCGCGGGGGATTATGGGAGCGATGGGACGCTCCCATGTGACACCTCTCCTGCGCGAGCTGCATTGGCTACCTGTGGACTTCCGGGTGCGTTTCAAGGTGTTGGTGACCACCTTTAAAGCGCTCCATGGCTTAGGACCAGGGTACTTACGGGACCGCCTTCTGCCGCCAATAGCCTCCCACCGGCCGGTGCGTTCCCACAGAGAGGGTCTCCTCAGGGTGCCGTCAGCCAGACAATGCCGGCTGGCGACCCCCAGGGGGAGGGCCTTCTCTGTGGCAGCCCCTACCCTCTGGAACGATCTTCCTCCAAAACTGAGAACAATTGCTGACCTCCGGACTTTTCGTCGGGCCCTGAAAACTCATCTCTTTCAGCTTGCTGGTCTAGCCTGACCCCGCTGAATTTTTAAGATCTGTATTATAGGGTTGGGTATTTTAAATATTTAATGGTTAATGGTTTTAATTTTTAGCCAAAGTTATATGCTTTTTTAAAGAAATTGTTTAACTTTTGTGTACTATTTTATTTGGCTGTTCACCGCCCTGAGTCCGCAAGGAGAAGGGCGGTATACAAATCTAAACAAATAAATAAATAAATAAATAAAAGACTAAGATGATAGTTAAGAATATGTCGGAACCACAAAGGACTGAACTGGAAAGGTTGGCAGGCTTTGAAATAGCTACAAAGGTGAAATATTTAGGAGTTCAGGTTGCAGCGTCTAACATGAAACTTTTTCAAAACAATTATGAGGTTTTGTGGCATAAGATTCAAAAGGACCTTGAAACATGGAAGAAATTGCAACTATCTTTACTTGGAAGAATAGCAGCAGTTAAGATGAACGTTCTACCTAGATTTCTGTTTTTGTTTCAAATGATTCCAGTGCTTAGAAGTGATAAAATATTGGCTGAATGGCAGTCAGGTTTAAATAAATTCATTTGGAATGAGAAAAAGCCAAGAGTTAAATTTAAAATTATGCAAGATGTTCGTGAAAGAGGTGGCCTTAAAGTTCCAAACCTACGTTTATATTACGAAGCTGCAGTGTTGATACAAGTGGGTGATTGGTTTGGAATAACAAAAAATGACATTCTGAATATAGAAGGCCACGACTTGGATTTTGGTTGGCATGCATATTTGTTTTATGAAGACAAGTTGGATAATGTATTTAAAAGTCATATATTGAGACAGGCGTTGATGAGAGTTTGGAAGAAGCACCAGTTTCAATTGGATTACAAAATACCTTTGTGGTTGGATCTTGGGCAGATTATGCCAAATATAAAGTCACTCGGGGGGATTTTATACAAAGAGATGCTTTTTAATGATGGGGGCAGATGGAATTTGAAATCTTTGAAAACTCTGTTGGAAGACGGGAAGAATTTAACTTGATTGCAGTATTCTCAACTTCAATCGAGATGGAGAGAAGACTAGAAAATTGGACTAATGCTACATGAAGAAGACTTGGTGATACAGATGAAACAGAAAGGGCCGATGCATATTAAGAGGGTGTACAATTTATTGCTAGAAAGAGATTCAGAGAGTGAATTAGTTAAGGATTGTATGATAAAATGGGCACAAAATTTTGCAGAACCAGTGATGTTAGAAACATGGGAAAAGATCTGAGTCCAGAATGTTAAATTTACACAAGCACAGAATTTGAGGGAAAATTTTTATAAGATGTTTTATAGATGGCATTTAGATCCTAAGAAATTATCATGTATGTATCCAAATGTTCAACCTAAATGTTGGAGGTGCGATTGTTTGGATGCTACATACTTTCATATTTGGTGGACCTGTAGAAAAGTGAAAGCATTTTGGATTAGACTTTGGTGGGTTATGCAGAATGTTTTAAAAAAGAAGCTTCAATTTTCTCCGCAACTGTTTTTGTTAGGTATAGTTAAGGATTGTTCACAGAGTGATACGAGATTGATTTTGTATATGATTACTGCAGCTAGGTTACTGATTGGTCAATATTGGAAAAAAGATAGTGTGCCTACCATAGCTGAATGGATGTCAAAGATGGCTAGTCTTGCAGAAATGGCTAAGATTTCTGCATACTTAAAAGATAGGACCCATGAAGTTTTTGTTAGGGAATGGAAGAAGTGGGTTGATTATGTGCGGAATAAATATCAAACTAAGAATCTTCAGTTAGTTTTTTGATTCATAATTATTAGGGGTTTGAAATTATTAGTATGGTATAATATATATGTTGAAGATTATATATATAGAATTATTTTAAAGTCATTATTATGTTAAATATATATATTATATTATTGTTTAGATAATTATTAAGTTGATATAAACTTATATATTTTGGTTATACTGCTGTCTTGACAATGATTTATGTTTGAGTTAGGTTTAATGGGGCATTTATAATTCTTATTTGTCTAAGCTTTTCCTTTTATTAGTAAAGAATTTTGGATTAACTCTATTTTACTTGTTAAAGTTTATGATATATTTTTTGGATCTCACCTATATCTAATGTTTAATAATGATTGATATATAAAATTTATGTTCTGTTTGTAACGGAAGTCAGGGGGGAGGGATGGGGGAGAGGGTGCGGGGTGGGGGGTGGGAAAATGGGGTTAAAATTGTATTGTAAAACTTTTTCAATAAAAAAAAAGAATAGAATGATTACTTTGTGGAACTATGATTTGGAACATACAAAAAATCCTTAATTGATGCTGACTGAAAGTACGGATAGTCCTCAACTTATGACAATTGAACCCAAAATTTCTGTTAAATGAGATATTTGTTAAGTGAGTTTTGCCTCATTTTATGACTTTTCTTGCCTCAGCTGTTGTGAATCACTGCAGTTGTTAAGTGAATCTGGCTTCCCCAATGATTTTGCTTGTCAGAAGATTGCAAAAAGCAATCGCGTGGTCCTAGGACACTGCAACTGTCATAAATATGAACCAATTGCCAAGCATCAGGATTTCAAGCACATGAGCATGGGGATGCTGTGAAAAATGGCCATAAATCACTTTTTCCACTGCCCTTGTAACTTTGAATGGTCACTAAATGAACGGTTGTAAATCGAGGGCCACCTGTACCCTTGCCATTTTGGCAACCAAGTCATGCTGTTGATTTATAACCAGCTTCTGATCATCTACATTCCCCCCTCTCCCTCCCCCTTCCCCAGTACAAACAATAAATAAGGCTCTTCCAGATGGCTGGAGAAAAAGCAAAGACCACCGAGGTCCCAGTCTCCCTCCAGCCATTAAGCTGTGGAGCGGGAGGCGGGAAGGGAGGGAAAGGCGGGGGATTGGGAAGGAAAGAGAGCAGCCTTACAGTAAGCCAGGCATTCGCTCTGAGGCAGCCAGGGGCATTTCTGCGCTCTTGCTGCAGGTTTTACTCAGTCAACAAGCGACGGTTTTGCAGGTGCCCTTTCCGGCCTCTGGGAAAAGGACCCACCGCCCAGGTGTCACCTCAGCCATCGCAGCTGATGGAGCTCACAGAAGGCGTGAAACGGGGCGACAACCGCCGTGGCTGAGCCCAACTGCATCGCCTCAGGCATAACATCTTCCCTGGCCCAGCTGGAGACCCCGTGGGTGGCCCTCGGGGGGCCTTTGGGACCGCCCTGGCGAGCCTTGGCTCCTGAGATCTCCTAGTGGTCTCCCATCCCGTCCTGCGGGTGCCAAGCCCCTTTGGCTTCCCAGACTCGGCGAGGCGCTACCGCCCGCTGACTGGCGAGCCACAATCCGCCCGCCCCGATTCAACGGGCGCTGCCGGCCGAGAAAGGGGCCGCCCCGCGGAAGGCCCGCCCGCCCGCCCGCTCGCGCTTCCCCGCGCCGCTGCTTCACCGCTTGCAATGGGAGGCGACGTCGCAGGTGCTCCGCACGGCCTCGTCGAAGACGTCGGTGCCCACCATGTCTCGGGAGGGGCCGGCCATGGCCGGGCGCCGCTGCTCAGCGAAGGGACGCCGGAGAGGAACGCGGGCCGCCCATGCCGGGCCGACGCCGCCGAAGTCCCCTCAGAGCGCGACGTCGCCGGCACCGGCCAGCAACGCGCTCCCCCATTGGCCGGGCCAGGAAGGCAGGACGACGACGTTCTCCCTGCCCGTTTCTCGTCCTATTGCCCAAGCTGTTGCCGCTAGCCAATCAAGGGCGATACGCGCCGTATCGCGTGTGGTGCGAAAAACAAAGTACGCCGGGAATTGTAGTCCTCTGCTGAAAGGGGGCGCGTTTTCTGCTTAGAGGATGGAAACGGCCCCTCGGCATTATGGGAATTGCAGTCTTACTCGCGAGGTTCGCGGACTATCGAGAAAAGGAACCAAAGCTCCAAGTACGCAGGGATCTGAGTGTTGCTCGTTTCCCACGTTCGGCTGGCCAGTGAAACAATTCCCTATTTTCGTCATCCTGTCACATTTACGTACTGTATATAATATTTTGTCGGTGTTTCTCAACCTGAGCAATGTATGGACTTCAATTCCCAGAATTCCTCAAGGAGCCCGGGAGCTAAAATCCACACACCTTAAGGTTATCGTATTAAGAAACACTGCATGACAGTACAATATATACACGAATATATTCGCTGAAAAAGCCATGTTTTAAGGCTTCCCTAAATAACAGGGTCACGGCTGATAAACCGGCCCGCAGGGCGGGTGGAGGCATGTAATTAATTGGGTCATCAAATGCAACAGGAGACCGACGTTGCACGTCCTGTCCGTCATTCCATCTGGCAGGAGCAAGACCCGCCTTTTCTGCCGTGGTTCCCACCTTCTGGAACGTCATGCCGATCCACCCACCCCCAGCCCCAGCCCCAGCCCCAGCCCCAGCCCCATTCCCCCTCAGCCCATTCCTGTTACTCTTCGTGGAAAGCCTGTAAAACATGTTTGTCCAGCAACCTTGTAGATCCATTGGGGATCCTGCGGGGTGGCTGCAGATGTTAGGGAACTGTTATTTTCCCACAATCTTTTTGTAACATGGTGTGGGAGTAGGAATGGATTTCCGAAGAAAAATTGCAGACTACCGGAACCAGGTGCAGCACTCAGGTGACCCTGAGGACACAGATAAACCTCCAAGGGCTTCAAAAAGGATGCAAATGTCCAGCTGTCTGCAAGGAATATAAACTCTTCCATTCCCCACTACTATCCTGTCAGAGCTGAAGAAGCTTCTTGGATGAGAAATGAAACCTCTTCAAAGAAAAAACCAAGAAAGTCCAGTTGCCTCCTGAAAAAGCACCTTTGGAACAACCATGACCTGGATGAGGGAGAATTTCTAGACTATTTGTAACATGCTTTTTTTATTCATGGGGTGTGATGCTAGTTCGCCTCCTCGTGGATAGTGTGAACCAAACGACTAGCAACAAGTGGCAGCCAGACTATATTTCCTGGCTGTCTAAGAATTAAACCACTATAAGACCGTGTATTTGTCATATGCTAAATAAATATTTATTCATGTTCCATAGTCTTAAAGATTATACTATTTTAACTTATTGTGGATACACATCGAGATGGGCAGTTATGGTTTGTACAGTTGCCAGGTGTCCACTATTTGAGCGGACAGTCCACTTCTTTCACACTATGTTCACTATTTTTTTTCACAAAATAGTGGACATTTTTTTATTCAAAAGTTTTATGACAAAATGGTACATAATCTAAAGCTGTACAGTCTAAGAGAATAAGGAGAATCGCATTTTGTCTTTTTTTCATAAGTTAGAATGAGACAAAGATCGAATATCCATTGAACTCACTTTGCCGAAAAAATTAATGATGAGATTAAAATAAAAATATATTATAAAATTATGTGCAGTTCACATTTTTAAAATGTATTGTAGCTTGTGTCGACTGACCTAAAATGTCATCGAGTGATGAGAGTGACAGCGCCGGAATTATGCATCAATTCCGGTATCAAATGCAAACATTGAACGAATTTTCAGCATCATGGGAAATTTGTGGACTGACGAACGTAACTGGCTGCTTGTACCATCAGTTCGAAGTGAACTTTGTATATTTTTTAATATTTCTCAACGTTGTACTGAAATTAAAGAATTATTCCTTAAACACACAGAATTGATCAAAGCTGCGCAGTCAAATTAAAAATACACACAACAGCAAAGTAAAATGTAATTTAATATTTTACATATTATTATATTTAATGTTTTGAATTTTAAGTAAAGTTTTGAAGTGATTATTTTAATACGTGTTAAAATGTTTGTAAGAAAATATATAATTTAATTGTAATTTTTTTTTTACTACTTAAACGCCCCACCCCTCCCCGTTTGTCCGCTATTTTTTGGAAGCCGACCTGGCAACCCTAATGGTTTGCTAAATAAACATTTGCTAAATAAACATGCTATGGTTGACTGAAAAGGTCCCATGCCACCTGCCTTTGCAAAACCAGCCTGTCTCCCCTCGCATCCCAATCTTTTGGAAGGCTGGTTAACTGGCTAATAACGGGGGTCGGGGAGAAGGGGCAGGACGGGAGAGAGAACTTTCTCCACGTGACCCAGCTCCCCCTCCCCCAGGAAGCTGCCCTATCTTCGATGCCTCAAGATTGAGCGACCCTCGCTCAGAAACGTTCGTGGGAGCAGGTGCCGCTCGGCCAGCCGAGAGCCGTCCGCCACCTCGATCCGCTGGGCGGGCTTCCCGTCCTCCAGAGCAGCAGCGCAACCACTCGCCCAAGGAGAAAGCGCCCCCGGGACGTGGGAGGAATGTGCCGCCCTGCACACTCCTCTACACTTTCCTAACTCTTCAAAAGCACCGGACACGGCCTTTCTACCCTCTGGCTCTCTGTGGCCCTGACGGCATTTCCGGGCGCCGCCCTGTTCTTCGGAGCAGGCAGGGCGGGCGGTGACGCGCCGGCAGCCGGAAGCCGCGGCGCCTTCCGGTGGGACAGTGAGGTGGAAGCCGGGTCTGCCGCTGCGGGCTGCGCTGGCGAGGCGGGCCGGGTGTCGCGCGCGGGAGGCGCGGTAATAGCGGGGAAGCGACGGCGGCGCCGCCACCATGAAGAAGCAATTCAACCGCATGAAGCAGCTGGCCAACCAGACGGTGGGCAGGTGAGGGCGCCGGGGCTGCGAGGGCCGAGCCCGCCCGTCTCCGCTTCTGGGCTTGGGTGGGGGGCACGGGCGCCGGCTCCGACACCGGGCCCGGGAGGAGGCTTCGTGCCTTCCCGCCGGGGCTCGAGGCGTTGCTGTGGGAAGCCGAAGAAACTCGGACCCCGCGGGCTGGTTCTGGCTGTCCCTGCAGGGCGGCCGGTTCGTGGGCGCCCCTGCCTGGTTCACCCACTTGAGCGGCGTTGCCCGTGGGGAGCGAAGTGGGAATTCCCCGCTGGGCTTCGGACAGGCCAGGCTGAATGGGGGTTGGTGTGTCACGCAGACAGGTTGGAAGCGAGGTGGGGTCTAGTGCGGAAACATCCAGCAGAAGTTATCCTGTCTACCGGTGTGTCCTTAGTTTATCTGCCGTTCAATTGTGTGTCAAGCAGGTGATGATTCTGGCAGAAAAGGTCCTTTCTCGGTATTTCTTCACGTAGGGGAAAAAAGGTCATAAGGGAAAGCAGTTGCTCGGCTAAATTGTGTCCAAGGTCTTTTAAGACTTTAAATGCACTTGTAGTCTCTTAAATGAAAGACACTTGGATATTATATAAAGTTGACCAATAGGGACATCTCGGGTTACATTATGAGCCAGTAGTGGTAATGAGGGCTCGTATTGTATTGACAGTGGGGCAATTAACAAATGCATTCTATAATTAGTTGCAGTCATTTCATCAGAGCCATCTGCCAAAAAGGACTTTGAACCCATAGAAACCTGTGATGGTGTATTCTGTTGTCAAATATTTCATTTTTATTTCAGAAAACACTTGCTGGGTAGTCTTCTTTCCATCTTCCGTTTCCTGTAGCACTGCAGAATGTTGTGTATTACCTCCGTCCAGTATTTCAGTCTGCTGAGTAGACAGGTTAAATACAGAAATCTAAATTAGAGGAAGTGGGAAATCTGTGGACTCAGATGCCTTGAGTTGACCTCGTTTAAATGGAGAGAGCCAGACTGGTGTATTTATTTATTCAATTTATATGCTGCCCCTCTCCGAAGACCCTGGGCGGCAGTAAGCGGTAAAAGCCCCCATTGTAGAAACCAGGAGACTCAGTTCTAATTCTGCATTAGGCACAAAGTCAGCTGGATCCCTCTTGTTTCTGGGTTAGAAAGGAGACACCAGTCAAGCCATTTCCAAAAATGTTGCAAGGAAAACTACAAGGACTTCTTCAAACAGTTGCCAAGTGTTGAGTCTGTATTGAAGGCAGACAGGCACACATATACATAGACAATGTGCCAATAACAGATAGCACCTGGCTTAGTTTGAAAGAATGGGACCTGATTAGTACTTGCATGGGAGATAATCAGGAAACCAAGCCCTTAGATCAGATTGGAAACCTAAAGAAAGAGGAAAGTTTAGAGAGCTGAGCAGCATTTTAAACTTGACAAATAAGCAAAATAATGGCAATCTCTTTCTGTAATGCTACTGAGAAAATTGCATGTAAATCACCTGTTGAAAATAATTGACTTTCCACTGCACTAATTGCTTTTAGATAAGCCTTTCTTTCTCAGCCAAATTGAAGATAACATGTAAAGAATTTATATGGCTCCCTAACTCAAACAATGGGACTCTGGGCTGCTTACAAGAGGAAACAAATCAAGATAAATGCAACAGAGCAGGAAAGGGAGATGGGACAATCATTCCAAAGGACAGATGCCTCTACAGAAAAAGCACACCTTCCAGGTCCCGACAGGTTTCAAGGAAGGGACCTAAAATTTGTCCACCTTATATTAAAGCATAAAGACAAGCACATGGCCTTGTGGAGAAGCGATCCCACAGATAACCAGATAACTTGGGCCTAAATAGCTTATAAAGTGTATACTGTACTGTATGAAATAATTTCAGTACTAGGATTTCCTATATAAATAATTACAATTGGTGTTCTACTTAATCAAAAGTGTTTCAACGGTAGCAGTCTAATTTAATTTGTAAAAAGCTATTAATATAGCAATTTAGAGAGTTTCCAAATAGTAAAATAGCTAGTACAGATAATCCTCAACTTATAACTGTTCATTTAGTGACCATTTGAAATTAGAACAGCACTAAAAAAAGCGACATGACCATTTTTCACACTTATGACCACTGCAGCATCTCCATGGTCAGGTGATCAAAATTCAGACACTTGGCCACTGGTTCATACTTACGACCATTGCTGTGTCCCAAGATCATGTGATCCCCTTTTGCAACCCTCTGACCAGCCAAGTCAATGGGGAAACCAGATTCACGTAACAACCATGTTACATAATAATTGTAGTGATTCACTTAACAAGTGTAGCAAGAAAGGTCGTAAAATGGGGCAAAATTCACTTAACAACTGCCTCAGTTAGTAAGAAGCAGCAAGATTATTATCCGCACAAAAGTGGAATGACCCTTCTGTTCCCCCAAATGGCTGCAGAAGCTGAAATGGCAGAATTGACTATTTTGACTAAAGAAAAGAATATTAGTGCTTTTGTTTCCACCTGGAGACAAAGCTTCTGAACTTTGTGCTTGAAGCGGAAAACAATGAAACGTTGATTTTGGGTTTTACCGATTAGATTGATAGATGCTTATAGAAAGCATCTATTATTATGAAATTATTATTATGAAAAAAAGGTGTGGTTTGATGTTAATGCTTTATTCTACTGCAACAGAGGGAGTCAGTTGGAAGTCAATGCTTTTTCTTTTTCCCAACCCTTCCTCACTTCTCTCCCGCCCACTTTCCCCCACTGATTTCCTATTTTCTTTGGTATTCTGTATCTTATTTTACAACTCAATAAAATATTTGCTGACGAAAAGTGATGGAGGAGGAACTTGAATCTCTCCGTCACTTTCCGATTAGTGGAAAGGCTAATTTTAGTGTCTGCCTCCTGCCAGTTGCTTTTCTATTTTACAAGTCATATTGTCTAAACTGAGAACCTACCTTGAGAGTTTGAATATAAAATGAAATTTAAATTGAATAAACGTTGAAAACATACGAATGCTACAGATAACAGTATTCCATTTGAGCAAAAGAGGTGGAAATATTGAATGAATGTAGGAAACAGAGTGAAATGTATATAACTTAAAGTAACCTTTGATTACTACAGCCTTATGTAATTAAGGTAGGGTTAGGGAACCTTTGCCTGCAGTCATAAAATGCTTCTGTTTGGGGTTTAATTTATTGAAGGCATTTAGTAGGAGGTATCACTTTGCATTCATTTGCATTAACATATCTTGGCCAGGAGAATAGTATGCACTTAAATATCTTTGTATATTCTTATGAATTTGTAAGTAAGCATATTCAGGATTAAAGAAAGACTTACAAAAATTTATTTCAGCTTTAAATGAGAAATTAAGGAGGGGTTTTTATTAGTGTCAGTTTAATTACTAAAGCACGAAAAAGCACTAACCATTCATTCCCTTGCCCTCCCACCCTTTAGGAGAAAAATCTTCAAATAAACCAACTCTAGATGTGCCAAATTTGGTGAGCTTAGAATACCCTGAATAATTTAATTTTAAGTGAAGCTTATTTCTACTTAGTTATTGTGCTGACAAGATCAAGAGATCCCATTGTTTCTTCTCAAATTAAGCTGCTTGAAATAAGTTGACAATGATGTATCTAATAGTATCTCTCCATACCATCTGTAACGACTTTGTTGCTAATAGGGTGTGGAAAATGCAGGGTTCATAAAAATTTTGAACAAAATGAATGAGGGCAGACTGCAGGACAACTTTGCAGAACCTGTTTCACAGCTTCCATGGATCCTGCAAGAGGTCCTGGAAACTAATAATGTCTTTGTTGTTACCACAGAAGATGAAAGAGCAAATCCGGACTGTAAATGGTGGGAAAAGGGAGCACTGGACTTCCCATTTTATAGGAATGTCATGAGGGATATGTTGCTGACCCCCTCCTGCACTTCAACCCCATGTTTGGATCTAGGAAGTTGGATTGCTGGTGACTTTAGTCTCGTGGTACTCTTGGTCAGTACCAGATAATGTACCTAATACACACAATTTAGTCATGGGTAAGTGATGTGGGCCTGGTATGTAGAACCAAAGATATATTATGTGGTGTAGGCATGATGCTCTCTGAAATGCTCTCTTCTGTGTTTTGGGTCTTTTAGCAGTAGAAATCTTAAGTTGTATGTGTATGAGAAGGGGATGGGTGGGATGATTTTCAGGAATGAGTTGTCTTTGACCGAGGACTCTACTTTAGAGGTGTTGGCGTATGAGAACATGTTGGGGACTCTAATTGTGAACTGCCCATTTTCTAGAAGATCCCATTGTGACCATGTGATTGTCATTGTTGGACAGGTATTTACCATCCTTCCATTACAGATTTCAGGATCTGGAGAACCAGGTATTCTTGGCCTTCATTTACTTTCCCCCATATAATCTCTGGCTTGACTCGTTTTACCTTGTAGTAACTGGCTTGTGATCTCCAGACAAAGGGCGTTACTATTAATCTTTTGCTTTAGACAGGTCATTTCCTAGTCCCAGTGAGGCTTTCTGCTTCCAGACAGGTGATTGATTACATTGATCCACACCAGACACTTTGTGGAAGTGGATGAACTCTGATAGGGCTGTGTGGATTTTCCCAGCAATCTGGTAGACAGACCCATCAGGTTCTTGGTCAAACTTCGGAATTCAGACGCAGCCAGAGACCATGTGATTGTTCCCGAACAAGGTCCTGGAAGTTCTTCATTGAACTAGATCCCAAGTCTACTTCACTTGTCCACGACCAAATTCTGTATAAATGCAGTTTTATTAAAACAATCTGGTACTGACTGAGAGTACCTGAGACTAAAGTCACCAACAATTTACCTCAGCAGATCAACAGAAGGGAAATCAACAGATAAAATGGCTGGAGAGCTAGTGGAGGAAGCCTAGTAGTGAATCTGACTGAATAGAATCTTCAACATGTGCAAATATGGCAGCTGGGGCAATTATGTGTCCCTTTAGGACAAGGGCATGCTAAGCTTCTGCTCCGCAGTCTACATTGGTCACCTGATTGATCCAATTCGTGGTGTCAGTCTTCCCAGACAGAAACGGGGCTAGATGAAGGAATTCTATTTTATTGTAAGGCTACATTAACACAATCTTGCAAGCCTGAACTTCTCACCTCCACTTTTAACCACCAGATCCTTTAGGGTGGATCCTTCCTTAGTTTCTTTCTCCAACCGCTAAGTGACTGGGGGCTCCTGCCTCTCTCTTCTCAAATTGTTTCCTAGGCAGCATCTTTCCCTGTTTCTCCAAGGTCAGGCACACATTCCATTACAATGATGTGGGGTTTTTTTTACCTTTAAAGCCCTACCTACTTGAGGCCAGGTTATTTGAAGGACTACCTCTATATGATTACGCATATCAGTTCTGGCAGGAATGCCATGTTATGGGTCCCATTTGCTAAAAAGAATATATTTGATGGGGTGACCCAGGAGAAAATTCTTTTCTGCTGCAGTACCCTACCTAAGGAACATCCTTTCCCTCTGAAGTGAATTAGCTTTGACTCTCTTGTCCTTCTGGAAATCCTTTAAAATGTATTTTTTTCAGCAGCCTTCAGGATCCCTTGGGACGAGGAGCCCATAAGATGATTGCATTGTATGTGAGATTTTGGTCCATTCTCCCATTAACTTATTTATATTTTGTTTTGATTATTATTTAAGATTTATGTATTGTTTGTATACATACATTTATTTGATCGATAAAGTGCTGTTTTCAGCTCCGCTTACTGCAGACAGAACAAGCCCGTTCTGAGATGCTCAAGGTCTTCTATTTGAGCTGCTGAGGGGACGGAGGTGGTATTTCTCTGCAGCAGCCGCTTCACTTTGAAACAGTTTCCTTCCAAGTTTCAGTTAACACTTTAATACCATATACGAAAACTGTAAAAATAATTTATTCCACAGCACTTTTGATTTATAATTGTCTCTGTTGAGTTTTTTGAACTTATGATTATTACTATCTACTTTGTTTTATTTATTAACCAGATTGAGGGTTTTTCTTCCCAACATGGCACCAAGAGTATAGTTGGAGCCAATAGTTTTTGTTTGTATGAGGACGTTGGAGAGGTGTTCAGAGATGCTGCCCTATTAATAGCTGGAAGTGAAGTTGGGCTGAAGAGTTCAGTTGGGATTGTTGCTGCTATAACTGTTTCCTTTCTGCATAGCATCTGTCCTATCTGAGCTCCACCACTCCAGGGTGGCAGCGGAGTTCCCCAGGCTTATGGTCTCAGACTGCCTTCTCTGGTAGAGTTGGAACGGGCACAGGTGTTACGGCCACCCATGACACTCATGGACTTTGAGGGCACCACACACAATGATGGTGAAAGTTTGGACTTGGTCTTCCTGTCAGGACAGTGGTGACATGATCTGGAGGTGAGGAAACGGTTATCCCTCCCTATTAGGGTCAGATCACTTTCTGGTGGCCTTCGAGTTTTCCAGGGCTGCTCCCTCTCACAGGGAGGTGAGGTTTATTTGATTGTTGATTGACAGAGGGGCTGAGAGAAATGAAATAGGTTAAGAGATGCTTAGAAGGAGTGAAGCAAGCTGAGCCCAAGGCTGATCCGCTGTTAAGGTCTCCCTCGCGGTGATATCTGTTGCCGCTTTTCCATCTTCATTGCATCTGCCAATAGGTATCCAGCAACCCTGGTTTCTCCTTGGAGAGGGGAGCCAGAGACTCATTTGTAGAGCCATTGGGAATGCATTATGTGTCTATTGAAGAAAGTTGCTTGGATTTGCTCCAGGATAGCAATAGCAAAGCACTTATTGCTTATATCGCATTTCACGGTGCTTTACAGCCTTTTCTAAGGGATTTACAGAGTCAGCATATTGCCCCCAAAAATCTGGATCTGCATTTTACCGACTTCGGAAGGGTGGAAGGCTGAGTCAGCCTTGAGCAAGTCAGGATTGAACTCTTGGAGTGAGCAGTGAGTTAGCCTGCAATACTGCATTCTAACCACTGCGCCATCACAGCCAGGATGGACTCTGGCTTTGAAGTAGGCCTTATGGAGTTGACTAAAGCACAGTCTCACAGTATTATCTGAGGTTCGTTCTGATACTCCTGAGGAGTTGGAGAGTTTTCTAGGGCTGTGACCTCAGCCACTGTGTGTGTTACACCCACACGGATTACTGTGGGCTGTCTCTGAAGAACTTGGCCCAGAATGTAACAACACAAGCAATTATGGGTGTGCCTTGGTGCACCCATATTTCACCCTGCTTTGTAAGCTGCACTGGCTCCCAATAGGCTTGCAGTAGGTACAATTCAAAATGCTAGTTGCCATCCAGAAAGCCCTTCATAGGCCCATCTCTCTCCAGTTATCTTTACCTGCCTCATCATGTCCAGCAGAAGAGGCAGCTCCAAGTCCCATCTATTACCGTATTTAAAAAGGTTATCTAGGAGGGCCCTGGAAGCATGCGTGTTTGTGTTGCTCCCTTTGCCCCTTGCCCCCACCCCCACCCCACGTGAGATTAAAGTGGCCCTAACCCTGCTGGTCTTTCAGAAAGCCCTTAAAACCTGACTATTCCCTGAGGCATAAGGTCAGCAGAACAAGTAGTCCTTGGATTATGTTTATGTTTATTTGATTTATATACCGCCCTGCTCCCGAAGGACTCAGGGCGGTGAACAACCAAACAATAAAAATAGATAATACAAAATTTAAAAATAGAATAAAAGCAAATTAACTAATTTGGCCCAGACAAAAGACCCCAATCATTTAAAAACCAATTTAAAATTTACATATTAAAAAGAAAAGAGGGAAAAGATTAGGCCAGGCCTGCCTGGTGAAATAAAAAGGTCTTGAGAGAGCGGCGGAAGGTGCGCAGATCCGGGATCTTCCTTATCTCTGGGTGGAGCTCATTCCAGATAGTAGGTGCCCCCACAGAGAAAGCTCTCTCCCTAGGGGCCGCCAGTCGACATTGTTTGGCCGACGGCACCCGGAGGAGCCCCTCTCTGTAAGAGTGTACCGGCCGGTGGGAGGGTATTGGTGGTAGTAGGCGGTCCCGTAGATAACCAGGTCCTAAGCCATGGAGTGCTCTAAAGGTGGTAACCAAAACCTTGAAGCGCACCCGGAAGACCACCAGGAGCCAGTGCAGCTTGCGCAGGAGGGGGGTCACATGGGAGCGCCACATCGCTCCCATAAACAGCTGCGCGGCCGCATTGTGGACCAGTTGGAGCCTCCGGGTGCTCCTCAAGGGGAGCCCCATGTAGAGAGCATTGCAGTAGTCCAGGTGGGAAGTAACGAGAACATGAGTGACCGTACTTAACGAGTCCTGATCCAGAAAGGGACGCACCTGGCGAATCAGGCGAACCTGATAAAAAGTCCCCCTGGCCACAGCTGTCAAGTGCTCTTCCAAAGACAGCCGTGAATCCAGGAGGACGCCCAAGTTGCGAAACCTCTCCGTGGGGGCCAATATTCGCCCCCAATAGTCAGTGATGGTGCCAGCTGACTATATCAGGACGTCAGAAACCACAGCCACTCGGTCTTGGATGGGTTGAGCCTGAGCCTGTTCCTCCCCATCCAGATCCGCACAGCCTCCAGGCACCACCAAGACATCACTTCAAGGGCATCGTTGGGGTGGTCCGGAGTGGAGATGTACAGCTGAGTGTCATCAGTGTACTGGTAGTACTTCACCCCAAAACCACGGATGATCTCGCCCAGCAGCTTCACATAAATGTTGAACAGGAGGGGCGAGAGGACCAACCCTTGGGACACCCCACATATGAGGGGCCCTGGGGTCGATCTCTGCCCCCCTGTCAACACAGACTGCGACCGGTCAGAGAGAAAGGAGGAGAACCACCGCAACACAGTGCCTCCCACTCCTAACTCTGCCAACCGGTGCAGCATGATACTATGTTCGATAGTATCAAAAGCCGCTGAGAGATCTAACAGGACCAGGACAGAGGAGCATTCCTTGTCCCGAGCCCTCCAAAGATCATCTACCAACGCAACCAATGCCGTTTCTGTGCTGTGACACAATTGAGACCAGGATTGCCCTCGCAAAGCAATGTGGCCATAAAGCATGGTGTCACATGACCACATTGCTGAGTGACAACGATCCTGGCAGCCCCAGTTGCCATTATAACCCCAAGGCGTACAGGTCGGTCGTTAAGCAGGAAGCAGCATAAGCCCCAGAGAAAGGATGGGGGGGGGGGGTTTCTGTTGGGAGGCTTGACACAGGCCAGGCACCACAGCACAGCAAGGCTGGGGGAGGCGCCCACAGCACAGCATGGGAACACAGGAAGCCTGGGGGATTTATCAGAGGAACTCGTGACCTTCCCTGCTGGCCATCCCACTGATTTAGCTCGTGGGGAGCCAGCTGGGAAGGCTGCAAATGGCAGTCTTGTGACTGTGGGGCGCTGCAACCATTGTGAGAGCCAGTTTCCCAGCACCCAAATCATGATCACATGACCAAGATTGATCTGTGAAGGCTGGACCTGTCATAAAATACCACTTGTCAAACTTTGGACAGTCGCTGAACAAGCGGATGGTAAGATAGGATCACCTGCGGCATGAAGTCTGAGTGGTGTTGCTACTAAATGGATTATGGTTGGGTTTTTTCTTCCCTTGGTTTCCATCCTTTTTCGCTTTTCTCTTCATTACATTTGTATCTCTATTTTTTGTTTTACTGATATTTTTAACTCCATCCATTATCTAGAAGTGAGATGAGCATTCCTATAAATTGAATAAAATATTTTATTGTTAGTTATATTTGATTATACAAGAGTATGGGGATATCCCCCTTCTCCTCCCCCCTCATTTTTTTCTCTCTTTAAAGATCATTTTGTTATGTTTCCTAAGAATGTAAACTAAAAATTAAATGTGGACTTAAAAAGAGTAGGAGCTGCAAAATGACAATATAGGTGTTTGTAAAATGTAACTGTATATAACATCTTTTTGTGAAAAAATCTCAAATGTATTATTGCAGCGCTAGTGAGAAAGGATAATAAAGGAGCCATGGCTACTTCTGCTGTCTGCCGACTGCCTTAATTTGGCAGTTCGATCCTGACCAGCTCAAGGTTGACTCAACCTTCCATCCTTCCGAGGTGGGTAAAATGAGGACCCAGATTGTTGGGGACAAGAGGCTGACTCTGTAAACCGCTTAGGGAGGGTTGTAAAGCACTCTGAAGTGGTATATAAGTCTAAATGCTAATGCTATAAACCAGAATTTCAGAAATATATTGTAGTTTCTTGGCAGAGGGAAGATTGTGCAGCAACACAGAGGTTAATGATGGAAAGAAGCTGATTCAGATGCTGGTAAAGCCATAGAGGATGTGACCAAGATTCTTCAGAATATAGAAACCCTTTGTAGGAAGCTAAGAAGAGGGCACCATTTGTGTAACCAGGTATATGAGAGAGGAGACTAAAGGTTGTTGGCTGCTGGCATCCCTCATAGTTGGTAGCAGTGGAATCAGGAGCTCTCATGTTTACCTAGACTTTAATGGCCTGGATCAGTCTTTCTCAAGACTGGCAACTTGAAGATGTGTGGACTTAAACTCCCAGAATTCCTCATGCTGGCTTGGGAAATTGCCATGGGTGAGAAATGCTGAGCCAGATTTTCCACCGACAGCAGCTCATTTGTTGTGACTTAAAAGTTGCAGGTTTTTTCCCCCAACTACCTGCACAATTAACTTTAGTGGACTTAATCCTGAACAGACATAGACACCTCCGCTCTTGGGACAATTTCTGTTGATTTTTGTGCAGTGTGGTAACCTGCCAAACTCCTGTAATACATTTAGTTTTGACTGAAACAAGTTTAGAAAGTGAAAGCAAATCTTAGCTTACTGGGACCCTTTGCTTTAAGTGATTTAAAAATTGATTGTACCACCCTGGGGATCTAAGTAAATTAATTTAGTGAGAGTGGAAGTTTAATCAAACAAGGTTTCTCTACATATGCAAATAGTACGTAGTTAAGATTTGGAATTAGAAAACTCAGCAGATTGCACCCATTTCTCCCTCCCTCCCTCCCTCCCTCTCTCTCTCTCTCTCTCTCTCCCTTTGTAAAAAGTATAGACCGGTCTAACTCAGAACCAGAAGTAGGGTGGGGGGGGGAGTACTGAGATTGGCAAGATGTTTCTTTCTTCCATGCTGTTTTCCCAGATAAAATTGCCCCTTTGCTCTGCGCATTTATGTAGAACTTTTTGGTTGCTCAGCTGTTGGGCTTGCACCGGGAGTGCTGAATTCCTCCTTGCGAGAACATTTATTGGGTGACCTTGTGCTAATCACACTCTTAGTGTAAGCTTTCTAGTTTAGTACAGTTAATGAGATTAAAAGTGGCCATGTGCACAAATTTGAACACCTTGCAAGAAAGTTTGGATATAAATGCAATCATTACAGAAAGTTTTCTGGCCAACTCTCCCCCATTAGGAGAAAATGCAAAGAAAATAAAATCTGTTCATCTTCTTCACTTACAGTAGCTGTTTCTTACAAATTTAAAGATTGGAGTGTCTGAATATTCAAGTTAGCTGTGCTGGAAGAGGTTCCAGCAGTTTCAGTCCCTCTGCATTTGGGTACCAAGATGAAGAGCCGGTCAGTGGAGTGTTTTATTTAAAGCTTTAAAACACTTCAGATGCCAAGTTATCAGATTTGGTATAGTGTCAGCTACTTAACTAGTTTTCCTTCCGCATTTTGTGTGTGATCTGGCAGTTCTATTTGTAATTTGACCAGGGCTTGATTTGACTTGTCAGGCATTGTTTTTCAAGATTCATACCTGATAACGTAATGACAGATTTTAACTCTGGGCAAATGCCTTGTTTTCGAGCTATGCCTTTATCCCATCCCTTCAAATAATCCATGAAGAAAAAACTGTTAAGCTTCTGTTTCTGGTTGGATTATTTCGTTGCACTTCACTGTCTTGTCATGTCTATTTCTCATGATCTTCCTCTTTCAGGATGAGATGAATTGACTGACTGTCTTGTTTAAGGCTTCACAGGGCAGGAGGAAATGGAAATGAACCTGGACATTTCTAGCTTTGAATTTGCTTCTAGAAGAATCTTTGAGTGGTGGGATTTGGCAGTCAGTTGATGTGAGAATTGGCCCCTCATATGTGTTCCTTCCTTTTTTTAAACTGTTCGTGTGTGTGTAGCACAGAGAGATGAGTCATACCTGGAAGAGGAGACGTTGCTTTTATTAGGTCGTCTTCTGGAAATTGAGAGCTGAATAATCACATTTGATTTCAGCTTTTGGGCTTTTCCCCTTCCCACTTAGCTACATCAAAAGGGAACCTACTTTTCCTTTTGTGATTTATGAAGCACGCTCTGATTTTGAAGGGGGATTGGATCAGTTTTTGCAGCAAGTGACAGTCCAAGGTAATTAACTTGAGCCTCAAACATAAAAGCGTGTTCTATTAATTTCACATAGATATTCGTATATCATTTTCAGGTATATTTGTGAAGTTTAGTGATAAATTGTTGATTTTAATGTATCCCAGCAAAGTGACTTCAGCAATCCCGAGCTTAGTCACGAGAAACCTTTGTGGAGAAAAATGTCCGGGCGATGAGACTCCGATAAACTTGTTCTGTTCTCAAGGAAAGCAGCTGACCATCGGGGGAGAAGTGGAGAACTGGCCAGGCAGGGAAAAGGATGAGTGGGATGAAGAATGTCTTGGACTGAGTGACCACTGAAAAGAAGTCTCCATTAAGGCAGGGTTTGTTGTAGATCTTACTTGTGGGGAATACAATGGAGGCAAATGACCAGCCACAAGATAGGAGCTGTGGCTTCTCAAGGTTTTCTGCCCAAGAAAAGTTGTACTGCTCTGCATCTCTTTAGGCCTGGAAATAAGCCCTGTTAGATGCAGTAGAGCAGGGGCCTCCAAACTTGGCAACTTTAAGCCTTGCGGACTTCAACTCCCAGAATTTCCCAGCCCAGCATGGCTGATTGGGGAAATCTGGGAATTGAAGTCCACAAGTCTTAAAATTGCAGTTTGGAGAACCCTGCAGTTGAACTTAACTTGAAGTTGAGCAAAAGAGAATTACAGTGTCAATCTTGCTCAGCCAGTTTCTCCATGGTACTTCCCTTTTTTGAAAATCATTTATTATCTTTGTCCATAATGGGGAAGATTGCAGAGCTAATTAGCAGGAATTTCTTTATCAGCCTTGCTAATAAATAATGGTTGTGTTTACAGAGAAAGAATTGAAATAGTTTATCTGACTGCTGATTAATTCCATTGTTTGCCTTCTCAATAAATGTTTTTTTTAAGTTAGCTATTTTGTTAGTTCTGATATATTTGAAGCTGCTATCAATGTAACGGCTAGTAAACTCATGAATTTCCTGGCGCCATAGTGTGATTTTAACAGGTTGTGTGATCTTAGTCAAGCTGCAGTCCTTTGAATAAACAATGCTTAAGTAAACCATTATGGTTATAATGATCACATTTGCTTCTGCATTTTAAATATTGGACTAGGGCTAGTTTATCATGCATGATGACAATAAAAATATGCTCATAAATTCTAAGAGTTGCTTTTATATTTATATTGTACTGATGTTCCGTAAGTAAAAAAAAGTAAAGGAATGCCTGCAGATTTTACTCCGCTATTCATTGCAGAGACTAAGGGGCGGTGCTCATCTCTGTTTCAAGGCCATAAAGCCAGCGCTGTCAGAAGATATTTCCACAGTCATGTGGCCAGCATGATGTTACGGAGCGCTGTTATCTTCCCACTGTAGTGGTACCTATTTATCTACTCGCATTTGTATGCTTTCGAACTGCTAGGTTGGCAGGTGGTGAGGTGGGGATGGGAGCTCACCCAGTTGAATGGCACTTGGGTCTCAAACCTGCGCTGCCAGCTTTCCAGCTGACCAGCCCAGCTTCTTAACCACTGAGCCATCGCACCACCCTATATTATGTAGACCTATTATATAATTGGCTTTAATAAAGCATTTGAGAATATCAAGGCCATTATGATTTAAAGGTACTGAGCAGCAGAAGTACTCTGGGTCCTGGGGCTGGATGTGTTCAGCACCATGCAAATTCCTTCTGCAGTTTTCTAATTACTTGGGTTGTTTAGTCTTGAATGCAGGTTTTGCCACAGCCTTACTCAGTTCCAGAGGCCATCTGGTTGATCCTTGCTAATTGTAACAGTTCAGTTTCTCCTACTACTACAAAGAATCATGCAAATGCTGTGATTGCAGCCCAAGCTCAGAAAAACCTCCATTTTATTTAACTCATGGTTTTACCACAGATCCTATTGCTGCCAAGGAACAAAATGATTTTTAAAAATCTGTTTAATTATTGAAAACAATGAAAGGTAAACATTGATTCAGTATACTCAGTTATGCAATTTTACAGTAAAAGTGACATTGTTTCCATAATTATGGAAAGTTTGAGAGGGAAGGAGGTTTTTACTATTATTTCTTTTGATCTGCAAAATTTATGAAAATTTATACTCTACATATTCTAATTTTGTTAACATTTATTATTAATACTTAAATCTATTCTAGCCACACACTCCCATGCACAGTTCTTACAATAACACAACATACCATGTGCTTTTTTTGAAGTTATGTTTCAGAAGGCAAGCTGTTTAATAGTCTTAAGGAATATTACTGTTTTCCGGTGAATAATTACATTTAATTTCTTAAAAACCACTCTCCAAAAATTCCATAAAATTTGATTTCCCACTGCCTTAGAAAACAATTATTTTTATTAAATCTTTTTGTTAAAAAGATTAAAAGTTGTAATTTATTGGCCCTATACAACTTCTTATATATGGGGGACCCCTTAGTGTCACTGTTTCATAGTTTGCAGTTTTTCTAAGTTATCATGTATCTTTTTAGTCTTTAAAACAATTGAGCCAAGTAGCTGGAACGAAATTGTAAACAAAGCGGTATTCTCAAAAGATGTCATTGATTGAGCTTACATGCTGCAGTAATGCATGGTTTGTTTGGTCAAAACTTGCTAACTAAACTACAGGTGACTAGGCTTATATAGCACACACCAAGCCATCCATCAGTTTAGAAACTCTGATTGCTGAGTTCAGAATTAAACAAGCTTCATTGTGCATTCAAATTAGGACTCTTGAATTGGGATTTGAATGAGCAGAGTTTTTATTCTATTACATTTATTGGAGATTAATAAAGGAGAATATTTGTAGCTCAGGGTTGAAACAAGGGTCCTTGGTGCTCTCTGAGCAAACTCTGGGAGCACCAAGGACCCCCTTACTGGAGTTTGTGATAGACTTTTGTCTAAATGCAGACAAGGTTGTCTGGATAATCAGCTTAAGCCTGTTGTATTTACTTGCCCATCCAGGGATCCATTGGGGTAATGGATTATGCTGATGCTGACCTCTGAAATTGGTGTTTACAGCTCTGTCTCCCACAGCAGTTTCATGCTGATATAGGCAGATGGGGCAGGTGGACTCTTGGTATCACTGAGAAGTTTGTCTCTCATTAAGAATTACACAACCAAGCGATACTTCATTGAACCATTTGCCTTTCAGGCTGCCTAGCAGGCTTTCTTTAGGGAATAGCGATTTCCCGTGGTTTAGTAACAGAGCAAGCAAATAGCAAAAGAGCCACTTGGCCAGAGGTTTACATGCATCAAAATGCCTTCCTTTCCCTGAAATGAATCACACCAGTTAGAAAACTCTTTTCTGGGGATGCTGAAACTTACGTTCCATTTTTAAAAAGGGACAAAAATCAACCGGGTGATTTTTTTTCCCAGGTGAACCACACAAAATTTCCTCACACTCGGTTTTACATACAGTCTTGTATATTGGGCATCCCACCTTGGCAACTTTAAGTCTTGTGGACTTCAACTCCCAGAATTCCCCACATGCTTTGTCTCCCCTGAACTGCTCCTTGGTAGCTTTGTGCAGTGCAGCATTTCAGCCTCCTAACACCATAAGTCCAGTGCTTCTTCCGCTTGCCCAAAGTGGCCTCAGCTCAGCCAGAACAAGAGCAATTCCCTCCTTTTGGACGAGGGATGCCAGATGATGATGGCTTAATCTGACACCAAAAGCCTGTTTTCCAGAGCATCTTGACTGTGGGCCCCCTTGAAGTTTCCCTTCAGATCTCAGCCCCTCTGCAAATTGTGTCTATCAAACCAGGTATGACACATGTTATCCCCATTTGTGACTTTTCCAGCTGGCTTTTGACAAGCGACGTCAAGGGGGGAAGCCAGACTCACTTAATAACTGTGTGATTCAATTAACAACTGCAGTGATTCACTTAAAAGCTGTGGCAAAAAAAAGGTTTAAAATGGGACATAACTCACTTAACAATTGCCTCGTTTATCCACAGAAATTTTGGGCTCAATTGTGGTTGTAAGTTTGTTAGAGTTTGCAGCAATCCAACCAGCACACAAGTAAATAGTTCAGCAGGATTCATGTATAGAAGAAACTTCTTTATATACAGTAATATAAAGCATGATGCATGTATACAATATCCATGCAGCAGAAGCCAGAACCAGAACTCAGAATAAGCTATATAATACAGAAGCTATATTGCAAGGACAAAGCAACTCTTATATACAAATCAAGTTAAGCCACACCCAGGCTCTGAGCTGTCTGGGTCACCAAACAGTCCCCATTGGCTGACCTGTTACCATGTCTATTCCAATTCATGAACTCTCATATACTGACAAAGTTGAGGACTACTTAGAAACAGTTCTCACATAACTGGGGAGCTGGTTACAGTAATGAAGGTACTATTGTAAGTGAAATGCATTCCACGTCTATTATTTAAAAATTAAATGTTTGCTGCTTTCTGGTATAGTGATTGTTCAAGTCCTTTGATTCTAGGATCATTCACTCGATAGTCAGCCTGGCCAATCTTAAGGCACAACCTCTGTGGTTTGGGAACTGGTAGTAGAGCATACACTTGCACGTGTTACTAGGTGCTATGTGATGCCATAAACCAGCTCTGACATGAAGCTGCTTGCTTTCCTCTCATATTTCATAAGCATAGAGCTAGGAAATTTCAATTAAGTGATCTCTGCTTTTCTGGAATTTAGGGATAAGACATAGTTAGAGAACAGTAGGAAGGCACTTTAACATGTTTGTAGAATCTGATTTACAACAATACCAAGAGCTTTCCGAGGCTTTTTTTAAAGTTGTAGGCATGAAAGCAGACAGGGATAAGAGAGGCCTTTGAAAACTTCATGTGACAAGATCACTGTTGCAAACCAAGCTGAGCTGAGCTTTTTTCCAGAGCTAGTACGTACTACACTAGCTCAAACCTGCACCAAGAATAGGAAACAGGAATGGCATCACCCATGAAAAGAATCAGGAAAATTAAGCCTTCTGCAAGAAGTGCCTTGGCAGCAGTTTGACTTTATAGCATTAAAGTGGGATGGCTGGCCGTGATTGCTGGCAGAGTGACTAGTTATACTGAAAATTATTTCCAAAGGCATTCATTTGTACAACTAATAGTTTTGTAAACTGTGCCCGTTTATTTCCTTTGAGAGATAGGTCTGATTCAGTGAACAGGGGAACTAACATAAAATTAGAATAATAGAGCTGGAAGTCTCCAGTCTACAACACAGTCCTTTCAACATTTCCAGGAAGGCAACACACCCATTTGTACTACTCAAGTGACCCTGGCGACACAGATAAACCTCCAGGTGGCCTCAACAACCCTGTAAAAAGGAATGCAAATTACCAGCTGTCTTGCAAAAAGTATAAATCCTTCCATTCTCCACTATCCTTTCAGAGCTGAAGAAGCTTCTTGGATGAGAAGTGAAACATCTTCAAAGAAAAAACAAAGTCCAGTTGCCTCTTGAAAAAACACCTTTGGGAGAGCTGGAGGTCTTCTAATCCAACCCCCTGTTTAATCAGGAGACCCAATACCATTCCAGACAAGTGGCTGTCCAATCTCTTCTTAAAATCCTCCAGTGATGGTGCAACCACAACTTCTGAAGGCAAGGGTTCCACTGGTTTATTGGCAATTGCCTTCCTTTGTAGATTTAGAGCTGGAGGCAAATGTGGAACTTTATAAGACAGAACCCAGCTAAAGTGATGAGTCAGAGTTGCCTTCCCAAAGTTTTTAAAGGATGTGCATTACAATCTTATGCCTTCGGATCCGCTTCAAGGTGCTAGTACTTACCTATAACGCCCTTCATGGCATGGGCCCAGGGTATTTGCAGAACCACCTCCTGCCACTGCCCAGTGCACTCACATAGGACAGCCCTCCTCCGGGTGTCATCAACCAGACAATTGGCTGGTGGCGCCCAGGATGAGGGCGTTCTCTGTGGCCGCACCGACCCTCTGGGCTCTGGATGGCCCCTGACCTCCGCTCTTTCCGCAGTGACGGCAGAAAGAGCGCCTCTTTCCACCGTCACTGACTTTCCACCGAAGACATGGCTTTTTCAGCAAATCTTCTGATCTGTTTAGGTGCTATAGTTTTAATTTGGGGATTTTAATTGGATTTTAGCATTATTTATTGTTTTGTTTTTATTGCTGTGAGCCACCCCGAGTCCTTCAGGAGAAGGGCGGCATATAAATATTATAAAATAAAATAAATAGTGCTTCCAGAAGAAGTTCCCAGTCATTGGGATTCAAGGGAAAGAGTGGGATTACTAGGTTCAAGGGCCGTTCTAGGATTGGGGAGAACTAAGTTCAAGTCCATCTTCAGCCTTTGCAAAAATTTGACACTCGGTTTTGCTTACCTCACAAATTCCCATTTTGATTGGGAAAATTGGTAGAAGGAGGGTCGTTGAACCCCTGTGAGCTCTTGGAGGGAAGCATGCTGGGTGAGGAATTCTAGGAATGGAAGTTGTCCATTTTAAAGGCGCCAGGTTTGAAAAACAGTGTTTTAACTAATAAATGACAATCTGTAACCCTGTCGTGGGCAGCTGCCTTGAATTCCTAGAGCAGTTTCAATATAAATAAAATCAAATATATAAAGAAGGATGTGTGGGGAGGGAAAAAAAACAAACTCTGGCATTTGTTCTTAAGTTAGCCTGGTAATGAAAACCATTTGGATTTGGGAAGAGCAAAAAATGGCCTTTTCTCAGGGGGTGTGGAAGAGCTGGTGCTGTGACCTTCCTTGAATGTCCATCTGCTGAGCCTCAGGAAAAGCCCCCTGCCTGCCTGCTTTGGTCCCCCCTGAGGGAGTTGATGTCTTTTCTTCTTCAAAGTGTAGCTTGTCTCAAGATGGCGTCAGCAGGCTCTGGGGGAGGCTTCAATCTTCGTGAAAAGGAGGTTCCAGGGAAAATGTTTGCTGCTGCAGCAGCAACTTTCTAAAACAGGCTCTGAAAGGCATCGAGAAATTTGCTTTTTCGTCCCTCCTCCCTTTCTGGAAATCTTGCAGACTTTAGTGAGTGGGCCTTTCCTTGGCTCCACCATATTAGTCTCCTTTACTGCCCTCTCCTTACAGTGCAGTTTCAGCTCCAGTCCTTATTCCTAATTCTGAGAATAAATTCACCACATTTTTCATTCAACAGATTCTTGCTAGTTTATTCCAGTTTTAAGATGACCAAAAAGACTTGCTTTAAAATTGATTTGATCAGAGAAGACATTTCCAAATCTCCCTTTTAATTCTTTCTGCATCTCTATCTCTACAGCCTTTCTTTCTTTTAAAAAAATATATTTCCAGTTTTGTTTTCAGTTTTCATTAAATATTCAGTTCATCTGATGTCTGAATAATATAGAAACAACAAGCAACGGGCCTAAATTAAGATGCTGGGAAGTCTAGGAATGGATTTCTTTAAAAGGTGGGGAAAGTGGGTATTTTTTAAAAGATTGTCAGATTTTAAAGGAGTAGAGGCAGCGTTCAATGTTTGTTTGTTTGTTTATTTATTTATTTTATTGAATTTCTATACCGCCCTTCTCCCAAAGGACTCAGGGTGGTGCACAGCCACATTAAAATAACCAGGTGTACAAAATTTAAAATCAATTAAATGATTTTAATCACGAGGAAGGAGGAGAACCACCGCAACACGGTGCCCCCCAGTCCTAACCTCTCTAGCCAGCACAGCATGATACCATGGTGGATGGTATCAAAAGCCGCTAAGAGCTGTAATAGGACTAGGACAGAGGAAAAACCCCTGTCCTGAGCCCTCCAGAGATCATCAACCAATGCGACCAATGCCATTTCTGTGCTGTGTCCCGGCCTGAAGCCCGCCTGCTACGGATCTAGATAGACTGCTTCATCCTGGTACCGGGGTAGTTGCTGCGCCACCACACTCTCAACAACCTTCGCCACAAAGCAAGATGGGGTGGCGGAGGGTCTTGAGAGTGCTAATACAGCCGGGTCCAGGGATGGCTTCTTGAGGAGGGGTCTCACCACTGCCTCTTTAAGGGTGGAGTGGAAGAAACCCTCACTCAAAGAAGCATTTATAATCCTCTGGAGCCAGCCTCGCGTAACCTCCCAGGAGGCCAACATCAACCAGGAGGAACACTGATCCAGTAAAGATGTGGCAGAGCTCAACCTACCCAGAATCCTGTCCACGTCCTCAGGAGTCACAAGGTCAAACTCCTCCCAAATAACACTCTCAAGACCCTCCGTCACCCCATCTGAACCCACCCAATCGGAGTCCCTCCCGAATCTGAGTGATTTTGTCATGCAGATATTGCACAAAATCCTCAGCTCTGTCCTGTAAGGGAAACAACCATCCAAGGGTTTTTTGTGAGAGGAATGGTGGACTGAAAATACCTCTGAGAGCAAAGCAAAGAACAAAGAGCCAATGAGTAGGCTCTTTGTTCTTTGCAACCTCTCTGGAATGACAAGGTGAGGACAGGACATTGGTCCCACAGCTGCTGCTCATGAGGGGACAGCAGCACAGGGATCTCCCGCGTGTTTGAGCACTGGGAGACAATGAGAATAGCCATCTTGCCCACAACATCTTTTAAAGGGCACTTAAGTTTGCTAATCTCACCTGCTACCAGAAATTGATTATTAACTATTTTAAAGTTATTAGAGACCTTTGGAATGACAAGTTTGAAAATGCCAAGTGGTTTTGCCTTCAATCCTGAACAACAACAAAAAATTAAGTGTAACTTTTCTGTGCTAGGAATAGAGGAGGACTAGGCCCTCTCTGTCCGTCTTCTGCCAACTACCATCACTTGGCTGGTGCAGTTCCCAGTCACAGACTGGTTCTTCAAAGCAGGCTGCAGCAGCTCGGCGTAAGGTTGCCGGTGCTGTGGGAATTAAAGCAGCATCATGAGCCTGGATGACTTTAACTAGATGAGTTTGCGGAGCTCTGCACTTCACTTTTGGGAGTTTTAATCCAGTTAGAATGAGGGGTTTCTGAGAGCTCAGGGATGTCTGTTTGCTGACAGCCTGTCCGAAAGTTGTGTCCTTGTGTGTATCCCTCTTGCTTAGCAAGTCAAAAACCAGGCCAGATCTTGGAGATGCGGAAATGCGAAGTGCAGGGCCTCAAGGAGCAGGCCAGACCAATGGAATGTTCTGAATAAGATTCCCCAGTCCTGGCAGAAGCCCTGTTGGAAAGACAGCAGCTGCCACTTTGTATTCTTTCTTGCTGCTTATCTCAGCATTAAAGGGACGGTAACTGAATGCCGGATGACTGCCGCCTCCAGCGCACTATGGTGTTTCCTGGTCATACAGGTCTACCTGTATGTCTTAGAGAAAAGCAATGAATAAAAGAAGCACAAAGGAGAGAACTGACTGCTCAAGGCAATTTATCTGCATCCTTGGTGGGAAATGACCATTGGGGAAGCTGGTCCCAGCTCTATAGAACTATTCCAGGACAGAGAGGCACAACTCCAGCATAGCATATGGTCCCCAAAAGCCTCAGAGATCTTCCAAAAATAACAAGGGAAAGTTTATTAAACACATAAAGGAGTATGGGTTTTTTAATAACTTATTTCCTTAAAGGTAGTTTAAGCCACACTAAAAACCATGCATGATTCCATTTTCTCTTTGACAGCATGGCCAGTATGGAAAAAAAATCCTTTGGTTTACTTTTGCCTTATCTGGCAAGCTGCCTGACCCGTGCTTGTGGTTGGGGAATAAATGGCTACCTTGACCATGGGTACATGAGCAGCAGGAAAGGAGAATGACTGGCTCTACACTGCTGGGTCCCAGACATTTACTTCTAAATTGAGATTACAGTGGGAAGTCCACTTGAAGATGGAATTCAATGGAAGATTGAGATGGACAGCCATTAGTCCAGAATGGTGTAGGGCAGGGGTCCCCAACCCCTGGTCAGCACCAGTCCCCATGCCAGAACCCTTCTGCACAAGCAAGCAAAGCTCCTTACATAGGATGCAGGCAGCAACAAAACCACAGTCCCTCTGGTCTGTGGAAAAATTTTTCTCCATGGAACTGATCCCTGGTGCTCAAAAGGTTGCAGGCCGCTGGTATAGAATCTCCCATTTGAGAAGGGGGTTGGATTAGAAGACCTCTAAAGTCCCTTCCTATCCTGTCATTCTACGTTCCTTTAGGCCCAGTGCCAGATGTTGCAAAAAGCGGAATGGATAAAAGAAGCAGCTGTTGTGGGGGAGCAGCAGCCAAAAAGCTTTTCTGGTTGGTGTTCCAGATAGAAGAGGCCAAACAGCTGGCTTTTGGCATTCAAATTGGCCGCTGTCTAGCATTGTGATGGTTTCCTTTTGCACTCAGCTTCCTGGGCCCTGCTGGTATTTTTAAGCTAAATATTACCTAGTTCCTCTCTTCAATTTACTTAAGATGAGAAATGGAGTTTCTTCCTGAAATAAGATGGCAACCTTCATGCTTGTGCCTTCAATTTGGATAGCCTCATTCCCATGTGCAACTCTTAGTTTAGGAGGCTGTTGCTTGATAGGCCGTTTTATTCTCCACGTTCCTCCCCAGCCCTGAAAAAAACTAATGCTCTCAAAAGGATGACATGCCTTCCTCACCCAGTGCCATCAGATTCTTTCTTGCTTCATTTTATGACCTTTGAGTGACTTAATATACAATTCGGAATTTTTCTTTTTACAGATAGCCCAATTTTTTTTTAATTTTACTTTACCAAGATTTCACAACAGGCTTTGTGAAATTACACTTTCACATTTACTTTTTCTCAGGCATATCCGCTGACTCAGTACTTTGTTTGCAAAAGCATGCAGTGATTTTTAATTTGATTTCTGTTTTCTAGGTATCACTCCACCCACCAGTTTTACAGCATTAATAAATGCTGTAAACATGTCCAAATTCATAGACAACCCTATACTTCAGTTTCATGTGCAATACAGAACTGATTGGGAAAATGCAATTCACTTTGAATTCCAAAAGTGAAGGCATGGACACACCTCGATCCAGCTCCGCTACAAAGATTCTTGGCTTCCATACCATGAAATGCTTTTTTAATATTGTCTTGATTGACCTTCCTCTTGGAAGAAGATAATGGGGAACAAAAAAGCTAGGGAAATTCTGCTTAGTTACTGTAATAAAATGTATGCAGGGTGTCCTTGAAAACAATATTCATAGATCACTGATTCTAAATACTACATCCAAAATCTTGTATTACATTTGATTTGTGATACAAATCAAATTGCATATACTTAAGAATCCTGAATAATCTTTGTTTTATTTTTTCCCCTACATGAGCCTTTTCACTGGTCTTTTTCAGTTTCTGCTATTTTTAGAATGAAAATTTGGCCACTGAATGGGAAAGTCCCCAACAAGAGGTCTTCTCCATTGCAATTGAGATTTGAAAAGGTTCCTCTTGGAAGTTCTCTGAGTACATTTTGAAAGTGGATCAAGCCAAAAATTTTCCCATTTTCCCACCATGTTGTTTCTGTGACATTTCTATGCCCTGCTTAGCTGCTGTACTTCCTACAGTTACTCAGTGGATTCTGTAAGGGGAAACGGTTTTAAATTAAGGGAATCAAAGGGACATTTAAATGCCCAATATTCAAGATGCTCTTAATTCTCAAGCCAACCTTTGGGTTATTTAGAGTGTAAAGGCTTGCCAATTTGTTGTTCAGAAAATGCAGTGGGTGAAATTACAACTGAAAGGCTAAGAAGGGGCCTGTCAGGCGTCTCTTATTGGAGGTGACAAAACCCCCAAGTTCCCATCCTGGATTTCGGAAGCCCTGCAGGGAATGTTCAGCTGTTTGGACGAAGAGGCTCCCACACCCCTTTTCCTTAGGCTGCCACTTGCACAGCTTGGTGGCCTGTGTTGAGTTGGCACCCTTTATCTTGGTTTCTGCACAAGGCTTCAGGTGTTTCCATCTCTTCCTGCCTCTCCTCCCGGGCCTGGCAGCAAACCAAGTGATTGTCCTGTGGGGAGGAGGGCGCCTTCTCCCTTGAAGCCTGGCCTCCCCGGGGTGGGTGAGAGGGCTTTCTAGGCTTCCACCTAGTAGCTTCACACACGCACACGCACACACACACACACAGAGGGAAGGAGGGAGGAATGGGGGTATGACTGTGTGAAGGTTTCATATTCACCGTTTTTGATCATAGGTCTTCTGTTTGTGGTTTTAGTCAGTTTTATGTTTTCAACTTGTAGCCCCTCCATTGGATGCAATTTCATTCAAATTCTCTTCCAGTGTGTGCACCCAAGACACACACACAAACACACATACACACAAACAATAAGAATGCAAATTGTGATTAATAACATGCTATTAGCCTGTTGAGCTATCTAGGCTGACAGAGCCTCAGATAGCTCAACAGGCTAATAGCCTGTTATTAAGATTCAGGTGTCTGCACTTCCGGTGGCGCCTTCTTCGTTGGCGACGGGCTTTTCATGCCCGCCGGTTTCTCGGCGCGTTAGAGCCGCCTTACAACAGACAGGCGGCTCGAAAAAACCTGCTCCTTGACGGGAGGAGCAGGGAGAGCTTCTGGGGGTGAGATTGAGCCTCACTGAGTCGCCCCAGGAATTTTTCCTTGTCCTGGGGAGGGCTCAGAGGGATGGCTCCCTCTATACCCCCAGGGTATGCTCCGCGCCGAGAGGATCCTCCGCTAATTATCTAATTAGCGGAGCCAGGCGTTGGGAGCAACACCACAATCGAAGCGACAATTGGAGCAAGATGGAAAAGAGAGAAGAAAAATTTAAGCAAGTATGGATTTTTTTCAACGGATTTTTTGGGAAGAGGAGGGGGGGAAAGGGGAAAGGAGAGGAAGAAAAATGAAAGTTTTTAAGATGGCGACTGGCTCTGCTTGAAAGGAAAGTGATAGCGGAAATGGAGCGCAGAGTTTAGTCCTGAAAGACTTTGAAAGGAATATTTTGTCACAGAAAAAGAATTTAAAGGAACAGAGGCTGATTTAAATAGATTTCTTCTGTTTTTTTTTTCTTTTCTTTTTTCTATTGAAGTAAGAAGGATTTTTTCTTGATCCTTTTTAAAAGTAAAGATGCCTAAACTTAAAGGAAGGGGGGGCTCCCCCTTGAATCAGATGAATAAAGTTGAAATGTCTCATTTGCAGAGACTTACAGAACAGGAGTTAAAAGAGTTAATTACAAGGTCCTTAGAGAGCGTGGTAGATAAGATAAAAGGATCACAGAAGGACCTCGAGGAACTGGTTTCTGGGAAATATGACCAATTAAGTCAAATTATTGCTCAAGTAGCTTCAGATTTTTCAACTGCGGTGGCTGCAATGGGGAAGAAAGTGATTGAGATGAGTAGTAAATTTGAATCTCAGATACAAGAATTACAAGCGAAACTTCTGGAAGCAGAGGCCAAAAATTATAACATTCAGAATGATGTTATTATGCTCCAAATTAAGGCTATGGAATCTGCAATTAGACTAAGAGGGATAAAAGAAAACAACAGAGAAAACTTAAGAACAACTTGTGCAAAGGCCTTTGCAGAATTATTAAAGCTACAAGATGAATTAATTTTGGGTTCTATAGCGAAAGTTTACAGAGTTAACTCACGTTTGGCTAAACAAAGGAATCTGCCTAGAGATGTCGTTGTTTACTTCACTGATAAGAGACTGAGAGATGATATTTTACAAAAGTCTTATTCTGATAGAGTGCAGGTAGCAGGTACACAAATCAGGATTTTCAAAGAGCTACCATCGAAAGTCTTGAAGGACAGGAAAGATTTTGATTTTTTGGTCAAGGAATTGAAAAGAAGTAATATCCCATTTAGATGGGATTTTCCAGTTGGTATAATTTTTAGATATCAAGGTGTGAGACATTGTCTGAATACTATTGAAAAAGCAGAATATTTTTATCAAAATATCTTTAAGGGAGCACCGAAATATATTAAGAATAAAAAGTCAAAAACAGAGTTTACAAAATGTGAACAGAAAGAAGAAAATCAAAGTGTGTTAAAAGTAAAAGGAGAATTTGGTGGTTGTCCAGAGGATTCTATTATGGATTTTTCTGATGAGAAAACTGAACACCTCAGTGATCTTGGGGGATTACAGGACCTTGAACTGCTGGAGGAAGATTCAAAAAACAAAGTTTTACTTCGAGATGACCAGCAGCAGAGGTCCAATACTCTTCAGGACATTGGGGGTGATGCTAATCGACAGGAACTAGAAGTCAATGAAGAAATCTGACTGGAAACCACAGGTGATAAATTTAAAGAGCATCCTGAATTGTTTGATACTGAATCAGAAAGCATTGAAAGATTTGGAAAAAATGGATTACAAAAACTCTTTTAAGATGTACAACAATTTGTTAAAAGTTCATTCTGAGTTGGACTAACTTTAAACTTATATATCAAAATGGATTATAAAAATTTTTTACTATGAAGTTTATCCTGGATTGGACATGTTATCCTGAGTTTTGATAGATTGCTGCAAAATTAGCAGCGATCACTGGTTACCCAATTATATATTTTTTGTGGAATTTATTTTCTAGGAGAAGACTACGAAATTGAAAATATCCTATAACCCGAAGGATTGAATTGCAAAGGGTGGCAGGATTTGAAATAATTTTGAAGGAACATCTGGGAATGCAGCTCTTAGTTGGTTTTTTTTTTCTTCAAGGCTTGAATGTCAAGACTGCAAAAGCCTATTTTTAGGTATAGTATAAGTTAGCTTGAATGAATCTTCCTAGAGGTGTGAATATCTTCGTGGTTGGATATTATTCATATAAAGTCACTCGGGGGGTTGTGTGGGGAAATGTTTTACTTTGCTGATGGGGGCAGCGGCAAGATGAAGATTATTGAAGCAGGATTTATGTAAGGAAATATGTTTGACTTCAATCAAGTTGAAGAGAAGATTGAAATTTGGATTATACAGACTGAGGAATGAATTAAACAAAAGATAATTTTCTTAATGATATAACTGCGTGATTATAAATATATATGCATATATATGTTTTATGTTTTTGGGGTTTTTTTTTAGTTAAGGGGTGTAGTTAGGATAGAATTATAATGGTGTTCTTAATTATAATGGTTATTAATGGTTTTTTTTAATTATAACATTGTTTAAATATATTAAGGTCTGGTTTTTGGGGTTTTTTTTACTTTTTTTTTCCTTCTTTCCTTCTTTCTCTTTCTTTTCCTCTTTTGAAATTTGTTTAATTTAGAATTTGAATATTTAATAATCTTTTCTTTTTCCCTTGTTCTAAATTTTGTTTTTTTTTAACTTGTAGCGGAAGTCGGGGGGGGATGGGGAGGGAAGGGGTTGGGGTTGAGGGAGGATGGGAGGGGTTGGGTAGGGGGACTGGGGAGGGGGGTGAAAACGAAAAAATTTCTGTATTGTAAAACTTTTTCAATTAAAAAAAAAAGATTCAGGTGTCTGCGATTATTGCAAGTTCAAGGTTCAAGGTTGACTCAGCCTTCCATCCTTTCTAAGGTAGATAAATTGAGGACCCAGTTTGTGGGGGCAATAAGCTGACTTTGTATAAATATACAAAAGTATGAAGGCTATTGCTTAACGCATTGTAAGCTGCCCTGAGTCTCCGGAGAAGGGTGGCATATAAATCTAATTTAAAAAAAAAAAAAAGACGGGAGGGGAGGGAGCAGGATGCATAGGGAAGGAGATGGGAGGTGGGATCTACAATTGGTCCATCAATCACCTCCAGCATAATACGTCCCCAGGCAATTAACAAGTTCAGGGGGTTGGGAGCAGATCTCATTGGGGGCGGGTAGGCAGGATGTTCCAAAGGAACTCCATCATGGCAGAGAAGACTGGACCTTCATCATTGGAAGCTTTCAAAAGACTGTACTACCATCTGTCAAAAATGATGTCTCCTGCTTGGGCTGGGGGTTGGACTAGATGACCTATAAGGTCCCTTCCAACTCTGTTAATCTGTTACCCTGCCAGCCAGAATTCCTTGACTGACAGGATGCACAGCATGCTTCCTCTGCCAGCACGAGTTTGGTCTTCTATTGGGATATCCTGGTGCTCTCTCATCCAAGCACTAACCATGTCATGGCTACTTAAAATGTTGAGATCAATTGTGTGTTGCTGTCTAGCTGGGTTTATTGCACTTGGCCATATGAAAGCGATGACTTAAAAAAAAAAACCCCAATTACTCTGGACACCAATAAACTTTTTTATTCTTTCATCTCAACCAAATTGACAAATGACTTGCAACTGTTCCATACAGATGTTAAATAGCAGGGAAAGAGAATCAATTCCTTTGAGATCCAGCAGGTGAGAGCTCACCAAGTTGTCTTCTCCCTCTATTGCTACCAAATAACGTGCCACTTTAAGTAAGATGTTGCATAGCAATCTGCTGGAGCCACAGGGTTCCAACATTCAAGACTGCAGGTGCAGCCCAACAGCAACTAATTGAAAGCAAGCTTTTTCCACCTGAGCAGAAAGGAGACCACCCAAGCAGCAGAGGAACAAGAGATCAGCTCCTAATTGACAAGATGGTTTTGGAAAAACTGCAAGGAAGACCAACTTAAATGTAGTTTGGATTGATTACAAGATCTTCGACTTCCTGCAATATGATTGAATAATCAAGTGCCTAGAAATAACAGGAGTCGGTAGAAGCATCAGAAGCTTTGTACAAAGATTGATGGCCCATTGGAAGATACAGTTGCAGGTCAACAGTGTCAGAATGGGAGAGATTAAGAGAGGAATGTTCTTGACTCACTGTCATCACTACTGTTTGTCATTGCACTGATTCCTCTGTCGCCATTACTGAGCAAGTCAGGCGTGGCTAACAATCATAAAAAAACCCATCTGGCAGCCTATTCCACCTTCTTTATATGGACGATTTGAAGCTGTGTGAAATAAAACCCTCAGAAGTAGAATTGTTGCTCATCACTGTCTGTATATACAGCCAAAATATTTCAATGGAGTTTAGACTGGACAAATGTGCCACTCTCACCATCAACAGGGAAAATAGTGAACATTGAAGGAATCAAGGTTTCTTGTGGAAATAATATCAAAAGTCTGGATGAAGACAACCACTATAAATACATGGGCATCCTTAAAGCTGACAAATACAGATATAGTGAAGTCAAGAAGAAGCTTAGAAGTGAATACATGACAAAGTAGCAACAGTGGTACGTTGGAATACCTGCAAGAAATACCATTTACCTGCAAACAAGAACCAGTGGGACCACAAAATAGATAAATAGGAAAGGGAGAAGCTAAAGGGATGTGGGACTTTAGGGTTCAAACAGACAAGCACCTGTCATGTAACCCTCCAGTTGCCAATAAAACAGAAAAGTCATAACGTTACCTGAAGACAGCAGAAGAGAAGAGAAAGAACTGGGGAAAAACACAAAATACAAATATCTGCAGCTAGAACGACTGTAGCAAAGGAAAGCAAAGTTGTCCCAGTAGTGACAGGTGGGCCTTGGGTCCAATCCCAAAGCAACTGGAGCACCACTTTTGAACACTGTCAGCACTGACAAATTCCCCATCGGTCAGTGGCAAAAGGCAGCTTTACTTGGAGCAGCTGACCTCCTGTGACATATCTATAGCACTAGGAAGGAACATTCTGTATATCTGCCTATATCCAAGGTATTTGGGAAGGACTCGATGAGTGGATAAAAATGCCAAATCCAGCCTAAACACCTGACTGACTGATGATAAAATAATGAGAGCCTGTTTGGCGTGGTGGCTAAGATGCTGGCCTAGAAACCAGGATGTGGTGAATTCTAGGTCTCCCTTGGTCAAGAAAGCCAGTTGGGTGACTTTGAGCCAATTAGTCCCTCTCAGCCCAACCCACTTAGGGTAACTAAGAGGCAGTATTAGGTGTGTTCTCTGCTTTGAATTGACTATACATATAAAAAGAGAGATAAACTAATATTAATAGTCATAGTAGTAGCAATATGGTGTTACTCAGAATAGGATGCAGCTACAAGCATCTACTATTAAGATCCAAGAGCTTCTGGCAGCAAATAAATGAGCAGGGCTGCAAACATGCCCATACCAAAGTTCTACAGTCCTGAAATGAAGACAGGGTTACAAGCAGAGTATTCCTCAAAACCCTTATTCCCTCCCTCTCGCCAACTTCCTCTGTGCTAGAAGGAAGGAAGAGGAGGACGGTTGGGTCTTTGGTGCTCTCCCAATTGGGTTATTTTGCTGCAGTTGTTTCATTACCCAACTAGGTAACATCATCAGTGCTAATGAGAGTGGGGTTTGCTCTCATTTATGCACAAGGGACTTGCCCTGTCAGTGTGGGTAGGAGTGTTCCTGGGGGTTCCTTGATTAAGCTGCAGTTTGCTGTTTGATAGCTTGTCTGAGTTGGGCGCTCCTTGATTGGGGTATTGTTTACTGCTTGATTGTTGGGCTAGTATTAGTTTTCTGACTCCTTATTTGATTTGATTGCTATTATTACAGTTTCCTGATAAACTCTTTGTTAGGTATCAGTAATCACAACATTAGTCTTACAAAAGTAATTCTTGAATTGCAGTACCAACCGCATCATTGATTAGGAGATGTAAGAGAAATTGACCACACATTGTTCCCTACATTTGGATAAAGCCACGTCTGAGGTAAAAGCCTAACTGGGCTTAGGTTAATTCTGTAAACTCTTCAGTTAAGACTCTATTTTTCCAAGACTGAGTTCTGGGGAGATGCAGAATGCCTGGCTCTGGGTGAGATGGATTGATATTTTCACTCTTTCAGCATTGGATCAATTCTGGCACATGTATCCGGCAGCTTGGTTGCTTTCTCCCTTTGCCAGATACTGGCTGACATTCTGGAGTTCTACCAGTCTAGCAGCTGGGTGGTTTCTTAACCATGTAAGCAGCTGATCCGTTGGCTTTTCTGTATTTGCTGGGGAAAGCCTCTTAATATTTACAGAAGGGTTCTCTGCATGCTAATAGCGTCTCTTTTGATCTGGCAATAGGCACACCTTATTTGTACTCTTAGCGATTACAAAAGTATGCGGGGAACTTCCTTGGCGTTTTAACAATTTGTCTGTTTCCAAAACAGCATATCATGGATGCTTGTACAAGTCAACCACTTGTATGATTTTGAGACAGAAAGTTACATGCTTTTCTGGTTAGTCATTCTTTAGGGGAAGAGAATACTCTGTCTTACCATTGCAATGTAGTCTATGCTCTTCCTCTTCCCAACATGTTTGTTCAGATACGTGGGATGCTTTCAGGACTCTGTGCTTGTGATTGTATCCTTGGATAACACTTCAAACTATGCTTCCTACACATAAAGGTAGATCTGTTGGCTTCAGTGACGCTCCTAACTTGTACATCGTGCAAAATGTTTTTTGAAAGGATGGTGGTGCTTCCAGAATTGCGAGAGAACTCTGCATTGCCTTGTGAGATTAATCTAAAGAATTTGGCCACAAGAAAAACTTGTTTTTAATGAACTGCCAGTGATGTTATTGAGATGTTCTCTTGCTGTCATATAGATGGAAGCAATTTGACATCTGTATGTCAGTTCTTATAAACATTTTTGTTCCAAAACAGGTTTTACATATTTTTGAAAGAGGTTATTTCTACTAACTCACATTCCAAGTGCCTCGTGTGCCAGAGTCTGAGAGAGATGATTTGTGAGAAATTTAACTTTGGGTTAATCCTTCTGGGGAAGAGGAGGACAGCGGATGTCCTTAAAGCCAGTCCAAGGGTTGCCTTCTTGTATTGAGCTCTGAAGGGACCTAACTTACTTTCCAGAAAAGTTACAATAGCTGTATTTTGTTTCATCAGAGTCCAGCCAGTGTTGTAATTCAATGGCAGCATTGTATTATTTGATAACAATCTTTTGCGAGGCTTGCTTTCCTTTCAAGAATTACACTTTCTGTAGTCTAATTTTACATTTGCTAACCAATATGGGGGGGGGGGGGGTAATGGGAGGTCATAAAATCTAGCAGGCTTGATGGCTGACAGATGCAGCAGTGAGTTAGAGTTAGATCAGATGCACTAATGAAGTTAATGAAGGAATCAGGTGGAAACTCCCCACTTCCCAGGCTGTAAGTAACTGAATATGGCAGACAGTTAATACTGTTTTGAGGGAGGGTATCACGTTGCCTACCTTAAGGGAGATCTGTTGTGCCCGGTCCTGAAGAAACCCACCCATGATCTGGCCACTTTCTCCCAATCTTCAGTTTTCCCTTTTTATGGATGATTGTCAAGAAGGTAGCAGGACATCAGCCACAGAGTTTGCTAGAACAGGTGTATTGTGTAGATTCCTATCAGCCTGGATTCAGGCACGGTCGGGGCTTTAAAAGGACAGGATTGCTCTAAGCAATTATTTTTGTGAGGACCTTGATTTTTAGTTGTGTGCAACACCTGGTCCTATTATACTTGTGAGCAATATTCCTAACTATCAGCTATAGTAGCCTTCTGGATCACCTACAACAGCTGGAGGCTGGAACCATTGAGTTATGGTGCTTCCATGCCTACCTGAGCAGGCAGTTTCAGTCAGTAGTTACAGGAAGGATAGGCTATAATCCTTGATTTTTCCAGAGGGGTATGGGAGGGGTTCCATAGGACTCAGTGCTCTCCCATGTAATTATACATCTGCATGAAACCTATTGGGAGGAGTCATCTGGTGGCACAGAGGTTAGAATGCAGTATCACAGACAAACTCTGCCCACAGCCCAGAGTTCAATGCTGACAGGGCTCAAGGTTGACTCATCAGCTTTTCATCTTTCCAGGATGGGTAAAATGAGCCAGATTGTTGAGGGCAATATGCAAATAATGCCAAGATTGAACACCACCCAAAGAATGCTGTAAAGCACTATTGGGTGATACATAAGTCTAAGTGTTATTGCTACTGCTGTTTATATGGGACATCATTAGTATGCTGATGCCGTCCAGCTATGCATTGCCAGTCCAGGTCGAACTGGATCTGTTGTAGAAATCCCCAACTGGAGATTGTCAGGGTCAAAATGGAACTGCTGTGCGTCAGCCAACATCTCTGCAAACTGACAACATCATTCCCTGGAGTTACTCTAGATAGGGGAGGGGGAAAAATTGGTTCATGACTTGCAGTCCTGCTGGATTTGTGGCTCCCATTCAAGCAACAAGCCAGGACCTTGTGGACCAGCTGAATGAAACTCTCTTCTGCAAGAGTTGTTCACAGGTGTTCTGCCACCATCACCTTTTTACTACCATGTGCAAGAATTTAGGAATACAGTGCCTTTGAACACAAACCTAGGACAACGGGTCCTTCCTTCCATCTTTGGCTCTTCTCCAAGCTCTAAACATTCATTTAGCAGTGAATGTTAGTGAAGGAGTTGGTATTAAACAATTGGAAACCTGAAACCCATAACCCTTTTATGAGTACCATACATACATCAATTCGATTTGGTTTAATATAAACTTGAAACTGAACTCAAGTAAAATAAGAAATTCTGCTGTGCTTGATATATATCATTTTAAGGACAGGGTGCTGACAATTTAAAACACTCCCCTGAACCAGAAATACTTTGCTGGAAGCACCATGTTCCCAATTTTAAAAGGCAGAAAGATGGAACAACTCTAAAGTGCTGATATGGTTGAATTCTTAAATTTAAGTTTCCGTAATGGGCAGTGGAAGAGAGAGAAAAAAACACTGGCTGGAAATACAAGGAGCACAAGTGGAGTTCAGATGCTTCTGTGAAAATCTACTGGTTCCCAGGGAAATTGCAAATCTGTACATAAACAACTTTAGTTGGAGCCATCTGGAAAATTAATAGGAAGAAAAATATTGCCCTCAGTCTCTTGAATAAGTGACACAAAATAAAGATTTTAGAATATCTGTTGCTTATGTATCACCTGTGATAGAAGCACATTGCTTTCATAATCAACAGGATTACTATTTCTAGATAAAATCCATGTTTGGTCTACCCTGCTTACCTTAATATGTGTACAAAAATGCTCAACAACTTTTTTACCTTCTTTTACAGAGCTGAGAAAACTGAAGTCCTCAGTGATGACTTGCTACAGGTAATTGATTAATGGTTCTACTTAAATTCCTGTAATAAGGCTGCCTTTAGGAATTTTTATTGCTGCTTTTTCGAAATGTGGGAAGTGGGAATAGCAACTATGTCATTTAAAGGTAGACGAGGCTTTTTTCAAATTGCACACCAGCAGAAACGGTTCAAAAAAGTTAGCTGAGTCTAAAGCTGGCGAGAAAGTGAGAAATAACTGTTTTGAATCTTATTGGCTTATTGTAGAGTGAAATATTTTGGTGTTATTGGAGCATGAAGGTGTGTCTCTACCCATTTGGAAAAAACGCATTTGCAAATGTATGTTGCAGTGAGCAGTTTGGAATTATGTTCTTCAATATATTTTTTTTCCAAAAAATGTACTAGTGTGTTCCCCAGAGGAGGGTTGGATTATAAATATTATTCTTCCTTTCTTTTTATCCTCTCATTTTACTATTTCTGTTAAGCTGCACCAGGATAAAGAACTGGCATTTAAGATGTACACATTTGTAGATGTGAATATTACAATATTCCTTTTTGTGGATAAACAACATTATGCAATATATAGAAAAAGAACAAGTAAATAATAGTGAATCAAAGAAATTATAGGTAATTTAACAGTCACTTGCTCAAACTTACAAGCGCATTGAATGAGTGGAAGTGATGACTTGTCCTGGTATTTACAGCTATTGCAACTTCTCTGTAGTCACAACATTCTGCAACTTTCTTTGCTGGCTTCCAACAAAATCAAAGGGGAGGTGGCAAATGGTTCTTTCTTCTACTTTCGTTTTCAGTCCACACTCATTTGGCACTCATTTCTTCTTTATCTCTTCATTTGGTTTTTCTTGACATGCCCAACTCTGACTTTCATATTGTAACTAGGTAGAAGCACATCTTTATAGGCAGCTGTTTTTACTTATTTTAACAACATTTATTTCACAGAATAAAGTGCCTTCCTGCCGGCACTTGCACGTCTTCAGAATTCTTCATTTCTTTTCCCACCATAATAAACCTCCTGCCAAGATACAGAACAGTCGCCTAATTAACAACCGGTGTATACCAAAAATCCACCCACACAGAGCAGATTCTAAACTTCACAAGCGACCACTCCATTGCCCACCAGACCCTTTCCAAAAGAGCCAGAACACAGTTCAGCACAAGGCACCATTAAGAAAAGCAGAAGAGAAACATCTTTTTGATGTTTTTCTCCACAATGGCTAGCCAAAAAATACATAGTACGATCCTTGTCATCCAAACCCCGACAAAATACAACACAAACATCAAAGGAACATCCGAAATGGCTGCCCGAATACTGCAGCCCCTAGGAATAATGATAGCTCACAAACCCACATTTACACTCAGAAGAGAGCTATCTTAAGTCAAAGACAAAAGACAACAGCAACATAGTATACAAAATCGATTGCAGCAATTTTAACCAGTTCTATGTGGGACAAACAGGAAGGCAATTGAAAATGAACATTGACTTGCTGTTAAACAGCACAACCAAAAATCCTGGATCTCAAACCTCATTGATAATAACACCAGTTTAATTGGGAAGGAACAAAAATCATTGGCCATGCAGGCACCTACCACACATGTGAATTTATGGAAGCCTGGTATTCTACCAAAGGGGCAATTAACAAACACATTGATCTAGATTCAGCGTATGGATACATTGGAAACCAGGCCATTCAAACGAACAGTCAACAAGAGAACCAATCAGCTACAATTAAATGTAGCTCCAAACGAACAACCAATCACACAACCAACTGACTGCACTGGCACCCAAGACATATATAAGCTAAGGAGAATAGGACAAGAAAAACCTGCTGATGCTGTTACCTAATCTGGTAACGAAACGTTCAGAAGCTAAATTGAAACAAGCTTGGAGAGCGAACCACAGCAAAATTCTAAAACCCGAGCTACAAGTATTTTCTATTATTTCAAAATCATCTAATTGCTCTAGTTTATCATTGTTATTACTGTGTTTCCCTGAAACTAAGACCTCTCGGGATAATAAGCCCAAATGGGCTTTTCAGCACATGCATTAAAATAACCCCCCCCCCCCACCAACTACTCACACGCATGTGCAGCCAGTTCCGCCATTTCCTCTGGTTGCTTGCCGTGCAACCAAAATGAGTTGAGGAGGCGAGGCCGGAGTGGGGGGAAGGGGAGAACATCCCCTCCCCTCCCTGTTCTTCACACCAGGTGAGTGGCTGGCCACCGCTGCCCTGATGTGTCCCGCCACTGCCGCTGCCTCATGGAGCAGGACTCTGCAAGGCTTATTGTGCCGGCAATGGGAGCCATGTCTCGCTCCATGCATCTTGCTTCTCCTTCACCCCACCTGTCTTTGTGAGACTCATCGCACCGTCGCCTTGTGGAGCAGGACTCTGCAAGACTTGTGCCCTTGCACTCATGAACGGCAGCACTGCCGCAAGGTTTGTCATACCAGCGCAGCCGTGAGCGGCAGGGTGCCAGCTGTGCTGATATGATGAAACTCACAGCATTGTTTCCAATCATGCATGCAACGGCACAACAAGCATTGCAGAGTCCTGCTCCATGAGGCAGCGGCCAGTCACTCAGTCAGCGCGAGGAACAGGGAGGGGAGGCAGCAGCAATGACGGAACATCCAGTCCCACACTCGCTGTCTCCTCCACCCCCAAAATAATAAGACACATACACACACACTGATAATAAGGACAAGCCCTTATTTCAGGGATCAAAAGAAAATAAGAAGACCCTGTCTTATTTTTGGGGAAACACAGTATATGAGTTGCCATTGTTCATTTTTCCTGTCGAACTCAACTGTATTGGTTTTGCATACATTAATTCTCAGATCCATACTCCTTATTCTATCTAATATTCCCTGCAAATCATTTAGATCAGGGGTGTCAAACTCGCAGTGTCATGTTGTCGTCACATGACACGTGACGACTTTTCTTCCTTCACTAAAAGGATGGGCGTGGCCAGGGTGTGATGCATCCAGCCCACGGGCTGCAAGTTTGCCATCCCTGATTTACATCCTCAGTCATAGCATGGGATCAGCTGCATACAAGAGTACACACTTATTTGCATCCCCAACCAGCATGTTTTTAGTGTTACCATAAGCATGTATTAAACATGTATTTTTGTAGAATTTATTATAATTCTGTAAATAAATTAAATAACCAAGAGGACATCAGAGGTCCTTGCCTTATTCCTTGCTCAGTGCTGAATTATTTTCGAAACATTCCGCTGATTCCCACACACATTTTCTTTCCATCACATTCTATTCTTGCTCCAAAGTTCAGCAAAGAACTTTCAACTATATATTTGTTTGAAATATTACATAACTCAAGCACATTCAACTTATTATATACTCTCTCTAAGTCAGGAAAGGTCCAGTAAACTTTCTTTCACATACTAGCTCTTTTCTCAGCAATTTGCTGAAGAGCAAAAATCCACAATATTCTTTCCAAATGTTGCTCATTGCATAAAGGCACAACATTCTTACATCTTTCCTGTTTCAATCACCTCTCATAATCTTATGATTAGATACATCAGTCTGAGATATTATTCCACATCTAATCTCACAGCCGTGCAGATTTTAATAGAATATAAATGTGAGCTGAGATTCAGAAAATGCAGACACCTTTATCAAGTCCAAACTTCCATGTGGTCCCTTTCATGCACACAAAAATCTCCAAGATGCATCTAAGGTTCTGCTCCGAAAGTTCAGCTAAATCTAGTTGAACTTTGCAAAAGAAGAGTTGATGGGCAGAGCTTCTTTGATTTTCCTGCCAGTTGTGGTTGCGCGTAGAGGGGGATTTTCTCTCAGATGTTGCTGCAGATTCTGGATATTGTCTTTGCTGACACTCAGGTTTTTCACTCTTTCTTCCAAAAGATGATCAAGGCAACAACTCCTTCTGGAAAACCTGTCAAGTACTTAACAATCTGGTGCCTCTAACCAGAAATGTGAATAAGCATGCATTTATATTTTTCATATTATCCAAATAAAATCAGCTCTAGAAGCTGTCCTAGCAGCAGTACCAAATATGTCGTCAGCCTCTGAAGAGCTGAGACATATATTTGGTAGGATTTTAATTGTGGATTAAAGCATTAATCACTTCTGTTTTATTTCCTAAGTATTTCCATGCAGTAGAAAGAGAAGGCAAGCTTCTTTGAAGACTCTCCACAATCATCAAGTTCCACACTGTCAATTATCTCCTGTTTATTCTGTGCATTTATAACTTACTAGATTCCACTTTACAAATTTGGGGATGTTCACTTTATAAGCATCAAGTAAAAGCGTTAAGCTCTTTTCTTTGAATAATGTTGCATTTCAGCTTTCCTTCATATATTTAAATTAGGTTATGGTCTACCCAAATCACAGGAACGGGGAAAAGATAACAGATTTGTCAATATCCCTATTTAAATATCTGCATTTTTTCTCAAGTCTTCCCTGCATTCTCCTATTTTGTTGCCCTGGTAATCCTAAGAAATATTTGGAGGCATGGAGATGGAGGGAAGCCAAGAATTCTCCTCTCCAACTATTGGCAAATGCTTTTTGCAGGCACGGCTTTGTTGGTTCTGTGACGCCCAGGTGGAATTGCTTATTCATCCACTTGCTGGACAGAAACTTCCAAGTTTTGTCTTAGGCCCAACTTCCCATGCTATGCCTTTTGCCAAATGTTTCTGTTCTTTGGCATATTCTCCCCAGCATGTTCATCGTTTCCAGAGTCCTTTCCAACAGAAGGAAGTATGTCATATGTTTCCGTAAATACAGTTAAATGGCTTATTGCTCTCAAACATAATCTCTGCAAACAGCTCTGACTAAGAGGCCTTGGGAGCTGCAAGGGACCCCTTCCCCCAGGCCGACTGGGCTCCCGTTCTTGTTCTTTGACTGTTCCTGACAGCAGTTACTCTTTCGTGAATGGAATTGTGCCTCTTTGGTGACCAGTTCATAATATGGAAGGAATTATTATCATCTTCCTAGCATTATTCCTGCAGGTGCGGGATGCACTTTTTGGATTGACAATTTGCTGGTCTGTGACCACAATAAGAATTTATTGACTTGGACTGACAAACTCCATCTTGCACGATCAAACGAGCACCCGGGTCCAACTGTTTTCCTTCTTCATTTATTGTGTCTTGCCATCTTTGCTTTGGCTTTCCACGCAGGCATTTGCCTTCTAATAATAATAACATGGAGGGAGTCCCATAGAAAATAGGTTAAAATAAAAGCATTTATTCAGCAATAATTTTAAATTATAATTGGAAGCCAAAATAACAGAATTAAGTGATTCTTAACCATAGTGCTTTTTTTAAAAAAATATTTATTTTATTTTGTCAAGGATATATAAGATAACAGATAAGCATATAATCATGATTTTGAATTCATGAAAAGGATACGAGTAATTGTGTTCCTGGTGCTCTCTGAGCTGGGTCGCTTGCTTACAGGCATTTCATTACCTGACTGGGTTTCATCCATGCTGATCAGTGTGAAGAACATTGTTGTGCCCTGTGAAAAGGACGGTTGTGTGGAAGAATGAGCTGGGTTCACTTGAAGTTTCTTCACCAGTGGTGTCCCCTGGTGTTCAATCGAGAGCTGTGGAAGAAGCTGGGCAGGAGGGCTCGGTTCTCGCTCCGCCTTTGTTGGAGGGGGGCGGGATGATCGTGAGCCATTTGCTCCCCAGTTGCAGCATTTGGCTCTGCTAGTGGGGGACACACACAAAGCTCCAGTTTGGGAGGAGTCTTGCAAAAGGGGCCCAGCCCCACCTCATGACCCACATCGAGTTTCCTCTTCTGCCTGAGCTGCTTCGCTTCACTGGACTGTAGCTAGATTCTCCAGAATCTCCATTCCCCTGGGGGTGCAGAGGCCCTGCAGGTGTGCCGTCTCCTCCCTCTGCTTCTCAGAAAGGACCTGCTGGCGGATGGCAGGGCTGGGTCTCCCCGTCTCAGCATTATCAAGCAAGGTCATCATTTAGCTCGGGGGGGGGGGGGGGCAACTATAGCAATGGCCTGTGGACTCCCAGAATCCCTGAGAACTGCACAAGTCTTTAAAGTTGCCAGGTTTGGAGACCCTGTTCTAAGGCATTTTTTAAAAAAGATAGCACTTAAAAGTCTTAAGGGGATTCCTATGTTTGCAGCTGAACCATAGTTTTTTCAGCTGTGTTCAAATGAAAATGTTCCAGAAGGGTTCCATTTAACCTTCCCCACTCATAAAAACATAGCAGGAAAATAAAATGCAATGTATATGTGGAGATTCCCAGGCAAACTTGGTGAACGTGCTTTAACTTCTCAGACCTTTGGACAAAAGCTCTTTAAGAGAATGTGCGTTGCTTATCAGTTGTGTCTTGCCAACAGGTTCTTCTACACAAAGATTTTATTGTGTGATTCCTCATTCATAAGGTTTTTGGTAGACTCCCATGAAAAAGGCCAGATTCATGCATCATGGGAAGCCATAATATCATTGGCTGGCATTGATTTTAAAGTAGCATGCTGCAGGAATCCTGCCATGGTTAACTGTGAAGTGTGAAAACAGTTCAGTAATTCACTAAATTAATACAACATGTGAAACCAGCTCAGTCTTTTATTTAGAATCCTTTCCTCTATTACAGCTTCCATTCCCACCCCACCCCCTCAAGGAAAACTAGGCTGCCAGAGCCATCCATCTGGAAGCGTTCAGCTTCTTAATTAAGAGTGGAATATAGTTTCACCCCTCACCTGGCGGTTCTCAAAGTGCAGGTTCCCATGTATATTTTATTTTCCCTTTTTATCTGTGACTTTACGATGTTGATACTGTTCTCCGCAGTGTCACAGCTGCCAGTCCTTTAGCTGATGTTGGCCTTCATATCCATCAAGTTCTTCCCAAGAACTAAGTGTCATGGACATATGTCGGGCTATATATGTGGATCCAAGCACTGGGACATTTTGTAATTGAGATTTTGTGGTGATTTTGTCAATGGCACGGATGTTCTAAGTGTTGCCTAAGATATGGCAGCCAGAGTACTGATATCCACTGGGACCATCATGGTCAGTTTATGCCATAATTTTTCAGTTTTGAATATTTTATGATTTTCAGTTCTTTTATTCTGCTATCCTCTGGTATTGCCACATCAATTGTCCGGGTTTTTTTTCAATCACACTTAAATCTAGTGTGTGATGTAAGTCATTCACAGGCTTTATTGCTATTCACCTTCCCCTCTAACTTTGGCAGAAATTGACCGTGTAATGCTTTTTCTCCAGCTGTTTTGGGATTGCACCTAAGAGCCAGAGCACTTTAGCTTCTCTGTTTTCCAGTCAGGTCTTTATTATTTCAATATTTATGTTTTGTTTCCTGTACATTCAGTAAGTTCCAATATTTAACATGCATCATCAATGCTTGTCCTTGGCTCTTTCACATGAACAGGCTATGCATGTGTTTCATTCTTTGATTGTGTGACTTGAAGTAAACATCTGCCTCAATTCTGCAGGGCAGGTATTAATCTATCAATATCACTACAGGGACGTAATGCATTGTGAATAGTCTTTAGCTTTCTTTCTTTCTTTCTTTCTTTCCTTCCTTCCTTCCTTCTTTTTTTTTTTTTTGGCCCAAACTGTCCAGTTCAGCTTGTGTCCAGTTAATAATTTCAGCAGTGCATTGTATTACAGGTATGGCTCAGGTATGGTTAACTTTAATGGTGCTTCCATCATTCAGTTTTATCTTCAGCACTTTTCCCACCCTTTGGATGTATTTTTACTAATCACATTTTTAACTTGTTCATACTTGATGTCATCCAACTGTAAAATGCCCAGATACCTGTAGGCTTTGTTCTGATGGATTGGACATTCAGCATTTCCATCCATTAACGTTTGTGACTTTACCCCAATTTATTACTATTGTAGCACATTTCTTAGACCAAATTTCATTGCTACACCTGTACTAAAAATTATTGCAGTATTATTATACTATATATTACAATATGTAATATTGTATTGTTATAGTTTGGCACACAGTCAGCCAATGTTTAGACTGGATTTGGGGTCTTTATCTACCTACCAAGTCCTTTCCAAGGCCCTGGAATAGGCAGATGTAGTCTGAAGGTGTATCGTCACAGGATATAAGCTGTTCCTAATGAAGTTATAAGCTGTCTTTTGCAATTGACTGATAGTGCTTTTGTCAGTGCCGATAGTATTTGCTCCAGATGTTTTGGGATAGCATTGCACCCAAGACCAGAACATTTTAGTTTCTCCATTTTGTATTACTTGATCTATTTGTTGATTCCGCTAGCTCTTGCAGATATTTCTGGTATTTCTTGCAGATCTTCCAGTGTCCCACTCTGTTGTCATGCTCTTGTTTGTGGTCAGTCTGTGCGATCAGCTTCTTTGCAGAAGCAGCATTTGCTGTCTGTTGCTGTCTTCTCAGTTCAGGTTTTGTATGTATTTGTTGATAAGGTTTGGTCCTGTGGAATTAAACCCTCTGTCTCTTTCTTCAGCCTTCCTGCTCTTTCCTGCCCATTGCCAGTTCTTGCTTTTGCCTGCTTTTTTATGTACTGGCCATGTAATACTTTGCCTTGCCATGTCTCTCTCCTTCTGTCTTCATTTGATCTGGGCCAGTTTGGTCTCTCCAGTACTCGGTAAGCCTTCATGGCATAGTAGCTTCACTGCCTCTTCTTCACTGTCCTTCAGAGACTCTTCATCATCATCATCATCATCATCTTATTGTTATTATTATCATCATCATCATCTATTCACAACAACTGCCAGTTCTCCAGCTGCTGTTGGTCTGAATTCATATGCACGAAGCTCCCTCCAATAACCTAGGATGTTGTAACATGTCAGTGTAGTATATTATTATAGTGTACAGATAGTCCTCGAGAACGCTTCATATAGTAACCATCTGAAGTTAAAATGGCACTGAAAAAAGTAAGTTATGACTGTTGCAGCTTCCCCATGGTCACATAATTAAAATTCAGCCACTTGGTAATTGATTCATATTTATGACGGTTGCAGTGTCCGGGGGGCGGGGGGTCATGCGATCCCCTTTTGCGACCGTCTGGCAAGCAAAGTCAGTGGGGAAGCCAGGTTCACATGACAACCATGTTACTGACTTAACAACCACCGTGATTCACCAAACAACTCTGGCAAGAAAGGTCATAAAATGGGACAAAATTCACTTAACAACTTTCTTGCTTAGCAACGGAAATTTGGGGTTCAGTTGTGGCCGTAAGTCAACAACTGCTAGCATTGGCTTGGTATATTACTACAGCCTGCCCTTTCAATATATTTTATTCAGCGCATGGTGGCGAACCTACTTAATACTCCTGCTCTTATTTTTCTCCCAACAACGACTCTGAGACAGTGAGTGACCCAAAGTCATCCAGCTGGCTTTCATGCCTAAGGAAGGCCCGGAACTCTCTTCCTCCCGGCTTCCAGGCCGGCACCTTCATCACTGCACCAAAGTGGCTCTCACCAAATATTTTAAAGTTTTAAATAAAAATGTGAGCATGTGATCTGGTATGGAACACAGCGTACCCTGCACATGGCATGTAGAATTGAGGAAGGAGCATTAGGTAGCTGCATAGCTTGGGGACGAAAGGGAGCAGACAGAAAGGACAGGTAAAAGAGCAGTTACATTTGGGCGTACAGGTAGTGCTCGGCTGATAATTCTTCATTTAACAACATGCCTTGCTTTATCCTGCCCCGTTTGCTCTCCGGCTAGATCGAGCGGCGCCTTGACAACGTGAGGTCTGTTTGCCACAATTCCTATAAGCGGCTGGTGATGTGCTTGCAAGGACAGTATGGAACTGAGGCTGAAAAGAGACACGTGAGTAGCCCTTCCCAGTAGATTTCCCCTCACCAGCCCCTTCCTGTGCATCCATGTTTCCTCTCTTCCCCCAGGATGGCAGGATCGTCCTTGGTGTTCTTTTTTTAAAATTTATTTACTTCTTTGTATTGCTCTAACATGCAAGAAAGAAGAAGAAGCAACCACAAAATAATGAAAAGAGAAAGAAACGCCTGTGAAGGAAACCTCCGCCATGTCCCAGTTGCTTTGCATGGGCTCCCAGCTTCATGCGGGGTGAGCCCTACAGGCCCTCACCCAGCACAGCCTCTCCTCCGCAGAGCACCTTCCTTGTCACCAGATAGCAGTTCTGGTCCCTCGTTTCCGATGCACAGAGCAGTTTCAAGGGTCCAGCAGAAAGGCTGCTCTCGTTTGCAGGGCAACCCTCGGCTTCCCCAGGAGAGACCGGCAGAGCGTGTCCTTTGCACGTCCCACGTAGATTGTCATACCTACCTTTCTCGAGCTGACGTTTCTCAAAGGCTCTCTCCAGCCATCAGAGCTGAGCTTTCTGTCCTCTTTCCTGCGATTGTCCCCTGATTTCTCCCTCAGGTTATGCATGTGAGCTGGCAGGTGCCCCGTTTCGTCCTGACTGTTAGGAGGTTTGGAAGAGTTACCTTGCTAGGAGCTGCCTTTCTTTTCCTTTGCAGAAGAAGCTGCCCCTCACGACTTTCGCTCAGAACATGCAGGAAGGCGCCCAGCAGCTCAGCGAGGAAACACTCCTGGGGTAAGAGCTGAACCTCCTTTCTGGATCTGCCCATCATCCTTGGGCTCCTCGCATATTAGAGACACTGCAGTCTCTGAGGGTCAGGCTCGCTTTCCCCTTTCTGCCACATACGCTCTCACCTCACAAAACACAGTTGCTGAAGAATCCACTTTATAGTCAAGGATTCTTAGGACAAGAAGCTGTTTTCATGGGGCTTTTAGCAAAATGGCAAGTGGCTCTAAGCATTGCGTGTCCCAAAGACAAGGTGCATCAATCAATCAATCAATCCGAACTGCCTCAAGGCTGTCTTTCATATGGTCACCCCTTTACTTTAAAATGTCCTCTGAGGCCCTTTAGATGCCCCACCAGCAAAGACTGTGGGTGAAAAGGTGGGCAAGGAATTGGACTGGCGCTCATTCAGTCACATTGTGGGCCCACTGCTAATAAAGCCTGTCGTGTTGGTTGGGACTGAAGTTACTGTAAAGTTCCTGCTTATTCACAGTTTTCCTCCTCTTCTTACTGGTTTTTTTATACTCTTTTATATTTATTGTTTTAATGTTTTCAATTGTAATTCGTGTTGTGGAGGTTCAGTCCAGCCAGAAAAACAGCTCAGCAGTCGTAAGTGAAGAACGCGGCCAGCCCTCAATGCCTAAGGAGTCTTCAGCTTTCTCTTTGCTAAACAGCAGCCCAATTTTCTCTTGTTCCTGTACAGGGAGTCCTCGACTTACAATCACAATTGAGCCCAGAATTTCTGTTGGTTAAGTGAGTTTTGCCCCAGTTTACAACCTTCCTTGCCACAGCTGTTAAGTGAATCACTGCAGTTGTTAACACCATTGTTAAGTGAACCTGGCTTCCCATTGACTTGGCTTATCAGAAGGTCACAAAGGGCGATCACATGACCCTGAGACGCTGCAACCGTCACAAGTGTGAGTCAGTTGCCAAGCATTTTAATTTTGATCGTGTGGCCATGAGGATGCTACAACAGTTATAAGCGTAAAAAATGATGATAAGTCACTTTTTTCAGTGCCTTTGCAACTTCGGTCACTAAATGAACTGTTGTAAGTTAAGAACTATCTGTATATGCAGCAGACTATATTTTTTGCACACTCTTGAAATCCAGAGGGGCAGAAACAGCTTAATCTTTTGTACCTCTACAGCCATTCCCACGTGATGATTCCAGCCGGAGAGAGACAGCTTGGTTAGCACAGTCTGGATCGGGGGTCTCCAGCCTTGGCAGCTTTAAGCCTGGCGGGCTTCAACTCCCAGAATTCCCCAGCCAGCTTGGCTTGGCTTGGCTTGGCTTGGCTTGGCTGGGGAATTCTGGGAGTTGAAGCCCGCCAGGCTTAAAGTTGCCAAGGTTAGAGACCCCTGCTCTGGATGGTTCCCTTAACCCTCTCTTAGAGTCTCCTTTTTCCACAGGCACCTGTGAGAACAAAGGCTCTCCCATCCATTCACACCTTCCTGAGCTGCTTGAGAAATGGTTGGAGAATTGTAACAAGTTAAAATGTGCTTTATTTTGCTGGGGGAATTTTGTTCCTTCCACTCCTTTGGGCAAACCGAATTACGTCAATGATGGTTTTCTTTGTTTGTAGGAAAATGCTGGAGACTTGTGGAGAAGCGGAGAATAAACTTGCAATGGAGCTCTCTCACCATGAGATGCAGGTTGAAAAGGATGTTTTGGAACCACTGAATCAACTCAGCGAGGTAAGCGGCTCCAGCTGTCCCCATCGGTCCTGACCCAGGCCCTACCCGCTTTCTTACCAGGAAGAGTAATAAAAGCAGCAACATTTGGGGGGGGGGGGCGCGTTGGATAAATATAGTGGTTGTATAGTTAGTGTCAAGTGTTGGTTTCCTGTTGTCTCTGCTTGCAGACGGAAATCCCCAATATTCAGAAACAGAGGAAGCAGCTTGCTAAACTGGTCCTAGACTGGGACTCTGCAAGAGCTCGGTAAAGTACAATTCTCCTGTTCCTTTTTATGCTCAGGAAGTCTCAGTCCACCTTCCTTGCAAGCACATCTACTCCAAAGTTGACCTGAGGTGTTCTCTGAGCTTGGCTGTTTCATTACCAGGGTGGATTTGATTTAAATCAAGTCAATTTAAATCATAATTTATAAAGAGCAACTGTCATCTCTGTCCCACAGCAGCTCCTCCTCTGACCTGCTGACTCCCCGACAGTCCCAACATTGCAGAATATACAGCCTTATGCTACATTTTATGCTGAATAAATTAAATTATTAATATATCTTAAATAGAAAACTACCATGTTTCCCTGAAAATAAGACCCTGTCTTATATTTTTTTGAACCCTGAAATAAGCACTTGGCTTTATTGCCATGCACTCAAAAGCCCGATTGGGCTTATTATCAGGGGATGTCTTATTTTGCAATAGAACGGATCCTCTACTTTCAGCAATGTTGTCATGCTTTGAATAGGAGCCCATGTACATCAGGAATAGCGTGGCTTTCTAGGTCCCACATCTTTCTAGCATGAAGTTGACGTGACATGTTTACTTAGTTGGGGTAACAGACCAGACATCTTCCCCATAAGTTCTGTCTCGGGGATATATTCAGCTCATGGACTCTATTTCTTTACTTCCTGCTTGCCTCTTTATAAATAGTTTCATTTGAAGTCCTGCTCTGCAAAAGATGCCTCTGCATGGAGAACAAAGATTCACTATGGAAGAACAGGACTTGGGCAGGGTGGCTAGAATAGAAAATAGAGTAGAGTAGAGTAGAGTAGAGTAGAGTAGAGTAGAGTAGAGTAGAGTAGAGTAGAGTAGAGTAGAGTAGAGTAGAGTTAATAATAGAATTTGAATTTGAATTTGAATTTGAATTTGAATTTGAATTTGAATTTGAATTTGAATTTGAATTGAATTGAATTGAATTCTTTATTGACCAAGTGTGATTGGATACACAAGGAATTTTTCTTTGGTGAATATGCTCTTAGTGTACATAAAAAGACAAAATATGTTCATCAAGAATCATAAGGTACAACACTTAATGATAATCATAGGGTACAAATAAGCAATCAAATCATACTAAGAAACAATCAATATAAATCATAAGGATACAAGCAACAAGGTTACAGTCATACAGTCATAAGTGGGAGGAGATGGGTGATAAAAACAATGAGAAGACTAATAGTAATAGTAATGCAGGCTTAGTGAATAGTTTGACAGTATTGAGGGAATTTTTTGTTTAGCAGAGTGATGGCATTTGGAAAAAAACTGTCCTTGTGTCTAGTTGTTCTGATGTGTAATGTTCTACAGCATCATTTTGAGGGTAGGAGTAGAAACAGTTTAATGTCCAGGATGTGGCGGGTTCTGTAAATATTTTCACAACCCTCTTTTTGACTTGTGCAGTATACAGGTCCTAATTGGAAAGCAGGTTGATAGTAATTGTTTTTTTTTTCTGCAGTTCTAATTATCCTCTGATATCTGTGTCTGTCTTGTTGGGTTGCAGAACCAAACCAGACAGTTATAGAGGTCCAGATGACAGACTCAATAATCCCTCTGTAGAACTGGATCAGCAACTCCTTGGGCAGTTTGAGCTTTGGAAGCTTAGGAAGACCATTCATCCTTCATAAGTGTTTTCTCCCCTGGAATTCTTTCTGGATGTTTGCTTTCTCTTGTATAGGTGGAACCAGGCCCACAAAACCTCAGCTACTAACTTCCAAGGGCTCCCATCTAAGATAGATTCCCTCAAGGAGGAGATGGATGAAGCTGGAAATAAAGTAGAGCAATGCAAGGTGTGTTCTTAAGTGAATTCTTGCTCCAGTGTCTGATGGAGAATTGATGGATGCTTGGAGAAGTTTTACATTTCCCTGCGTAGTAAAATGGAGATTCTCAATCATCCAGGTCATGGCTATCCCAAAGGCGTTTTTACCAAAAAGCAGCTGGACTATCATGAGTTTTTTTCCTTTGAGAACATTTCAAAGGAACTGAAACTTCAAAGGAACTGAAACTTAGAAATGAAGAAGCTTCTTGGAAACATTTTCAAAGGGGGGAAAAAACACCCAAGAAAGTCCAGTTGTCTTTGGGGAAAAGCTCCTTTGAGACTCTCTAGTAAAACCACCCAGGCCAGAAGGTCCTGTTCTTGGTTTTCAGGGGAAATGTCACCAGAGGATTTTGCACCTGGAGCTTATTTATTGATGTCTTTTATGCCTCTCACAGCAGCCCAACAGGTGAATTTCATTCAGGACAGAGCAAGAGGTTCCTTGCCTTACTAACGCCAGCACAGAGGATAACTGTTCTTGGTCTCCCAAGTTCCTTAACCTCAGTAATTTTAAGACTTGGATTCCTAAAACTCTACACACATCTTAAAGAATGAATAATGAATCTTAAAGCATTCTGGGAAGTCCATGCATCTTAAAGTCGCTGAAGTTGAGAAACTCTGCTCTGGAACTAGGAGGAAGCAGCTTTTCAATCAAGCTGAGTTATACCTCCCTCGAGGGGAGATGGGCAGTCTAGAAACAAACAAAACTACCCCCATTAGCCCTTTTGCTTGCTTGGGTTTGCTGTCCAAAGTTATATTTGAATTGCTGGAATTCTCCTCTTAACTTCCTTCAGAGATACTTTTTCATACAGTTCTCCCAGAATTGGACTTGCCCTCAGTTAAGAGTGGCATTGGTCATCTGCTCAGTTTTTACACGTCTCTCCCCAAAAGAGTTCAGGTCAGGCGATGGACGGATTTGTGAAGGCAACAAAATGGCTCAAAGTCTGCCAAATGTGAATTGCTGGACAAATGCCCCCCCTCGATACCAGCGATTCCTTTGGGATCTAAGCAGCTGCAAACATCGCTTGATAATTGGGATCCAGGGAGGGGTAAGAACCTAATAATGACAACCAAGCTGCCTGTGGATCTTAATTTACCCAATTAATCTTCTCTGAAGCTTGCCAAATATTTATAGCCTTAAGATTAGAAACTACACCCACAGCAGTGATCAAGAGTAGATGTCAGCCAGTCTTCTTGTGTTTGATTTAACACATTACCATTAAAGTCTCCAATGCATTTCTCCATGAAATGGAGGGTAGACAGTCCATTAGACCAGATGAAGAAAAAAATACAGTGACTAGCAACAAAGATACAAATGTGAACCATTTTGAATTTTCAATATTTCTGCATAAATATGACCTAGAACATCCACACAGGTCTTAAAACTAGGTAAAGAGAATCCAGATAAACAAAGGAGTTAAAAATTTATACCTGTTCCTTCATTTCTTGAGGAAAATGATCCAAAGTACGCATTTGTATATGGCAAAAGTATGTGAGCCTCTAGGATTACCAGTTCATTTGAAGGGGAATTTAGAGTCAGGTCTTTCATGACTCTAAGTGGGATAATAATGAGGTGTGAGTGTGGGAGAGCCTGCCTTCTTTAGAGAACAGAGTTCTGGATATTCCCTATCAAAGTCTGATCTTCACAACATGACTGTATGGTGTAATGGAATGTGAGAATGACCTGGAGGGAAGAAGGGAAGAGTTGCTGCCCAGAGAATGATCAGACGAGAGAGGGAGGGGCAAAGTGGCTTAACTGACAGAGAAAGGGATTTAGGAAGGACCCACCCAAATTGATTGGGCTATAAAAAGAGATGGTAGCATATTTGTACTTTCAGACTGGCAAGATTCTGTTCATTGTAGCTTTACAATAAAGTAGAATTAGCCCATCTGGTTGTGTTTCCTGCCTGGTTTACCTGGAAATGGTTGACACCTGGCTTGAACAAAGGAGATTTCTGAGGACCTTTTGAAAGATAGTTGATGCTCACCAGGCTGGAAAAAGTTACAAAATTACTTCCAAAGAGTTTGGATTCCACCAATCCACTGTTGGGCATTTTATGTTTCAATAGAGGCAATTCAACACCATTGTTACCTTCCCCAGGAATGGTCAACCAACCAGATCACACTAAGAGCAAGACTGTAATACTCCAGAAGGTTTCAAACCCAGGATAACCTGTAAGGAACCAAAAGCCTGTCTTGAACTGGTGAATGTCAGTGTTTATGACACCCCATCAGGAAAATGGTGAACAGCAATGGTGTGTATGTCAAGGTTGCAAGGAGAAAGCCATGCCTCTCCAAAAGGATATTGCTGCCCATCTGCAGTTTGCAAAAGACCATGTGGATAATCCAGAAGGCTATTGGAAGAATGTTCTGAAGATGGTTGAGAGCCAAATATCCATTTTGGGGTTGAATGAAAAATATTCATTAAAAGGCAAATCTCTGCATTCCAAGATAAGAATCTTATCCCAACAAATGTGATGGTGGCAGCATCTGTGTCTGGACCACCCCAACGATGCCGTGGAAGTGATGTCCCAGTGCCTTGAAGCTGTGCGGGTCTGGATGGGGAGAAACAGGCTTCGACTCAACCCCTCCAAGACCGAGTGGCTGTGGCTGCCGGCGTCCCGATATAGCCAGCTGACTCCATCGCTGGTTATTGGGGGCGAATCATTGGCCCCCACGGAAAGGGTTCGCAACTTGGGCGTCCTCCTGGACTCACGGCTGTGTTTAGAGGATCATACGACAGCCGTGGCCAGGGGGGGCTTTTTATCAGGTTCGCCTGATACGCCAGTTGCGACCCTTTCTAGATCGGGACTCCCTACGCACGGTCACTCACGCTCTTGTCACTTCCCGTCTGGACTACTGCAATGCTCTCTACATGGGGCTCCCCTTGGGGTGCACCCGGAGGCTCCAACTGGTGCAGAATGCGGCCGCGCGGGGGATCATGGGAGCGACGGGACGCTCCCATGTGACACCTCTCCTGCGCGAGCTGCATTGGTTGCCGGTGGACTTTCGGGTGCGTTTCAAGGTGTTGGTAATCACCTTTAAAGCGCTCCATGGCTTAGGACCAGGGTACTTACGGGACCACCTTCTGCCACCAATTGCCTCCCACCGGCCGGTTCGCTCTCACAGAGAGGGCCTCCTCAGGGTGCCGTCAGCCAGACAATGCCGGCTGGCGACCCCCAGGGGGAGAGCCTTCTCTGTGGCAGCACCCACCCTCTGGAATGATCTGCCTCCAGAGTTAAGAACAATCTCCGACCTCCCGACCTTCCGGCGGGCTTTAAAAACCCATCTTTTTCAGCTTGCCGGCTTAGCCTGATTCCTGTAAATATTTTATCGTTTTAGAGTTTTTATTTTATTTTTAAATGATTTTAGTTTTAATCTATGGCCATCTATATTGTTATTTTATGAAATTTTAACTTTTGTATGTTTGTTTTTAATCGGCTGTGCACCGCCCTGAGTCCGTAAGGAGAAGGGCGGTATATAAATCTAAAAAAAGATAAAAGATAAAGGATGACTTTCATTTATTTATTTATTTATTTATTTATTTATTTATTTATTTATTTATTTACTTTATTTATTTATTTATTTATTTATTTTATTTAATTTTTATACCGCCCTTCTCCTGAAGGACTCAGGGCGGTGAACAGTAAAAATAACATACATATAAAATGTGAATATAAGATAATTAAGCCAGTTTGGCTCATCATTTAAGAATCTTCAGCATAAAGATTTAAAACAATTAGAAGAGATTTATGCCAGACCGGCTTGGTGAAAAAGAAAGGTCTTAAGTGCACGATGGAAAGTACATAGATCTGGGATCATTCGTATCCCTGGGGGTAACCTGTTCCAAAGAGTAGGTGCCCCGACAGAAAAGGCTCTATCATCATTGATGGAACTATGAATTCTGAATTGTATTACCAAATCCTAGAGTCAGAGAAGTCTGATTTGAAGCTCAAGAGAAAGTGGATCGTGCAACACAACAATGACCCCAAATGTCCAATTGGTATAACCGAAGAACTGTTAAAACAGAAGAAAGTCAATGTTTTGGAATGGCCGAGTCAAAGTCTCAACCATAATCTCATAGAAATGCTGTGACAGAGTCTGAAACGGGCAGTTTGAGCAAGGAAGGCCACCAACATCCCTGTTTTATATTACAGAAATACTGAAAATTTAAAGGGGTTCACCAACATTTAAGCATCACTGCATGCTTACTTTTATCTGATTTTTAATAAAGTATATAGCTTTGTTTATACTTTTTGCATAAATTATTTGTATCATGTAAAAATGGTAGAAAGTTTGAAGCCAATATTGAATCAGTTTTCCTATATTAATTGTATTGGAGGCAATGGACTGTGATTATACACATTTAAAATAGGCACATGAGTCAATGAATGCAAGATACAGAATTCTTTTTTTCTGAAAGGGGAGTTTAGGGAAGGCCATTGATTCCTGGACCTTATGTTCCTCCTTACGCAGGATGTGGTCATTTTCATGAAGAATACAAAGGAGCCAATGGGGTTGTGATTCGACTCCTTTTTCATGTCCTAACTTCATTGTCCTGGAGGGCTGGTTCAGGATCTGTCTGCCTGTTCAATTTACTCAGCCAGATTTCCGTGCCTATCCCAGAGGGCTGCTGGGTGAGGCAGTGGTAGGGTGTGTCAAATTTTTCAGCTTTCAATTTCCAAACATTAGGGGTGACATGCCTTGGGGATTGTAAAGATACTTCAATCATTTTAATATAATTTAGATGTGCTTGGTAGGTAACTACAGAAATAACAACTTTTTAACCTTTTGTTTGTTTCATCTGAGGCAATGTCTTGTTTTGCTAACTTGCATCTTCTTTTTCCTTCACCCAAAATCTCCAGGACCAACTTGCTGCAGATATGTATAACTTCATTTCCAAAGAAGGTGACTATGCAAGGCATTTTGTCTCGGTGAGTAACTACTCCCTGGGTAGCATACCTTATTCTGGGACATGCATTTTACCTGCTTAATCCTTCTGTCTGTGTGCTGTTCTGTTCATTTGGTGCTAACTTTTGTTTTAAAATATGGGTTTTGTTCTCAGTTATTAGAAGCCCAAGCAGATTACCATAGAAAAGCATTAGCAGTCTTAGAAAAGGTGCTCCCTGAAATCCAGGCCCATCAAGGTAAAGTAACTCCATGCTCTGCCTCCTGCTTTGCCTGTGCCATCTCTGCACTCTTCCTCCTCCTCCTCCACCTCCACCTCCTCCTCCCAGTTTACTTCGCCCCCTTTCCGCATGCTGTCCTTCTTGAATGAAAACATGAGAGTTTTCTTAATTATGCTTAATCTTCCCAAATTATCCCTTCCCTTTTGCAGTTGCATCCCTGAAACCCTCCCAGTTCCCTCTTAATCCACTAACAAATCCCTAGGAACTCGTCTGAAGCTCCTCCAGAGCATTACCATTCCTTGGACAGGTGAGGCATGACAGCCCACTCCTTGGCTAGTTGCGGAGCCATTGTCTCTCTCCCTGTACCTGGCACTTTTCCTCAATCACCTTATTTGGGAATATGTGAAGTTCTTGGCGAAGTCTGCTCTGATCAGCATCTCTTCCCAGGATCGTAGCCTCCTGCTTGCAAACGTTTTTGTGTGGAGCCCTGCCCTTAAAGATTGCACATGAATGCACATGCAAAATAGCCTTCTCCAAACATGGCTGCTGGGAAGGAGGCGCCATTGAGACATCCCAATGACCAACCTCCAGAACAATTTAGCAGATCCTGCAGGGAGGAGGAGGAGGAGGGGCTGTTTGACCTTGAAAAGGGCTTTCAATGATAGAGGAATCCCACAAGTATCCCAATAAACAGTTGGTTAGCTGAGCTATGTTGTCCTAGGAAGGCTGAATCGTTTTTCTATCTGCTTTGTTCATTTGTTGTTTTAAATTTATATGCCATCCATCTCACTCTGAACTTTGCCATCATGTAAAATATACTAAAGGCAGTTAACAATAAAAATGGCAACCAATATGAAATCACGTAAAAATCAAGTAAAATATATATATAGTATTTAGTTTCTCAAGGTAACTTAGTCATGGATGTGGCTAATTCGCCTTGAAGCGATATGTGTACTGCTAATATTCTAAACTTCAAAAATCGAAACACTCCTTTACAAGCCACCGATGAAGGTCATAGGTTTCATAAATCTATTATGTGAAGCAGCGTAATGAGGGAGGGAAGTTACCCTAAACAGTGGCAGGTTCTGCCTTCCAGGGATGGACTTTGTGGTCCTTTCAATACTGCCAAGCAACAACTCCCACCCTCTGGCCTTACAGTTGGGGCTGCTGGCCTTTGTAGTTCAGCAACATTAGAAGAGCACCGGTTTCTTTGGCCTTGCTGAGCACTCATGCTGACGGTTGTGATACAAGCACAGCTTTACAGAAAGCACTATTTCAGGGTCGAGTGTCTTCCAAGTCATCCGGTCTGTTCCATCCCAGCCTATTGGAGAGGTTTAATTCAGTACTGCACGGAGCCAGACGGCCTCTGTGGCATCTTCCAACTCTGCCTCAGAGTGGGCCATCAAGTGTTCGCCATTTTTGTCTGCAGCGGGTTGAAGAGAAAACAGCTTTGGGGAAGCATCACATGCCTCGGGGAGCTTTCAGACTTCTCCTTTCTAAGTTCTTCCTGAATAACTAACAATCTGCTCAGGCGCCTCTGTCTTAATCTTTTGATTTGGAAGAGAAGAGAATTGAAATGGTGTTAAATGTACTTAGCAGACTGGAGAGAATTGAAATTATTTGTGTGGGCCATTTGGCAAAACTCAAGTCACTCTCCAGATTGTTTAATTGAGAAAGGTTTGTTTGTTTGTTTGTTTACTCACTCTGTATATAGCTGCCCAATCAGCATGAAGCTCAGGGTAACCGATGCAATTAAAAACAGATGTATTTTTTTAATTGCACCCTGGGAACTTCCAGCAGCTCCGGTCAAAAATAGTCCAAATGGACAGGCATATGCGCTCACACACACACATACAGACATACACCCCTAACCCAGAGCCTCAGAAGAAGACCTGGGCTTCAGAGCCTTGGGAAAGACCAGCAAAGTTGAAGTCATCCATAATTGGGGGTGGCTGGATTGCGAGCAGTTGGATTACAATATTGCAGTGGAAAAAGCTGTTGAGCAGCTTTCTAGGAGCCCTGATGGCACAGTGGGTAGAATGCAGTGTTGCAGGAAAACTTCCCACTGCCAGGAGTCATCTGTCAAAAATGGTGTAGGGCAGGGGTGTCAAACTCACGACGACATGTCGCATGACATACCACAACTTTTTTCCCCTATGCTAAACTGGGAGTGGGCGTGCCAGCATGTGAGTTTGATATCCCTGCCTGGGCAGGGGGTTGGACTAGATGACTCATAAGGTCCCTTCCAACTCTGTTAATCTGTTAAAGAGTTTGATCCTAACCGGCTCAAGGTTGACTCAGCCTTCCATCCTTCCGAGGTCGGTAAAATGACCCAGATTATTGGGGGCAAGAGGCTGACTCTGTAACCTGCTTAGAGCGGGCCATAAAGCACTATGAAGCGGTATATAAGTCTAAATGCTATTGCTATTCCTGATTGGACAGAATTGTCTTTTCCTGGGAGGAAACTCTGATCACCAAGAAATCACCTTTCCTTTCAAGAATAGCTTACCCCCTGGCCACGTAATTCAACGAGGGGTGGATATTCCTGCCTTAGCTACCTGCTCTCACCCTGTGGCAACCCAACCTGCTTTTAGCATCCCTTGCCACAAAACCTCAAGGACTGGGAACCATAGCAAGAAAAACCGAGGAAGGTTTACTGCTTAATTAAATTACCTGATAATTGACAGCATGCATCAATCGTTGTTGCAGCCAACATCAGTGTTTTGTTTTAGTTCCTGGTCCCAAATCACATGTTGTCTAGCAACTGTGTTACATGGGTGTGAATGAATGTTTCTGAAGAACTGCAAAAAATCTCCCTGGGTTGATTATCTGCCATTCAATTTTGCTCCCTAAACATGGTGGTTGTGGTGGCATTCTGGCACTGCTGGAAAAGCCCAGCCCCACGTAGCAGCCAACTCTTTGTGAGCTGAGAGCCCCGGCCAATCCCGCCACCTCAGCCTGTGTACTTCTGGGTTGGTCGATCCCAGGCTCCAGGCTTGGCTTCTGGTTCTTCCCGGGGACAAAATTTAAAGGGCTCTGCCATCCAACGGTTCAGATCTTCACGTATGATGCCTAATGACCGTAGTGCAGATCTCTTCCCCTCCCCCCCTTTTGGATGGTGATTTCCCAGTTTTGTGGCTGACTTTTAATTCTGCTTCTCTAACTAGACAAGTGGACTGAAAAACCAGCTTTCGGGACTCCCCTGGAGGAGCACCTCAAGCGTAGCGGCCGAGAAATTGCCGTCCCCATTGAGGCCTGCGTGATGATGCTCTTGGAAACAGGCATGAAGGAGGAGGTGAGCGAGGGGCCCACGGTGTGACTCTTCTCTTTTCCCGTGTGGGGCGAGTTTAGCTGCTGGGCTGGAAGAACCCTGCACTCTTCTCTTGCACATACAAGACGGGCCAAGTCTGGTGGTAGCAGTGCCCTATTTATTTATTTCATCCCATCTTTATTATTTTACATCCATTTGCCTTCTCAAAAATGGGTGTTGGAGCATAAAGCTGCAGTTAACATCATATTTTGAATTTAGGAACTTGGTACCTACCTCTGTCTATGTTAGGTGTCCTTCAGCCTTGACCCCAGGACATGCAAGAATGGATGCCCCCCCACCCCCAAGAGCCACAGCGCTAGGGCTGCCTTCTCGCAGCAGTGGTGTGTGAAGGAGCCCACGTTCCGTCTCAGATTTTAGAAAGCTTGGGAACTGTTGACCAGTCAGGGTTTTAGGGAGAGCAGACTTTTTTTTTTTTTTATTTGATTTATATGCCGCCCTTCTCTGGAGACTCAGGGCGGCTTACAGTGCGTTAAGCAATAGCCTTTTGTATATTTATAGTTTATACAAAGTCAGCTTATTGTCCCCAACAAACTGGGTCCTCAATTTACCCACCTTATAAAGGATGGAAGGCTGAGTCGACCTTGAGCCTGCCTGGGATTGAACTCACAAGTAATTGCAGCAGCTGGATCTTAAATGCTGCCTTTGTAGGAGGCATTACTCCCCTACGCTACTCAGGCCCCGTAAACCGCAACAAGAAGGAACATGCAGGATGTCAGAGTTGAGTCAGACTTCACTTGTGAAAAGCTGTCAGCTTTGTAGCATCCATTTGTTCAGGGGAAAAACATGCTCCTGTTTTGAAGCACAAGTTCTGTTCACAGAATATTAGAAGAAGAAATAGGGAAGAGTCACTTAGCTGAGATAGGTTTTCGAGCCGTCTTTTGCCATAATGGCCTAAGAAAGACAGAACTCTCTCCCAGTTGATCCTCCTGTGTCCAATTTGCTTAAAGAAATGGCATCACGTTCCATCGGGATCTCGACGGCCCCAGCTCAGCGTGTCCCCAAGTGGTGCATGACCTCAGCCAGAGTCGTGGAGCCTGCGGAGCTGGCAACAGTCAGGCAGTGAGGAGGCTGGGGAGGAACATGGGCCAGTCCTGGAGTCTCGGGAAGGCTCGGACGAGGGCTCTGCGTCGGAGGCAGAGATGGGGCCGGGGCCATCTGGGAGTGACGCGTGGACTCCGGAGCCTCCAGAGTCAGACATCAGAGAGGCAGAGGAACGGGGGGAGAGTGTTCCTAGTGTGCCCATGCACAGAGCTGCCAGAAGGCAAGAACAGTTAAAACAAAAGGGACGACTTGGGAGTAAGGCTTAGAGATGATTGGCCCCTCCCATAAGACATAAAGGGCCTTTGCAGGAAGCAACATTGTGGATGGTGTCAGTTTGTACTTTGAAGCTCCATTTTTGACTCTCTGTTTCCATGTGGCCTTGCCAAGATGATTGCCAATTAGGTCTTTGGCAGCGTGTCAAAGAAAATAAAGGTGGGTGTTTACCAGCCTTAACCAAAGAACCGTGGCAGACTTCTGTTGGACAATTTAGAAACTCTTTGTTAAAATTTTAAAAAGGGGGGTTTTGGGACTAATTAGCCTAGGTCAGAACAGCCAAACTGACTCTGGTTTCTTCCCAGATGTCTTGCAGCGTCAGCATCTTGGAAGGGAGATCTTTTTCTTGAAATGGGGAGTTAAGCAGTGTAGAGGGACTGGCTAAGGGGAAAGTGTGTTTCCTGTCCTCCCCAGGGCTTATTCCGCATTGCTGCTGGAGCCTCCAAGCTAAAGAAGCTGAAGGCAGCGCTGGACTGCTCCTCGTCGCACCTGGATGAGTTTTACTCAGACCCTCACGCCGTGGCCGGTAAGTGGACCCCAAAAGAAGAGACACGGTTCTTCTTCATGGCTCTGCACCAGGCTTGGAGGGACTCGAAATCGACTGGGGAGAGTTATGGGGAGAGAGACAGAGAGAGAGAGAGAGACCACTGGTGGCCGTACTTTTTTGATGGCTTCAAAATTGGCTACAACTGAGGTCCTCCCCATTGGTTGCTTTTCTCCATTAGTTTCTGCCCCACTTGCTGAGTTTGTTCCAGACTATTTCTGCTTCTTCCCCAAAAGGTCAGACATTCTAGGGGTTGCTCTGTGTCTATCATACTATTAAATGTATTAAATGTATGGCCTGAAGCATGACTCTGGGTGGGGGACACTGATTTCCATCTGTTACCTCTTGTGCTGCTTTCAGATGCTTTGGTGAATAGGTTGAATCCCCCCTACTTTCTCTGTGACAGCCCTTCAAATATTGGAACACTATCGTATGGCTCCTAGCCCTCCTTTTTGTTAGACTAGACATTCCTGCAACCGTTCTGCTTATGTTTTAGCCTAATGATGAGTCTCCTAATCATCTTTGTTGCCTTTCTATGCACTCTTTCTAGAGTCTCAACATCTTTTTTATATCATGATGCCTTGACACTGTATACCAAGTATTGTTTTACCAATACAGTATAAAGCAAGCACTATCTCTTCACATGGTCTTGATACTATCCCTCTGTTGATGCAGCCTACGACTTCATTGGCTTTTTTAGAAGCTGCAGCACACCGCTGGCTCATCCTTAAGTGGTTGTGTGCAAGGACTTTTAGATTCCTCTCACTCTTGCTGCTGTTGAGCCAAGTGCCACCTATTTAAAACTTAGTTTTCTGTCATTTAAAAATCAAGTGTAAGAGCAAAGAAAAATATTTTTAAACATGCTTTTTAAATTATAGATGTGGGTTTAAAAGAAGGGGTTTCACTTCAACTCCTCCGGGTGGGAGATAGGTGGCCCTCCTGGGTAGCACTGATCATCTTATTCCAAACTCAACAGCTGCTTGGATTCCTTTGTAGTCTAGCTACGGTATGTCCAGCCTGGCTAGGTGGCTCAGTGGCCAAGACGCTGAGCTTGTCAATCAGAAAGGTCGGCAGTTCAGTGGTTTGAATCCCTAGTATAGGTGGTCTGTGCGAGCAGGGGGTTGGACTAGATGACCTCCAAGGTCCCTTCCAACTCTGTTACTGTTACAGCTGCAGCACCCAGCCTGGTTTGCTTTGACTCTCCCTCCTTCTTTTTGCTTAAGGGGCTCTGAAGTCCTACCTGAGGGAGCTTCCGGAACCACTGATGACCTATGCCCTGTATGAAGAGTGGACCCAGGTTGCAAAGTAAGGCTGGCTTCTCCGAGGATCTCTGGTTTTGCCTTGTCGATGCTTGAAAAGGCTTTGAAAAGTTGTGCTTGAAAATCACTTTCTTGATTTTCTCCTTGAATTTCTTTCACTGTTCTTTTTAAAGCAATGATGTTGTGGTTTCATTTTGTTTAGCTTTTTTTTTCCTGGCTTACTGTTGTAAGTTACACAGAGTAGCCTCACAAAGAGATGGGTTAAAAATAAATAATGATAAGACTTCTGTCTCAAGCCTACATTGGCCAGTTCGTATTTTGTTTTTCTCATACTTTTCTTACGCATACAGGGCGAGATGAGCAGCAAATAAATTTGAAAATACAATAATAATAAAAACAGAGACTACTGTTGCATTATTTTCCTGCAAACTGGCTAATATTTCTAAGCAGATAATGTAGGATCTTCCAATTTTAGATTTTTCTTCAGGAACAGCAGATAGCAGCTTTGCAAGTAAAGTTCTGTTGCACGTGGGAATAAAAGTGCAAGCCTATCCCTTTTAGGTGAGTCTCAAGAGAACATTTTGTTTTCCCTCAGCATCCAGGACCAGGATAAGAAACTGCAAGACTTGTGGAGGATTTGCCAGAAATTGCCAAAGCCTAACCTGGCCAACTTCAGGTAAGTCAAGTGCTCAAAGGCTTTCCAAATGGATCTGTCTTCTCTCCTTGGCTTTAAAACTGAGAATTCCAGGGTGCAGAAGCTCAAAGAATGTGTTCATTGTAATATTATGACCTCCCTTGGAAATGGAGTTTAAGTTTGCCACATTTAAGTTCGCAGTACAAACTCTAGTCTCGAGAATGCAAATCATAGAAGCCAGACTGAACCAGTTGGCAGTTATGCTCCGGGATATGAGGCAAGGGTTTGACTTGGAGGTACCTGACATTGTGTTTATAATGTTCTAGAAGAGGGGTATCTATTGTGGCAACTTTAAGGCCTGTGGACTTCAACTCCCAGAATTCTCCAGCCAGCCAAGTCTTAAAGTTGCCACGGTTGGACAGCCGTCTTCTAGAGGCAGAACAGGGGCTCTGTTCCTGAGCTGCCACACAGTCCCTGCTTGGCCCAGTCCCCAGTGGAATATAAAGGAATCACACAAATGTAAAGATAGTCCTACCACCTCCAGTATGAAGGAAAACCATTTCATTCACTCATGAGAGGTGGCTGCCCAGCCTTTTCATAAACCTCTCGAGAGATGATGAACTCAAAACCTCTACCTATGGAACTGTCACTTAGAAAACTTCAATAAGGAGTCCAGTGGATGCTGTTTTCCATGTGGCTCTGAAGTCCCATGAGTAAGCCCTCCAAAGAGTTTCCCACTCTTATTTGTCTGCTTCTGTCCAGGCAAGAATTGAAATTCACTTTGCTTTTGTGGAATTTTTGTATCGTATTTCCATCTAGGAGAGTCTGAGCTGAGTATCTTGGACTTCAGTTTTCCTGTGACCAGCGATGCCTTTGGTTCTCCTTAGAGCCTAACACTGATTATTCCTTGCAGGTATTTAATCAAATTCCTTGCAAAACTCGCACAGTATAGTGACGTTAACAAGATGACTCCTAGCAATATTGCCATCGTGCTGGGCCCAAATTTGTTGTGGGCCAAGAATGAAGGGTAAGTGTTGAATCCTAATACTTGAATTGCTAAATCAGCAGAATCAGATCAATCACCACTGGCCGTCCTACTTCTGTTGTCTTTAGCAGCTCTTCTATGAACTTCAGATAGGGGGCATGATCTGCAAGGCCACTCGTGTCCTCTCCCACAAGTGGCCTTGCAGAAGCTCAAAAAGCCCAGCAGTAACAAACGTAGAAAGTTTGAAGCTGGCCCTTTAATAAACAGTTCTCTTTCAGAAGTATATTAGTTCAGTAGTTACCGGCAATGTTCCAAAGATATATCTGTTCAGTAATTACCGGGCAATGTTCCAGAGGTCTTGGCAGATGGCCAGCATGCTAATGCAGGAATTCAGTCTCTTATCAGAAAACTCCAAACCAACAGTTGTAAATCCACTACATCCCAAAACACCAACAAATTGTTCACCACGCCTTTCCGGTCCAGCCATACCCCTTTTATACTTTGTAGGGTGTGGCCCTACATCTCCTGACCACACCTCTTGGGACGTGGCAGTAGCTGTTCTCTACGACGTCTCCTACATCTCTCTCTCGCATCCGATAGGGGTTCTCTCTCCTCGTTACCAGCCTCTGTTTCCTCCTCAATTGGGCTGGGGTCCAGAGGCACATCAGCAACTGTCAGTTCTTGCTGACTCACCAGTGAAGACAGTCCCTCCGGCACATAGCTCGTGCCAGCTTCCTCCATATCATCTTCCGACTCAGCATGCGAAGATAAATCAGCCTCCGGGGCCGGAGTCACAACAGGGCCCTTGGCCAAGGAGCAGCGAATCTTGAATATTTGTAGGGTTATATTTTTGCCTAGCTCTTGAACGGAAAAGGTCCAGCACTAAATCACTGCATTAGAAGTCAGTACTGAGTATTTCTGTGCCATTTCTTCGTTTTTGTGCAAGAAATATTAATAGCATCACAAAGGAGATTTTTATTATTCAGTTCTGCAAGTCCTAAGATTAGTTGAAAACTTGAGCTTGTCGAGGCCATCCATCTCCACAGATTTTCAGAATGCAGGAAGAACCGAGGGGCCAACGGTAACACTTGAGGGTACGCACCCTGTCGCCTAAAAGCAACACAGGGGAAGACTCTGTCCCATTGTTCTCTGGAAGCCTCAAGCAGCATCTTCAGAAGAGCTTCTCCTGAAAGCTGGGCAAGAGAAGAAGCCCTCAGAGGGAGTGGATTTTAAAACCCTCAATTGTGCCCAGTAAACAGTTGGCAGCCACCTAGACATGCCACCAGGCATCCCTTGACCCCTGTGTTTGACCCCAGTGAGCAGGATTGATTCGATCTCATCAGTGTCCTTGATTGCTGAGAACATCTTTAAAGCGACTGGTCTTCTCCCCCCAGCTCTCTTGCAGAAATGGCAGCAGCAACTTCAGTCCACGTGGTGGCCGTTGTTGAACCCATCATCCAGCACGCTACCTGGTTCTTTCCTGAAGGTAAAGAAAACGTTTTTCCTTCTCTGTATGAAATCCCAATTATTCTTCCTAGGAGAGCTGGTAGGCTAATGGTAAGAAAGCTGAGTCAACTTTGAGCCTGTCAGGATCGAGCCCCAAGCTGTGGGCAGAGTCAGCATGCAATACTATATTTTAACCACCAGGACTGCCGCCAGGACTGTAAGGTGACTAGGTAGCTTACAAGGTTTAAAACAAGCAGAAAAATAATTAAAACATTAAAACTATACAGATTAAGATTTTAACTCTCAACTGAAACCAGAACTAAGAGGCGGGCAGGACAAGATCTTCTTAGCCTGTCAGCCACCCCCAGCGGTGAGCACACATATCCCCATGTGGCCCCAGGCCAACCAGCAAAACAAGTTTTAATTCCTTCCAGAAAGCCAAAAGGGAGGGGACGGTTCTCACCTCCAGTGGTGGAGTGTTCCACAGGGATGGGGCCACAGCAGAAAAAACTTCTTGAAGCCGCTGCTGGAGTCCCTTAGCAGACGGGATCTGTAGCAGGTCTCCTTTGGTGGTGTGAGTGGGACAGGCTTGTCCCATTGGGGAAAGGTGGTTCCCCAGGCCAGGTAGGGCTTTAAGGTAACAGCGAACATCTTGAATTGGGTCCAGAAGCAAACCTGTAATTGATGCAGCTTGTGCATTGCTACATATACATCACTAGCAACTCCAGGACTGTGTGTGCTGCTGCATTGCCATTGTGTTGTATTGCTTTGACTCTTTTAATCTGAAAAGGGAAATAAAAATGAATTTACCTTAAATATTTGCAAGCAGAAGCCATAAGGCAAGGGTGTCAAATTCAAGGCCCAGGGGCTGGATCCGGCCCACGGGGTGCTTAGATCTGACCTGTGGGGCCACTCTAGAAACAGCAGAGGACTGGCCCACGGTGCCTCTGCCAGTGAAAATGGAGCTCAGAAGGGCAGCCTTCCCGAGCTCCGTTTTCATTGGCAGAGGGTTGCAGGAGGCCGTCGCAGCTGAAGACTGAGCTCGAGAACTCGTTTCCGCTGGCAGAGCACTCGGGCCCTCATAGGCGCCCCTGACATGAGTGACGTTGAGCTAGCCACGCCCACCTCGGCCCCCCCAAGGTCAAACAGAACCCGGATGCCCTCAATGAAATGGAGTTTGACCCCTCTGCCATAAGGTATTTCTGTCCCCTGAAATGAAGTCCTTGGCCTGAAGGCAGTGTCTCCTCTGAACCGTTTGGGTTTTCGTTTTTATTCCTGAATTTGCAGAGCTGGATTTCAATGTGTCCGGAGCATTTGTGGGGCAGCCGGCCGTGAACTCCAACCATCTTCCTGCAGGGAGTGACTATGATTCAGGGACTCTGGAGCGGAAGAGGCCGGTCAGCATGGCTGTGATGGAAGGGGAGCTCCTGAGAAAGGAAAGGTAAAGGGAGCCTTCTTCTTCCCTTCCTCCATCCTATGGTTGGGCTAGCAGTGCATTCAGCACCATTTGTTGCTGTTTAACTTAAGTGTTTGAAGTTCTTTCAGAAGTCACAAACGTGGGTTGAATCAACAGTCCCTTTCCTGGCAAATAAGAAATTGAAGATTTCTTTGTCTAATGAAGAAAAACAGATCAGATTGTTATTATGAAAGAGTCCTGTTGGCTCTTTCAGCCCTCCCCCCACCCCCCAAATGTTGCATAGTGAATGAAGTTTGAATTGTGGCAGAAGTTGGCAATCACAACAATCTTGTGCCTCTGAGGATGATGACTTTCATGCTATATATTAGCAGCCAATCAGAGAAGTTCCTTCCAAAGTGGTTTAGAGCAGGGATCTCCAACCCTGGCAACCTTGAATTCTGGGAGTTGAAGTCCCCAAGTCTTAAAATTGCCAGGGTTGGAGACCCCTGTCCTAGAGTATTAAAAGCTATTGATGGTGTTCCTTTCAGTCACCGAGCCTGGAAGGCACAAGTGTATCCACTTGAGTACCAAAGTACCCCCATGATCGCTCAGGCTGCCAGGCCCAAAGGTGTCATTCCAGGAAACCTGGAAGCTTCTTTGAAAGGGCAGCTGCTTAAGTGAGCCACCAAAGGCATCTGATGGGCCTCCTTAAGGGATTCTGCAGGCAGGCGTTGCGTGCGTTGACAGGCTTTCTGGAAGCCTCTGTCAGAGGGGAGCTGGGCATGCCTGGGGCCATGGCCAGCCAGCCCTGAGTGGTGCCTTTCCCCTCCTTACTGCAGCCTAAGGAAGATCCAAAGGTAACGTACGTGCCGTTCTTTCCTTCTCACCATGTTCCATGCATGATAGAAGCCTGAGGGAGATCTCAAGCTGTGGAAGCAGTAGGAGCAGACTCCCCTTGGGATCCACGTAGGGCCCGCAAGAAGGTGTCCCTGCTGGCAGCCCTCACGATAAACGGTTACAGGCTCCTGATTTCCTGCAGCCCCTTTTTTATAATCCACGACAATCCAAAGCTCATTTGTCATGTCAGTCACCTTCCCAGAAATTCTACCATGTCTTTGGAACACCAAATTTCAGTCTGGAAATTTGCTGCGACTTTAGTTTGAAGAGTGGTTAGCACAGGTTGTTTTATCTGTGTGCTTTGGGCTTCCCTGAATGCTGTTGTATCCTGACTTCAAGCGTGAGCCACTTGGCTTTTCCTTGCCTTACTAGCAGCTAGACCAGGGATCTCAAACTCCCAGCCCAGGTCCATTCCCGGCTGAAGTCCAGGCATCCTAGAGTTGCCAAGGTTGAGAAGCACTGCCAGAGGCAAGGCGGCAGCGACTGCTGGCTGGCAGAGATGGCTCTGGCCACATTCATCATAGATCCTGAGTCCGCTGGCTCTGGGTTGAGAAGGGACACTCTCCTGCATTCCCATCCTGCCTCCAGGCCTTGCTTCTGCCACTACATGCACAGGTATCCAGAATGGAAAGAAGTGCCCCAAAAGATCTTTCCTGGGAGGTGCCCAGGGCAGGGGAGTGAGCTATGCCAGTTCTTTGAAACGCTGCCTGGGTTTCAGTGGCCCCATGCGATGGGGAGGGTCCAGGCCCTTTTCCAGGCACAAACCCATCACTTCATAAGTGAGCCCCACCTTCAGTAGCAACCTGAGCAGCCACTGCACAGCCCCACAGCTGTCAGCCAGCCAGTTAGCCATAATGAAATGCAGAGTGTTGTGTGTGTGTAATTATGTTTAGCAGCATATGTGGCCCTCTTTCTTCATGAAAAACTTTTTTAAAAAATCAAGTATGCAAAGGCTTCGATGCCAATCTGAGTTTGAGGTCCCTGAGCTAGACAAACATTTGTTCTACATGGTCTGTGTTGGATTCATCAGTAACTTAGTTTTCATGTTTTTGTTTCTGTGCATTAACTAGGGTTGTATGTATTCTGCACTTTTACAAATTCAAACATCTAAAACAAGAAAATGAATAATTAAGCTGCATGTATTAATGCTGGTTTGCTTACCTTGACCTGTTTTAAATCATTTTGCTGCCAGTATATCTGGGAAAGGCAAACAGATTCTACAAGGCACCAAAGTCTGAGGCGCAGTTTATGTCTCCCCTGTAATTGAGGAGAAGAAGCCCGACTTCTTGGTGCTGACAAAGCTGGGTTGATTATTTATTAATTAAATGTATCTGCTGCCCATCTCACTATCTGGGCAGCTTTCTGCTGCTCTTGTGGCTGCCACTGTGACTGCTGTGATCGCCACTGAATACACACAGCCCTGCCATTAATATTTAAAGAGGTACCGACGCATGTCTGTGACTTAACCAGGGATGTTCTCAGCTGGAGTGTCCCAGGCATTTGGACCACAGGGGGATGATACCAAAAAGGCCCTGTGGGTGGAGCTGCCTGGCAGCCAACAAACTCTCCAAGATTTCTGGAGAAGGGAAATTTTTTCAAACCACGGCAGAATTCCTGGGGCTTCTTAACGAGGGATACAGTGGGCACATATTAGTCTGCCCGAAGATAAGAAGTGTCCAGTATGGCTATGCTGTGCCTCTGCATCACTCTCGCGCTCTATCTTGATCTCTCTCTCTCTCTCTCTCTCTCTCTCTCTCACACACACACACACACACACACCAAAATGGACGCTGAATAATCAATCTTGCCGGTCCTGAATGCCTGTCACACTCTTCCTAGCTGAGCCAGAATGTGTCCCCCTTTTCAAACTCTGGCTGGCAGAGTTTGTGTGTTCCTTGCTGCTTATCTGCATGGCCAGCAGCAGGGACTCACCTTCCGTCTCCCGAGTAGTTACACTGACTCTTTTTGTGTTTACGTGTAGCTCGCCTGCATGGAGTGTTTACTCTCTCTCTCCTCTGTAGCTTTGGTGTCAAGGTTATGGACTTCCAGGCAAACCCCCGGAGAGTTGGCACTGTGAATAGAAAGCACACAGCCCCAGCTTTCCAGCCACCGCTTCCGCCCACGGAGGCTGGCCCACTGGCCCTGGCCACAGCGGAGCAGCACCCGCAGGCCCTGGGGGCTGAGCCCGGCCTGGTGGGTGCTTCCTCTGCCTGCCTGCCTGGCTCAGCAGAGCATTCTCACAGCCAAGGCACGGAGGACAGCAGGTAAGACGGGGGGCTCAGAGAGGCAGGCTCAGGGTGGGCCACAGTCCTGCTCTTCTCTCCCTGTCGCAAGTCCCCAAAGCAAAAGGGAGACGCTTTGCAAGGCTGGCCTGCTTGGCTGCCCCACGGAAGCAGAATCATCGTGATCCTCCTGCCTTAAAGCAGGCAAAACCGCCCTCCTGCTTCCCTCCCGAGGTGTTGCTCAGAGGTCATGCCAGAGCCCGCCCGAGTCAGGGAACATGCAGAGCTGCACAGCAGAGCCCAGCTGCACCCCGCAAAGGTAGGGATCCTCCCTCCCTCCCACCTGACCTGGAGAGATGGTAGCTTGTTCATCTAACCCACTAGCTAGAACCTGTTTGTCTCGTCTTCGTAGGCTGTGCACCCACCCCGGTCAGTGTCACAGTGTTACTGGGCTTTAGCTTTTCCTTCCACGGGGAAGGTGGGGATGTGGAAGTAGGGTTGACTGGCAGTGCGTGCTCCTTCTGAGGAAGCTGGTTTCTGCACTGGAGAAAGAGAAAGCCAGAGCCTTCCACCAACTTGTCTTCAGGCCCAACGGCCTTTGCTGGACAGCCTGTGAGCGTAACTTTGGGGAGAAGATATGGAAGCAGCTGCTCAGAGAAGCCTTGCTATCCTGAACAAGCTCCCCAAAATAGACTGAGCAAAGACCAGGGTGTAGGAATGGGCAAAGCAAGAAATGTTGGTTGTTAAGATCCCTGGAAGAGACCTGAGTGAGGGTCAAGGACTGGTGAGTAGCTGAAGAGATGCTCATTAGGGTTTGTGGGGAATTGCAATCTTTAGCACAGAACCTTCATGGTACATCTCGGGGGAACTAGAGGGATGCTGCTCTTGCATCTTTAAGAGCCCTCTCTTAACTCCGTGGTGCTCGCAGTTGGTACGGCTAACCTTGGTGCTCTGCCGCTTTAAGTACTTCGAATTTTGTTTCCTAAGCTCTGGGGAATTCTATGGACTTCAGACAGCTGGCTCAAGCAGGCCAGCAGTGGGTTAGGTGCCAAAGGGGGTCTGCCTGCACTTTGCACCTGTTTAATGCAAAAAGGGCCCCATGTTTCACCAGGAGCCTTAGGGAGAAGCGGCTTCTGGCACCCGGCTGGAGCCTTTGATGCAGGTCTTTCTCTCCTTGCAGCTCTTCCAAGCCGAAGGACTTGGTGCCCTCAACCACACCGCCACCCCCCAGAAATGGTGGACCTGCTCAGCCTCTCAGCAGCGCCAGCCAGTACTCGGTTGGGCAGCCTCAGAGCACCGCTGGGCCCAGCCCACATGCCCTCAGGCGAGGTTTGTTCTTCAGCAGCTGCAGTGGCAGCCTTGGGGGCTTGGGGGCGGGGGGGTCAGCCGAGACTAAAGCTGCCAGGTCTTTCCTGAGGAACGATTTTTCAATCAGAGTTTGCCCACTTTGGGCCAGCAGGGAGAGAAAGGGATTTCAACACTGGCCTCTTTTTCCAGTTTTGGTCCCCTTGCAGGAGGGCCAGAGAGCATGTTTTGCATGCCATTGGCTACTTTGGCTATTTCACACCACCAAGAGAATACAGAACTACTTCTGAAATCAGACAATTAAATTTGCCTGATTTGGAGTCTGAAGTTACTCAAGTGATCAATTCTTTGGGGGGATAAGATATATTGGAGGAGGAGCACAGCTTGTAAGGGAAGCAAGAATGCTCTGCCCCAGCAGAAGAATATGCAAAAAGATTTGTTTGTTTGTTTGTTTGTTTATAAAATGTATGTAGGCACCTATGTGTCATACACATGACTCTGGTTAATTAAACACACAAACACACACACACACACACACACAACAAAATAACCCCAAACATAACAACAAAACCCATTTCGCTCTTCCTGTTGGAGCTGATGGAATGGGTCCAATAGATGAGTCTGCTGGGTTCAGAATAATTTTGGCCAGGGAGGCATAGAGCAGGCAGGGCTGGCAGGGTGGGTTTCACTTGGAGCCACAGAGGGCAACAAGGGAGAAGCTGTTTTCTGGCCCCCCGGCACTGCATTATGCTCTGAGATCATGGGTGTCCAAACTTTGCAGCTTTTAGTCTTGCAGCTCTGTTGGCTGGGAAATTCTGAGAGTTGAAGTTCACAAGTCTTAAAGTAATCAGCTTTAGAGACCTTCCCTTAGAAAATGGAAGACCCGCAGGCATTTCTCCAGGAGAGGGCATGAAGCATCCCTCTCTTGAAAAGAGGCTGCCAGGCTGGGTCTTCTGTGGTAATACAACCTCGATCCAATTTCAGGGTCCTCTCGAAGCTTGGGGTTTCTCAGACAGGGACTAGAGGTCTTTTTCAGCCCAAGTGCCAGGCACATATTGTATCCTATGAAGTAATCAGAAGCTTCGTGCTCAACCACAATCTCAGCCATGTCTCTTCTTTTTGCTTGCTTTTCAGCCGTCAAAAAACCTGCACCGGCCCCTCCAAAACCAGCAAACCCACCTCCAGGACAGCCAGGGACCCCGATTCCCACTCCAGCCCCCAAGCCCCCCACAAGGAGCCCTTCTCCTCCCAGCCACCAATCAAACCAAGGGGGCACTCAACCTTCTGCTGCCCTGCCCCAGATTTCTGCCCCCCGGCGATACTCAAGCAGCCTCTCCCCGATACAGGCTCCCAACCACCCGCCCCCCCAGCCCCCTACGCAGTCCGTAACACCACCTCCGCAGACTAAGGCTGGTAGTTCTGGACCCACCCCACCTGGCCCAGAGGGTGGGTCAGAGCCACTGTCGCCCACCCCTCCGCATACCCCTACCCCGCCTGACACGCCCCCCCTGGAGAAGCACAGCACCACCTGCCCATCTGCCCAGCCTTCGGCCCAGGACATTCCACCGGCTCAGTCACCTCCTCCGTCTGGCACGCTACCGAGGCCACGGCCAGTGCCCAGACCTCGCAACCGTCCCACGGTGCCCCCTCCGCCTCACCCTCCTGCTCCTCATCTGTCTGCAAACGGCTCTCTGCTGGGTCCTCCGGCAACGGCGTCCCATATCGTGACTGGTAAGAACACTTTCAGCTCCACAGGCATGTCTTTGAGCCCGGGCTTTGATGGAGGAATGCTCTTTCCCAGCGGGGATGGCCAAAGGAAACCCCCACCCACCCACCCCCAAAGCAAGATAGCTACGGCTGTCAGCCAGCCCTCCATGGGGGAGTTGCAGGGCCCAGTTTCTGTCCCTTGAGATTAGCAAAGTCCATGGACAAGATGATAAAGGCAGATTAACTGGATTCGTAGTAGCAGCTAGTCTAGGTAGGAGCATGGCGCATCATTTCAGAGAAGAAATAGTGGACGTTTTGGAATAAATGTGGAATACATCAGCCCATTTCAATATTCACATCAAGGTTTTGGCTTCCTCCAATGAACAACAAAGGCATCCTCAAGAGTCGGACGTCAGCAATCCTAATTTGTGTTCTGGGCTTTTGCGTATCATCCTTTGCTAGTCCCCAGTCCTTCCCAGCAATGGTAGCAGTGCAGCCTTACCTCTGATTTTCCTTTGCCATCAAAATTATTTTCCTTCACACTGAAGAACATTCCAAGATGTCAGGTTTCCTTCCCGTGTTGGTATAGCAGCACAGCCAATGATCAAGAGGGGCCTAAATCAGGAAAGGCAGATTTTAGCCATTTTGCTCTGTGGTTCCTTCTTTCCTTGCTGCCCAGATGGGGTGCTGGTGGCCTTTTCACACGGGCTGCATTCAGGAACACTGAGAAAATTTCAGCGCTGTTGTTCGTGAGATGATGGGAAGACTGGCTGAATTTTATCATACTCAGATTGTAGATGGCAGACAGGGGGAACAGCCATTTATTCTTTTATTTAAGCCGTCCCTTGCTAGCTAACAAAGTAATTTCCCTGTTGGTGCAGTGCATACATGACTCATTTATTGCAGATTGCATCAATATTTACAAGCTCTTTTTATTTCTTAATCTGGATCAGGTGCTTTTTAATAATGCTTAATGTTAATTTTAAGCAGCATATTAGGACAAAGTCTTGATTTCTGGCAGAATGAAATAGCGCATGCCCATCTCTTAATTTTAGCAGACTCTAACATATTGATCCACAGAACCTTTGCAGACTTGTAATGGCTACTGGAAGAAAACAAGTTTCAGCTGCCAAAATAACCCTTTGAATCTTTAGGTTGTAATATATCTACAAATAATATTCTAATTGAGAATTTTATTAAATAATCTAGATGTTTGAGCTGCCTTATTCAATAGGAACTGAAATTGGAAATGGTAAGAGGAAATTGAGGCCTTCCGATTGGCCGGATATGTTGCAAATGTTGCATAATCATGGATGCTGCTTTTGTTTCTTACTAACTGGTCACCGTAACCTGGCTTGCTTGCATCTGGACTAATCCTGCATGTGAAAGGAGTGATGCTTTTCATGTCCATTGTTTGTAATGTTGATCTCCATTTTAATGCATTCTGGTCTACTGCCCCTTCCTGATCCATATTTGTCAACCTTTCATCAGCAGACACTGGAATGAATTTCTGCTTTTCAAAATCTTCAGAGCTTCATAGCATGTCCAGATAGAAGTCAAAGGTGCATACACAGAGGCACATGTAAACTACTCTTCCCTCCAGCCTTGTGCTGACAAATTTTCAGTCTGAGTTCTCTCACAGGGAGCTAAGTGCAACCTTACAGGTCTTTGCCAGTCCTGGCACTGGTTGCTGTTCCCTTATAGTATGAGCAGGGCCCCTCCACCGCTGCCCTGAGCTTAAACATTCAGAGTAAGAAGAATCTGAGAAAAAGGCCTCTTGAAAGGATTGGAAGCTCAGGTGAATGAGGTATTCTTAATAAAATACAACTTGGTGCGATCTTGGAATAAGTAGCCATTGCCCCAAGCAAGGTAGTGTGCATTCTTTTGCCCTAGTTGCAGTATTGCTGCCCAAGAGCTCTGGCAACCGTGACATCTAATCTTTTATGTGTAGAGAGACTCAGCTCCAAATATTGCCTAATTTGCTGGAGGTGACCTTGATTTAGAAAGAAGATACAGCAGACAAAGCGTCTTTTTGGTGAAGAGCAGATTGGAGCCTTTATCGTTCCTCACCTGCAGACAGAAATCTTGCCAAACTAAAGCAGCTACTTGGCATCATGTAAAAATCTACTGGAGAACATCTAGGGAGGAGCTGCCTTGACCCTCTTCCTCCCAACCAGACTATCTAAACCTAGTCCCTGTCTCTTGGTCCTCTGGCCTGCAGCCTCTCCCTCCTTGGAATCCAGACAACATTCCACCGTACCCACAGAGGCTAAAAAGCAGGCAATCCGGTCGATCCCCTGCTCTGCCTCAGATGCCCATTGTGTGTTAGCAGAAACCCTCATCCAACCCTATGGAAGTCTGAGATCATTAAAGCTCTTCCATTAGAGCCAAGCGAGGGCCCGTCCGGTGCCCATCTAAACTTTGCACGTGTGATTGTCAGACGGGAGCAGAACTTGGTACGCAGAGCCATGACTGGATTTGCATCTCTGATGGTGAGGAAATGTACAAGAGCAGCTGCAACTCCATTTTGCAGTCATTCTGCATTGAAAGGGAAAGGATACCTTTGACCCATCACACCAGGGCTGCATATCTGTGGAAATGAAGTCCCACCTGCATGTCAGATGTCTTTTCACCTTTTCACGGAGGGAGAGGGGAGAAGGGGGTGGTTGCCAATGTAGAAACAGCCTAGCTCACGTGTGCTCATGTTTCTTGGATTTTGAAATGGGGTAGCCATGACAGACAAGTTCCACCCTCCTAAATTGTTTCAGCATAATTGTTAGTGCTAATGCGTTCTCTGCCCACTTCCAGTTCCCATAGAGTTCTACTCTTTGCAGGTCCACTAAAGCCCCAGGCCCAACCAGTTTTGCCTAGAATACGACAAATTCAGACAAATGAACAAAATTATGTTTTTGTTGACCTGTTTCTTCAAATTATGCTTCCCTACTGAAGCAGTTTGTGCTTTTCCAGAATTATCTAAGTTTATACTAGCTGGGTCCTGACAGTTGGACTTCCAGCTTGTGTCAAATCAGTTTCCCTGAATGACATGAAGAAACTTTGGCTGTCTGAGAATAAAGCTCTCTGTTTTTCAGGAGCTATGCTGCTCAAATTTGAAATTTTAAGATGAAGGCATATCCTGCCACCTCTGAGAAGGTCAGGCTCCTTCCACAACAAAGTTACTAGCCATTATGGCTCACACAATAAACTTGAATAAAGTATGTTGTTAGGGGATTCTGAAGTCAGACGCTGAATTGTAATTCCTGCTCTCCTTTGAATTCAGACATTTTAGCATAGTATTGGCAACAGAGGGGGAGTCTTGTTGATCAGCAGCCAGCCCTGAGTTTATCTTTCAGCATTTGTACTGTGTGTGTTTGATGTCTTTTCTGCACAGATACCAGTTCCGAAGTTAAAGAGCAATCACGGGGTATCCCTGGCGTGGAACTTCCTGCCACAGAATTGGTGACTTCGCCGAATCAGAATTCCCACAACCACCTTGTGCTTGATCTCGATCATGATACTGAAAGCACTGCTTTGTAAAAAAGAATAAAATCACTCCAATCACGCCTTTTCTATTCCAATGAAAATCTAACCAGTCCAGGATTCAGTGAGGAGCTTTAAAACAAAGAAGAAGACAAAGTAGGAATGGTACCACTGCCTGCCTCATGTCTTCTGAGAAGACATGTGATCTTTAAAAGGAGAGTTTAATGACCTGTATCCTGACAAAGCTGCCTAAGCTAACATTGGGTGTTCTGGCTGTTGCTAAACCTTATATGAGAAGCTTGATTGCTGCTGTTAACCAAGATGGCCCTTGCCGGAAAGTTCCGAGAAGAATCCAAAGCAATGCATGTGTAATGAAAATCATAACCCTTTAAAGACCTCTGTTGAGCTCTTATTCTTTGTCCGTATCAAAGAGAAGCATGCAAGAGACATGCTATCTCTGATATGCTGCAGACTTCATTAAAAGTATGAACCAAAAAAATTGCTACAGGTGCAGAAGATGACTGCTGGTTATCAGTCACTTTTCTAAACGGTGGATGTATTCTTGTGCCTTGATGGACTTGACACTGTAGAAGGAAATGTACTGTCTCTCTAACTATTTCAGTGCTATTCTTTTTTAAAATACGATTCTTTACTCCTTTATTTTTCATAGATATTTGTATTAACCCTTCTGCTCTGGTTTCTGTAACTTCCATAGGCAGCTGCTGTCAAGCTGAACTCTGGAAAATGTGTATTGGTATAAATGAGTTGAACTTTGAAAGTTATTTTGGATATCTTGTTGGATTCATCTGCTGAGTAAAATTATTCTCTTTTTTGTCACTGTAAAACCAATTTATTGTAATTCTCCTACCCAAAGAGCTGTATTTTTTCTCTAATCCACTAGTGAATTAAATTGCTTGGGAAGTGAAGCAGAGTCACCCCAGAAAGAAAAAGGGAGTAGTTTGGCAAGAACCTGGAAGATGCTAGGATGTATAGACCACCGATAAGCATTTGCCCCTAATTTCTCCGCTCCCCAACTACTTTTAGTCACAAGGAGTCAAGACCCAAAGAATGAGAATTTCAACAACCAGACAGTCACTAATCCCTCAACCCTGGTTTGAAAGAACAGCACCATACCACTCTCAAGTCTTCCTGACAACTTTATTGTTTGCTTTGTCTTCCTTCTGCATGGGTGAAGAGATGGACATTAAAGTTCTCAGGCCAACTCCATCCCAGGGCTTTGGGATTTGTAAACACATCTTTAGACACATTAGTAGGTAGCTTGTCCATAGGGTTTCATGTAGACATATGAGTAGGAGTAGGCCATACAGTTTCTGGGGAGGAGAGAGGGAAGTGGAAGGAAAAGGAAACATTTTTCCAATGCTTTTACAAGCAATAACCAGAAGAGCATCTGTATTTTCTTTGGTGCACCCACATTGTGTATGTATATGTGTGCAGTCTCTCCCCAGGGACTAATCGGAATGCATACATGTTGCCTTTGTGTCTCAGGTTGGCTAACGTGGAGTGGTCTTGTATGTGTATGCGTGAACACACTCTGTAGGAGTGTGCTGAATGTGACCAGGAGGCTGAGTAGAGCCTCTCCAAGCTTCCCAGTCCCCACCCAAAGCCAGGGATTTTTTCCCATAATCCCCAGGAGCCTGCCTATTACAATCATAAATCATGACGGTTGTGACTGTCCTTTTTGCGGTAGCTATTACACAAATCCATTGTTCCCTATGGCGGATTTGTGCCAAAACCAAGAAGTGAATGCCTGTTTTCAGCAAAAACATAAATTGTGGTCATGTATCTGTGGGACATTGCGGATGGCCATAAATGCAAGCCGGTTGCTGATTGCCCAAAATTCGGCCATATGACTGAGGGAGGAGGGCTGGATGTCGAAATTTTGGAACCAGGTCACAAGGATCTTTTGGGAGGCCCATCCTAGCTATGAACAATCGCTCAGCGACTGGTCCTAAGGCGAGGACTATCAGTATCACGCACAAAGCTTTTTGCAACACAGTTGGGCTAAAGGTTTGGTTCTCAGCATTCTTAATTACAGGTCATCGTCAAGGTAAGGCTCATGTTGTGATAGCTGTTAAGCTGCGTGGTGGAGTCCTGGAAGTGGCCGCCCTTTTGTCCCAGCCACAAAATGGCAGCTGTGTTTGGGTCACCGCTGCACAGCCGGGCACAGACTGCTTCGTTTCGCTGCCTTTACAAAGTCTGTGTAACGCTTGTTCAGAAGCCTCTGCACTGCTGTGGAGATGTCGTTAAGGCAGCAAAGCAATCAGCTTTTCTGGCAGCTGCCATTTTGCCCAGGCAACACAAAACGGCTGCCAGGTTCAGACCACCTCTGCATGGCCCAGGGATGTCATGGGCTGCCATTCTTCCACGACATCAGGTCTGGAGAGCTTCAAAAGGTGAGTGGGGGGAACAGAGCCAAGCACTGTGGGGGTGGGATGGGGTGGGGGAGAGAAGCCCTGCAGGGTCCCTGTAACTCAGTGTTTCTCAACCTTGGCCGCTGGACGATGTGTGGACTTCACTTCCCAGAATTCCCCAGCCAGCTGAGGAGTTGAATTCTGGGAGTTGAAGTCCACACATCGTCCAGGGGCCAAGGTTGAGAAACACTGCTAGCTGGTCGTGAGGGAACAATTCCAGAAGTGGCTGCCATTTTGTCCCACCCTCCTTCCCCAGCATGAAGAGGTGAAGTGTGGGGTGTGATTGGCATGTGTGGAGAAGGCCCAAGTGGGGGGGGGGGGGTGCTGTAGGGACCCTGTGGTGGATCATAAAGCTGAATGACCCCAGGGCCCCTGCAGCCATCCTAGTTTGAAATGGCTCTATGTAATTTGGGGGCATCTCTTGTAACTGTGGTACCTCGAGGACTACCAGTACTCTTCTTTTATTTATTTATTGGTTTAATTTATATGCCGCCCTTCTCCAGAGACTCAGGGCAGTTTGCAATGCATTAAGCAACAGCCTTCATACTTTTGTATATACCTGCTTAGTAGGGTTTTCAGTCCCCCCAAGTGATGTTCTTTTTTTTATACAAAGTCAGCTTATTGCCCCCACAATCCGGGTCCTCATTTTACCTACCTCGGAAGGATGGAAGGCTGAGTCAACCTTGAGCCTTAACAAATTCAACAAGTGGTGGAAAACACTGCTGGGAAATAGCTATTGGAAATGTTGATTGATTTTATGACTTCAAGAGGGGGAAAATATTTTTTGTTAAGATCATGGATATGAGTTGCTATTTAAGAAGAGGTAAAATATAGATTTGATATAATGGATTTTAGGAATGAGGAATATATATGAAATATTGATTGTTAAAATGACGAAGATTTAAGGGTGTTTATTTGGAAATAATTTGGAAATAATTGTTTAGAATTTTGGGTGATATAGTAGAATGATAAATGTTTAGAATATTTTTTTTAAAGATGTTAATGGATAAAATTCGGAACAAAATTGGTTGAGGGAAACAAATTCAACAAGTTCCTTTCTTATGCCGTGATCTTTGCATCAAACATTTTCTTTGGGGGCTCCCTGTTCTCCATCCACCCACCTGCTTTTAATCAAAAGGTGTTAAAAACAAGATGGGGCAGAGACGGAAGGATATGTTGAATATATTGCCAAGGTCATCTAATTGAGCTGAAAGTAGAGGTCTGCAAACTTGGCACCTTTAAGGCTTGTGAACTTCAGCTCCCAGAATTCCTCACCCAGGATGAGTTTTCTTAATGGCTGGCTAAGGAATTCTGGGAGTTGAAGTCCACTAGCTTTAAAGTTACCTAATTTGTAGACCCTTGCATTAAAGCTGCAAAGCACCAGCTTTCCAAGCATAAACTACTATGTCTGTCTATGGTCTGTTTACAACCGTCTTTAGTTTCAAGTAGAACCTACAGCTTTCTAGCAAAATGGTGACTTGCTTCTCGTCGACCAGGGCTGCCTTGGAGCCTGGCCGAGGAGGGAGACTTTCCTTTTGGGCTGTGGATTGTCTGGTCAGCCTTGGGGGCTCCTCTCAGGGCAAAAGAGGTACCTGAATCCATTTGTGGCTGCAAAGGATTGTTGTACATCTTCAGAAATTCCGCCGGGCTCAAACATTCTTGGCTCCTGCACAAATATTGGATGGTTTCCGCTGGGATCAGCAGCTCTGGCACAGCAGTATGGAGGCACTCACCCAGGGCTTTGTTGCCCACCTTGAGAGGAGAAAGGAAGCACAGCGGATTTCATCCTGTGGCATTTGCTTTGGAATTAGTGTATACATTGACTTGGTCAGGCTTTTCTGCTTTAACCAATGCTGCTCAGACAACTGACCTTCTAAAGCTTGGCCTAAGATAAACTTACAGATTGAATAGGAACCAGGAGCTGAAAGAAAGCTCCCAATTTGGATTATGCAGAATTGATTTAAGATGAGTCATCAATATATATTTTTAGGTACCTATTTTTTAAAATAATCTTGCCAGTAAACAAGAGAAACCAGATTCTGTATCTCTATGACCAGGATACTGCTGTTTCAAAAAAAAAATCAATAGTTTTTTTATTAAAGTTATGTTCACATAAATCACATTAATGCATCAGAATCCCAAAGAATTATTGCAATTCTCAAAAAACAGAGTCCCCATCATGCCCTTGGCACTATCTCATGTATGTCCCCAAGTTCTTCTCTACATGTTGGCATTGTTAATTTAGGATACGTCAAAACTGGAACAGTGCAAGTCCCTAACTAGGTATAAGAGTGAAATGCCAGATTTCTTGATCTATCAGGACTTGGTGTACTTATGCTATCTGAAGACATCTCAAGAGTCTTGGGCAAAAAGCTGGAGAGATCTGGCTACAGAAATGTACATTTCTACCAGCTTTCTCCCAAATGAAGGAGATCCACTGTTGGAATATATTACCCTTATGTGCAGCCAAGTCTATTTTTAATTGGGTGCTGGTCCTGAGGAAATGAATCTGATGCCAGAGAGAACTGCTGAAGGGATCTGCTCTCACCTTGAGTGTTGCAAGATACACTCCCATCTTGAGAATGAGTGTAAGACACTCAGTAATAACTTCTTCTGTGGTCTGGCTCTGGGTAACATCTTCCAAAGTTACAGGCACTTCCACTTTGGTGGCATTCCACTGTGAGAAAAGCCTGGTGGGGATGTTATGAGACATTACCAATATCTTAATATCTCGTAATAAAGCCCTAAAAGGGAGAAAGAAAAACCGTATTAAACCCATAGGTCTGCACACACATTACGCACACTTGCATCCATGTTGTATTAAAATCAAGATTGAGGCTTGCAGCTACCTACCAATAAGGGGTCACATCAGAGGCACTGGCTACATTGCCCATGGACATGGGAGGTTGCCTCCCTTCCTTCCAAGTATTTATATAGCATTTCCTGTTCTAAAACTCCTGAGGTGGTTTACAATAATTATGAAAACATAAGGTAAAAACAGGATAAAAACTAAGTGGAAACAATCCACAAGTAGCTTCTAGGAAAGACAGTATAAAAATATAACTTTTTAAGAGAATCTAACAACCAGTTCCTTGGGATAGGATCCTTCCAGTGATGACTGAAACCCCTGTCTCTTTCAGGCTTGATGCAGGATGTTTTTATTCCAGTTGAATGTTTAACCTTTAGTATCAAGAGAGAAATCTAGACATCTCTCTGCTCAGAAATCCTTGCCCTATGAATCAGACCAAGCCTGCTCCTGATCGAACCACAGGTCTTCTGGAGCTCATAATCTTCCTCTCTTGGCTAAACATCCTTGGTGTGCTTTCACCTGTGTCTGAAAATAGGGTTGAGGAATCTGATGCCCTCCAGAAGTTGCTAAATGCAAGAAGTTGCCCATTTAAGACACTCAAGGAGACACTCAAATGGCCCAAGAACTGTAAACTGTAAGCCTAGGAACTGTAAATTGGTGACCTTTGATTGGGCACCAACTCCCCTATCCCTATAGATAAGTTGACATTTTCTCCATTGTGGGGTCTTTGCTGCTCTCTCTGGTTGCTTTCTTACAGATGTTTCATTACCAAATTAGGTAACATCCTCAGTGCTATCATAGTAGGGAGCGGGGTTCTTTCCTATCTTATTTGCACACCCAAATGCTGGGAGGGATGGAAGGCTTTTCTTTCCATTGGTGCTGCTGGACCTTCTGCTTTCTGCTGCTTCTTCTCTTAGTTTAGATTTTTTTTGGGGGGGGGGGAGTTTGCTTTTAGCTGTTTTAAAGCCATCAACCATCTGTGAGTACTGGTGAAGAGATTATGGGATGCTCTGTTTATCAGTTTGTACCTTGTGTTTAACTTACCATAAATGAATTTTTAAACTCTTCACCTTTTAATGTTTTAATAATAAAAGCACAGGTAAATATATAAATACACAGTTATTAGGTGCAGTCTTTCAACCAAGGGCATCATCCCTTTCCAACCCAACTGTGCAGAGAGACTTGGGCATCTTCCGGAATGCCCCCCTCTGCCTCCCCACAGCTCTCCTCCCTGGAGGACTTGCTTGACTTACGCTGCTCCCTGATCTTCAAAGAGGGTCAGGTCCATGAGGATGTGGTAGAGGGTGCCGCTGGAGGCCTGAGGGGAATGGAAGAGCATCAGGATATGAGGTTCTGAAGGTGTTTCCACTCAATTCTGTTATTCTGTATTGGAAGCGATGTTTTCACAAACTTCTGGTGGGGAGTTTTCATAATTCTGCAAGTGACCAAACTACATTGCGCCTGTAATACTATCAGTATGAATGATTACGGATTAGTGCTTAAATTGGATGTAGGTTTTGTCAGCATTTGTTATAAATCCCTTCACAATTCAACTAAATGATTTTTCATTTTCTTCTTAAATATTTGCTTGACCTACCTCCACAATGTGGAGTATGCTCTGCGAGTAGATGAGAAGGACCCCTGAGGCTGCTTCCCCCAAATGGAATCGTGAAATCTTCTGGAAAAGCTGTTCGTGATAGTCTTCAAAAAGGAAGCAGGAAAGATCAATAGAGAGATCAGCTCAGAATCCTCCCAAAAAGCAGATGGGGTGGAAGGAAGTGCCTGCTGGACAGGGCTTGTTCCCATCTTTCTCACTGGTGTCAGTAGGACCTGCTTTATCTGCCTATAGGTTGTGGAGGAGACAGAGTGTCATACCTGATTATTCAGAGGTACACCATCATACTAATGGATTAACCTGTCTCAGAAAACAATTTCACAATTGAACATGTGATGCAATTGGCCAGTTATGAATTAGGTTAGCTTTCCAGGGACTGCTGAACTAGAATAGCAATGCTGGCAGTGGTTTCTGGGCATTGTGATTAGGCAATTACTGGAGGGCCTCAAATTCCCTACCTCTGCATTTGAACAAATAGATGTGGCAAACATTAAGTATTGGTTTAAATACGTTTTGTTGAACCCTATGATAAATCTGCACTAGAAGCCACCTGTAGAGAATAGAGAGGACAGAGGGACACAAGCAAGGCAAAGATGAGATACCGGTAAATGAGGCTTGAGCCCAGGCCAAAAAGGGGATTATAAAATGCTTTGAACAGTTTCCCCCTCCAAGTCTCATGAAGATAAAAGAGAGGAAGGGAAGTCCATTCATACTTGCAAGGAGCCGTTACTACAGTTGTTCTCATACAAGTAGTTTTAGGTCTGTGTGGTGTCTGTTTCTTAGTCTGGTCTACATGATAGGGCTGGATTCAAAATTGAGGTTATTACCAGCACTGTCTTCACAGTGACAAACATACAGAGAGTGAGAGTGAGAGGCAGACTTCCCCTCAGCCAAACAGACAAGGCTCATGAAAGCCTTCCCTTTTGGGGAAATCTGACCAGCTGGGAAGCTTCAGAGAGCTATGGAAGAGGACCATCCCAGGGCAAGCAAAGACTTCAGTAAGACCTTGGAACCTTTCCCTCATTGAGAGCATCCAGGAACTTCATGGCCTTGATCAAGGAAGGTCAGTCTTTCGAAGGTCGTGGTGAGACTGACTGCAATACCTGTGATTTCATCCTCACTGGCATTTTCTTGCAGCATCGCAACAAAGATCAGCCGGTGAAGCAGATATTTCTGTGGAGAAAAAAGCACCATAAGATTTAACCTCCACACTTTAGGGCTTGGTTTTTCCCACTATTTGAAGCTCTGACAACAGTGCAATGTTGCAGAAATAATCCGCCCCTTATCTTTATAAATAATTTTGGTATGTCTCCCCCAAACCCATCAAAATACAGAAAAACCAAAGCAAAACTCTAGAAAGAAAGCTGGATGCTCAAAGGGGAAAACAACCAGCTTAGGAGGCAGAGTCTGGAGTTTCAACCCTCTGTCCTCAGCACACTGAACCACCAAGGAAGCAGTTGGATTTTATGGCAATTTGTAGTGAGTTTATACTTCTGTGTGTCATGCAAATATAAGCAAATGGCAGACATGTCTAAATAGGAGAGGGCCAAACAAATCAAGATGGTGGATGCTACCACATGGATGAAGCCCCAAGAGGTGGCAGCCATCATCTTGGGGTTTTTTTCCCCATGTCCTGCAGATGTTCCTGCACACTGGAATAGGTGGCTGTGCCCTGATTAACCTGAGTCAAACTCAGCCAGTGGCTGAATCCAGACATAATGCCAGGTTACAAACCATGCTCTATACATATAGTTTTACATGCTCTAATGCAGGAGTCTCTAAACCTGACAACTTTTAAGACTTGTGGACTTACAGCTGCTGGCTGGGGAATTCTGAGAGTTGAAGTTCACAAGTCTTAAATTTGCTAAGTTTGGCAGTCCCTGCTCTAACACCTTATAACTTGAGCCTTGAGACCAGATGAGAGATGCTCAGGAAACATTGCAGCCCCCTTTGTCTTCCCTTGTGCAGAAGCAGCCGGATACATCTGTGTTTTGGGCCAGAGCAGGGAAAATGAAAGGAACAAATGGCCTTTCTGAGGGCCATTGACCAGCAGAAAAGGACCCCTGGAAATCTCCAGAGGGAGAGAAAAACCCAGCTGAAGCCGAGGAGATCAGAAACCTTCAAGGTGAGAGTAGGTAGCCAGGGAAAATTGACTTCCAGACACATCCAGGCATGGCCTTCCTCCAGGATTGTTTCTCCAGTCTAGTCGACAGTCTTGGGATCTCCAAGTGGTCTCCCATCCACAGACTCGGTGGGGCAACCCTCTCAGCCAAAATATGGCCAATTGAGCCAGCTGCAGAGAACCCTACTGGCTCGGTTTTGACAGCCCACCAAGAGGTGGGATTCAATAAGTGCAGCTTACTGACTTGGCCAGGTTTAGGCAAGGTGCCAAACCAAAACCCACCGATCCTCTGAGGCTGTGATGCCAGGGCCCAGAAGGATTGCCACATCTGGAAAAAGAGCCCCACCCCTACCTCAGGACCACTGGCCTCCTCATACCTTCATCTGCTGCCGCCGCCTCTCCTCCAGAGCACTAAGCAGGGTGTTTCTGGCCACTGTGGGCATCACGTCGGCCATCCTGCTGTGGCAGGCTGTTCCAGAACCTTCAAGGAACCAATCTGCCAGCCTGGCATGGCAGTTACCCTCTATGCACCTCCTTGGAATTGGCAGTTGGGAGCCTCTGGCTCACCTAGCTCACCTGAGCGGCCTGGAGCTCTGAGCAGGAAGAAGATGGGAGGCCTGGGAGACCATCGCCCAGCAGTCCAGAGGGGCTTCTGCTGTGGAGGGCCAAGGCTTGTGAGCTGCTTGGGAGAGAGGCCTCGCCCAGGGCTGAGCCACTCTTCAGGTCGGAAAGGGGTTCCAGAGCCCCCCACCCCTCCACCCCAAATCTCTTGCCTTGCAATCTCAATCCTTTGTTTCCTGCCTTCTGGAAAAGACAAAGAATTTTGCTTTTTCTACACAACAGACTTTTAGATACCGTATTTTCCTGCATATAAGACGACCCCCTACTTTTCCTGTTAAAATATAGGGTTTGGGCTATACTCGCCGTATAAGACGACCCCTCTTCCAACGCACACCAAATAAAACTTAAAAAACATCAGATTTGATTTCAATATGGTAATTTTAATTCAAATGCTTATGACATGCAGGTACTTAGCAGGAAAACTGTCACTTATAAACATATAGTCATGGCCGTAAATGTTGGCACCCCTGAAATTTTTCCAGAAAATGAAGTACTTTTCATATGTTACTGAAAAGTATTACAGTAGCGTATGTTTTGCTATACACATATTTATTCCCTTTGTGTGTATTGGAACAAATCCAAAAAAGGGAGGGGAAAAAAGCAAATTGGAAATAATGTCACACAAAACTCCAAAAATGGGCTGGACAAAATCATTGGGATGGAAGGCTGAGTTAACCTTGAACCGGTAAGAATTGAACTGCCAAACTGCAGGCAGCCAGCAGGCAGCAGAAGTAATCTGCAGTACTGCATTCTAACTACTGCATTACCACAGCTCTAGGTGCACAGATACAGAAGGCTGAAACTCTTGCACTCTTAAAAGAATAACTCCAGGTAATATTTCTCTCTCCCCCTGCCCTGCTCCCAATCCTTGTTGGAAGAAGAAAGTATTGACTCTTTATACCACTATACCAGAATCTGCTAATATGAGAACAGAAAACATAGCAAATGCCATTAGCTTCCAAATACTGCTGCAAAATATCCTCCTTCCAAAGTGAGTTGAGGAAATTAATTCAGTCCTAAATTAGTTCTCCAATATCAAAAAAGGACATTTAACAGCTCTCTGGAGATGGTTGTAATGCTGGAAAATGGAGGGGAAAGAGAAGAGGATGACAAGCAGCAAGGTGGATAGACTCAATTATAATGGTGATTGGGGTGTTATGGGAATATCTCAACCACCAGATTAGGTACAGATCATCATTGACAAAATCTATGAATGTGAACCCTAAGAGTTGGCAATAACTTAATGGCATGAAATCAAAGTCAGATCTAGCATCTCCCTTCACTACACCGATGCTAATATGGAGACAGTAACGAAATAATAACCATTACATTAGGAACTTCTACTCAATGACAATTACTTCTGTGATTCAAAGTTCCATCTAATAAACCAGAGGTTGGTTCCTTTTGATCCTTCTGATTTTGCCCAGCCTAATGCTATTTTCTCAGGGAGGAAGAGCAGCATGAGAACTGTTGGTATTCTGGTAGAAATGCCAATGAGATCAGCTACTGGCATTATCCCATAGCTATAACTGCACTCAACAATGAACTAAAGGGCCACCGTCAATGAGCTGTTGGACAGTATTACTTGGTCTGTTGTGTGGATGCTTGGGTGGTTTAGGGGTGGGGAACTGTGCCGGTTGGGAGTGTGTTTGGGGATTGTTATGTGTGTTGGACCTGGTCTTTGGGTGTTAAATGAATTTCATTGTATGGGTATACTGTGTATACATGTACAATGATAATAAAGTTATTATTATTATTACTGCCCATTATACCCATGTGAAAAAGGATGAATATGAGGAAAGCAAAAGTTACATTCCAGTTGGAAATCTAGCACTGGAAAGGAGCAGTGATGGGACTCATCAAATAGGGGCAAGCTAGCTAAACTAGATTAAGTCTGCAAGCTTCATATTTTCCCATTCCTGTTCTAAAGTGGGTGCGCAACTTGGGCGTCCTCCTGGACCCACGGCTGTCTTTAGAGGATCACACGACAGCCGTGGCCAGGGGGGCTTTCTATCAGGTTCTCCTGATACGCCAGTTGCGGCCCTTTCTAGATCAGGACTCCCTACGCACAGTCACTCAGGCGCTCGTCACGTCTCGCTTGGACTACTGTAATGCTCTCTACATGGGGCTCCCCTTAGGATGCACCCGGAGGCTTCAGCTGGTGCAGAATGCGGCCGCGCGGGGGATTATGGGAGCGACGGGGTGCTCCCACGTGACACCTCTCCTGCATGAGCTGCATTGGTTGCCGGTTGACTTCCGGGTGCGTTTCAAGGTGTTGGTAATCACCTTTAAAGCGCTCCATGGCTTAGGACCAGGGTACTTACAGGACCGCCTTCTGCCACCAATTGCCTCCCACCGGCCGGTTCGCTCCCACAGAGAGGGCCTCCTCAGGGTGCCGTCAGCCAGACAATGCCGGCTGGCGACCCCCAGGGGGAGAGCGTTCTCTGTGGTAGCCCCCACCCTCTGGAACGATCTTCCTCCAGAACTGAGAACAATTGTTGACCTCCGGACTTTTCGTCGGGCTCTGAAGACTCATCTCTTTCAACTTGCCGGACTTGCCTGATCCCTTCTATTTTTTAAATATTTTTAAATTTTAAATTTTTAGAGTTTTATTTGGTTTTATACTCTCAGCCTAATTTATATTGGTTTTAGTATGTTTTTAATGTTTGTGTATTGGTTTTTTAATTGGCTGTTCACCGCCCTGAGTCCGCTAGGAGAAGGGCGGTATAGAAATCTAATTAATAAATAAAATAAATAAATAAATACAAATAATACTATTGTTAATTAGATAGCATAATTAATTGTGGGCAGGGGAATATTTTTTAAAAAATGAGTGTTAAATTAAGTATTGGTTCATAATGTATACAGGGAGAACAGAATTATAAAAGTATGATAGCAAGTATTAGTCACATATTGTGAGGAACTGGTATCTTTTCCAAAATATTTATTAAAATTATTTTCCCATGTATTATAATAAGTTGGATTCCCAGAAGTTTACTAAGGCTCTTTGTGATTTTCCTGTAAATACTTACAGATAACATGCCATAGGGAAGGATTTCAAATTTATTCAAATAAATTACATTACACCTGTAAAAGCAATTTAAAAATAATAGTTCTACTAATGGTCCTTATTGTTTTTATGTTCTTATTAGAAATTTTATTCCTCGGTTCTGAGTACAAAACAGATACTTAAAGAACTTCTTAATGCTGGACCCTGCGGGTTGCTGCGCGGAGCTTCCACGTGGATGCCTGGGACGGTGGGGGAAGCTCCACGCAGCAACCCGCAGGGTCCAGCATTAAGCGGCTTGCACCCTTGATGAGATAGGCACAGCTTCCCAAATCTGAGTTGCCAGCGCTGACCTATGACGCTACGGGAGCGCCGGCAACTCAGATTCAGGAAGCTGTGCCTATCTCATCAAGGGTGCAAGCTGCTTAATGCTGGACCCTGCGGGTTGCTGCGCGGAGCTTCCCCCACCGTCCCAGGCATCCACGTGGATGCTCCGACTTCCCCAGACAGCTGGGGCTCACCATCACTGGGGGTCTGGGGAAGTCGGAGCGTCCACGTGGATGCTGGGACAGTGGGGGAAGCTCCGCGCAGCAACCCGCAGGCTTATACCCGGCGTATAAGACGACCCCCGACTTTTGAAAAGATTTTTCTTTGTTAAAAAGTCGTCTTATACGCTGGAAAATACGGTACTTTTGCTACCTGGAATTTTAGGTAGGCAAGAACTTTTGTTTTGTATAACATCTATGGTTTTTTTATATAATAGTTCAAGATGGCAAACTTCTCCAACACACCTTCCACCTCCTGGGAAATATGACCCAAGAATTTGCCACTTGTGGAATTTTATCTAGGACCAATGTTTTCTATTGTTTAATCTAAACAATTAGAACATTTAAATAATGTCTTATTGTTTTATTTCTTGCCTTCTGACACAGCACATACACTAAATGTATGTATTGTTTCTTTACCCTTTAAAAAGACTTAATCACTATCACCCTTAATAAATGATTTTGCTTTACCTGAATTATTTGTTGATTTATATTTTTGGGTGGGCAAAGCAACCCCTTTGCATTTGAGTTTGAGTTTGAGTTTTATTGGATTTATATACCGCCCTACTCCCGAAGGACTCAGGGCGGTGTACAGCCAACAATAAAAATACATAAATACAAAATTTAAAACCAACTAAAAACAGATTAAATGAATTTGGCCCGGACAGAATTAAAACACCCCAATATAATTTAAAATTTTTTTAAATTTTACACTAAAAACGGGGAGTGGTTAGGTCAGGCCCGCCTGGCGAAATAGAAAAGTCTTAAGAGCGCGGCGGAAGGTGGGCAGATCCGGGATCCTCCGTATCTCTGGGGGGAGCTCGTTCCAGAAAGTAGGTGCCCCCACAGAGAAAGCTCTCCCCCTGGGGACCGCCAGCCGACATTGTTTGGCTGACGACACCCGGAGGAGCCCCTCTCTATGAGAGCGTACTGGCCGGTGGGAGGCTATTTGTGGTAGTAGGCGGTCCTGCAAGTACCCAGGTCCTAAGCCATGGAGCGCTTTAAAGGTAGTAACCAGAACCTTGAAGCGCACCCGGAAGACCACCGGGAGCCAGTGCAGCTCGCGCAGGAGAGGTGTCACATGGGAACGCACGGCCGCACTCTGCGCCAGTTGGAGCTTCTGGGTGCTCCTCAAGGGGAGCCCCATGTAGAGAGCATTACAGTAGTCTAGACGGGACGTGACAAGGGCGTGAGTGACTGTGAGCAAGGAGTCCCGATCCAGAAAGGGACGTAACTGGCGGATCAGGTGAACCTGATAGAAAATCTTCCCGGCCACGGCTGTCAGATGCCCTTCCAAGGACAGCCGTGAATCCAGGAGGACGCCCAAGTTACGAACCCTCTCCGTGGGGGCCAATGATTCGCCCCCAATAGTCAGTGATGGTGCCAACTGACTATATCGGGACGTCGGAAACCACAGCCACTCGGTCTTGGATGGGTTGAGCCTGAGCCTGTTCCCTCCCATCCAGATCCGCACGGCCTCCAGGCACCGGGACATCACTTCAAGGGCATCGTTGGGGTGGTCTGGGGTGGAGATGTACAGCTGAGTGTCATCAGCGTACTGATGGTACTTCACCCCAAAACCACAGATGATCTCACCCAGCGGCTTCACATAAATGTTGAACAGGAGGGGCGAGAGGACCGATCCTTGTGGCACCCCACATATAAGAGGCCTCGGGGTCGACCTCTGCCCCCCTGCCAACACAGACTGTGACCGGTCGGAGAGATAGGAGGAGAACCACCGCAACACGGTGCCTCCCACCCCAATCTCTACCAACCGGTGCAGCATGATACCATGGTCGATGGTATCAAAAGCCGCTGAGAGGTCTAACAGGACCAGGACAGAGGAGCGCCCCCTGTCCCGAGCCCTCCAGAGATCATCAACCAACGCGACCAATGCCGTTTCCGTGCTGTACCCGGGCCTGAAACCCGACTGGAACGGATCTAGATACGTCGCTTCATCCAGGTGCCGGGGAAACTGTTTCGCAACCACGCTCTTAACAACCTTCGCCACAAAGCGAAGGTTGGAGACCGGACGATAATTTACCAACATTGCCGGGTCCAGGGAAGGCTTCTTGAGGAGAGGCCTCACTACCACCTCTTTCAAGGCAGCAGGAAAGACACCCTGCCCCAATGAAGCCTTTATAATCCCCTGGAGCCAGCCTCGTGTCACTTCCCAGGAAGCCAGCACTAACCAGGAAGGACACGGGTCCAATAAACACGTGGTCGCGTTCAGTCCACCCAGTATCCTGTCCACATCCTCAGGGGTCACAGGATCAAACTCAGTCCAGATAATATTCTCAAGACCTGCCCCGGTCCCTTCCCCCGAGACCACCCAGTCGGAGTCCAAATCTTCCCGAATCTGAGTGATTTTGTCATGCAGATATTGAACAAAATCCTCGGCTCTACCCTCCAAGGGGTCCTCCCGCGCTTCCTGGTGGAGCAGGGAGCGGGTCACCCTAAACAGGGCAGCCGGGCGATTATCTGATGATGCAATAAGAGCAGCAAAATAGCTACATTTTGCTGCTTTTATCGCCACTAGGTAAGTCCTAATATGGGATCTTACCAGTGTCTGGTCAGATTCAGCAAAACTGGCTCTCCAACTACTCTCTAGGTGTCTTTTCCGGCGCTTCAACTCTCTCAGCTCCTCAGTGAACCAAGGAGCCAAGTGAGATCGACGCCAGGTCAGAGGCCGCAAAGGCACGACCCGATCCAGAGCTCCGGCGGCCGCCCTATCCCAGGCGGCCACCAGGTCTCCGGCCGAGGCGTGTGCCAGAGCCTCAGGGAATGGCCCAAGCTCCATCTGGAACCTATCAGGTTCCATCAGGCGCCTGGGGCGGAACCATCTTACCGGCTCCACCTCCCTGCGGCGGGGTATTGCGGTTCGAAAGTCAAAACGAAGGAGAGAGTGATCTGACCATGACAAGGGTTCGATGACTATGTCCCCTATATCAAGATCACTCAACCACTGTCCAGAGACAAAAACCAGGTCCAGTGTGTTTCCCCCCGTGTGGGTAGGGCCATGAATTAACTGGGTCAGGTCCATAGCCGTCATGGAAGCCATGAACTCCCGAGCCACCTCAGACATCTCCCCCACGGACGGCAGGTTGAAATCCCCCATGACCATAAGCCTGGGAGTATCAACTGCCACCGCGGCGATGACGCCGAGAAGCTCGGGCAGGGCTGCTGCCACGTGGCAGGGAGCCAGGTACGTGATCAGCAAACCCATCTGAACCCCATGACCCCATTTCACAAGGAGGGATTCACAACCAGCCGTCTGAGGAACAGTGGCCTCCCTCGGTTTCAGACCTTCTCTGATAATAACCGCAACCCCCCCCGCCCCTCCCCTGTGACCTCGGCTGATGAAATGCTTGGAAACCCGGAGGGCACATTTCAACGAGGGGCACCCCCCCCCCTCGTGGCCCAACCAGGTCTCCGTAACACCTGCCAGGTCTGCACCAAATCCAAATTCAGGATTGAGCAATCTCTGGGATGGAATCATAAATTTCAATCTCTTTTAATCTACTTCCCTTGGTGTCCAGATGAGCAGATCTACCTGAGTTATGCATTTTTAAATAAGATTTATTGTTATTATTTGTCACCAAATAAGATTTTTAAAAAAGTATTCTGCAAGACAAAGTGGCAGCATTTTAACATTAGCTTCATTTTTAGAATGATTAGAGATGCCTAAGTCTTCTTGGAAATAAAAAATGAAGAGTGAATGCAGCAGTTATTTGGTTATGTCTCCTGAAAAGGAAAAAGTGCATTTTGTGAGAATGGGTTACAGGAACTTGCAAATACTGTAGGATTCCCAAAAATTGATGGAAGCTTTTTTGTGAACGGATAAAGCTTTTTGCACAGCAGTGTGCAAGAGCATCCTTTAAAATAGTCTGCATTTTTTAGTACTGTATACTTTTTAAAATACCCTCTTGGATTTCACACATAATAAAATAAGTACAGCCAATTCTTTAAACCACCAGAGTTTCACTGGCAGAGGGTTTCCAGATTATCGTGGCATGAGCTCATTTTATAGATCTACATGTTTGGCTTTATGCTAAGGCAGTGGTTCTCAAGCTCTGGTCCATGGACCCCCGGGGGGCTGCGATGTCATCACAGGGGATTTGCAAAGGCTTGAAGAAATGTTATTAAAATCTTGAGTTAAGTCTTGGGGGTGCATGGTGTTCTGACCCAGCCTTAGCAGAAACAAGAAACAGACTCCTTGTCACGAAAAAACCCTCTTTATTTTCCTCTTGTGAATTAATTGCATTCACCCACTGAAAAGTCCAGGCAACAGTCCTTCAAGGAGTTAACTACAGTACAGACCTTATCAGTTCCTTGGGATAATTTCAAGCAGACAAAAGTTTAGCAGAGTGATGGAGTGATGGAGAGAGCAGTATGCACCAAGATATATATTTCTTGTTTACCAAAGTGTAATCCCTGGGTGCCCAAGAAACTTCTTTAGGTTGGTACTCATGTGTCCATGAGGTTCCATTTCTGAAAAAGTAAATGGGTGGAGGAAGAAGAGAAATCTATATATATAAAAGCCAAATATCACTCACTCATCACGAAATCTCCAGAACCATAAAGCCTATAAACTTGAAATTTGGTCCATATGTTCCTCTTGGCTTTGAGGTGCTCGCTAAGAAAGGATTGTTTGAAATGACCATCAGATCAATGGTATTTCATATTCAGTATTATATTAACACTCTCTGATGCTAAGGAACTAGACATTCTACTCTCCCTCCCTACCTGAAAAGAACTCTGTTCCAACTGCCAGTTGCCTTATATTAACACGCTAAGAAACTATGTGGTTGGGCTTGATAAATTGACAGTTAAAGCTTGAAGTGCCTTTATTAATGAATAAAGGCACTGTATTATTTCGTTAGAGATGGTAAGATAAGTTTCTGTTACAGATTAAGACATTATTGTAAGTCTAACAACAGTAAAATAGATGGGGTTAAGCCAACCATGGCTTTTTTATTTACATAGCCAGGCTACTAACTTGCATAGCATAGACTTTAAATTCCTCCCTCAGATGAATTGCTCAGGACCTCCCTGTAAACAATGTTCCTGGTTTTGCCCTCTGACTGGAGGATGACCAGGCTGTCAGGTGAACTGACTCTGGAGCATGCCACGTAGAACTGGCCATGGGAGAAACAGTAACTCGTCAGATGCACATCAGACACTTTCAAAGTCTTATTGATGGTGCTGGCATAGCACACCTTAATGGGAAATTGTAGGCATTTGAACTCGAAGTGGTAGTCTGATGGGATCAGAGGAATTCAGGGTATGAAAACAGTTTCTCCCTGATTGACACCTGTGAAAATCATGGCTTCAATTATGTGTTTGTAGAGTCTTCACTTGGAGCCTGGTGCCACTGCACAGTTTCGGAGGGGTTAGATTGCATAACAGCATGATTGGAACACCAACCTTGAGGTAGAGGAGATGGTAATCCTGGTGGGTTGAGAGTGTGCAAGAACTCCACAGGGTAATGGACAACATCCTCGACCTCCATTACCGAGCCTACAGATTCATACTTCATATGCTCAGTGGACAGCTATTTTCAGCTATTTAAGTGTCAATTTTTCAAGCCCGATCACATAATTTTGTAGCAAAGCATGGGTATCCAGCTAGTTTTTAATATAGTACAATATAACAAAATCAACCCCCACCTCCCACCCCACCCCCCACCCTGGCAACAGCAGATCACTTAAACCATTTCATGGGCTCCATCCCACCCTGGGATCCCCAGGCCCACTGGCAGAACCAGGTCTTCAACGCCTTATGAAGAGTATTAGAGTGGGAGCCATTCTAATCTCTGAGAGAAGGATGTTCCAGAGAGAGGGAGCCACCATGGAGAAGGCCGTTCTTCTGGGTCCCACCAGGTGGATGGGATGGGATGGGACCCACAACATTCCCTGCCTCCCCACCAGATATTATTTGATGGATAGCAATGGTGCCAAAACATAATTTTGCAGCTTTGGCTAACTAAGAGGAAAAGAACACTTCCTTCTTCCAAATGTCCATGGGATTTGATTATACACTCTGGCATTATTAAACCCTCTCACAGATCGTATAAGTAGTACATTCCTCACTTCACATCCCTCATTTGATTCTTTGGATAGGAATTGAAGAAAGACACATTGTTCTGTCCCCAAACACGAGAAACCCTCTGAAGTTAACTCAAAGATTCCTTTATTAGGAGTGCCAGCAGCCCTGGCAAAACGTTTCTCTCTCACCGTAGGCTAACAAGTCCAGCCAACCAGAAGATGAATCATTGCCTGCCACATCTATTCATCTCCACCCCCTGTCTTTTATCCCCAGAGCTAGGGTGAGGCTTTGCTAGCAGCAGTGGCTCTTCCTTCCTGAGGACTGGCCCACGGATTTCCACTACTCTCCTCTCCTCTGCCTTCTGCACATCCACGCATCAGGTACTGGCCCCAGATGTTCCTCATCAGCCACCTCCAGACCTGTGGCTGTTGACTCTCCATCTGAGGGTTGAAGGATGTCCCAGGCTCCGCCTCTCTCTCTCTCTCTCTCTCTGCCAGCTCCATTCCCTCTTCCCCCTCGGAGCTCTCAGGTTGCCTTGATGCTGACCTTGACTCCCAAGCCGCCTCCTCCTCCTCTGATTCGGCTGCTGGAGGGGGTGGCGGATGACAGGCCACAACACACATGCTCTCAAGTGGTGCGGTGGACCTACAGTAATTTTACTTTTTTGAAGTTTCATGATCTGGATGAAGGTGATGGGTGCAGGAGTGAGCGGCCCTCTTGAGTAATGTTATCAGTAATTAGGAGCGCCTTTTATTGATGTTTCTAGTTCTTTGAAATAAAACTTCAAATTCTCCATGAGGAACGTGGGGTCTGGTAAGAAGTGATTCAAACCTCTAGCAATTTACAAGCTCATGATGCCTCATTATAATGGAAAAAACCACACCTCCTGCATATGACAGTGTAGGAATAACAGTTTTTGACACAAGCCAGCCCATCACAAGGGCTGCCTGGCTTGGGCTTGGGACAGTGGAGAGGCAGCAGACCTGAAGGTGCGCCCCAATCACATTTTGATTGGCACCGGCTCCTTGTGTTTCTCCACTGCTTGAAAACAATCCAATCCAAAGGTGCAATTGTCCCAGGAAACAGGAAAATGTGAGGATTTAGATGGACACACCTCCAGAGACCTGGAAATAACATTGACTCATGAGTACTGCTTTCTTCTTACTTAAGTAAATCCTCACAAACAGGCGGGGGCAGGGCTGGGGTTCCAGTTCAGCAAAAAGCCTAAGCTCTGGCATTCTGGGCTGTAGATTTTTAGCCAACTTCCTTGCCCAAACAAATCCTGGTCAGTCTGGGAAAGACTGAATTTTCGAGCTCTGGGCTTGAAACAAAGACAGGGAGTTTGGGGGATGCAATTGCTGAAAGAAACACTGGTGTCCTGGGGGGGGGGCGTAATCTTTGCTCTAATAAATCCTCTTAAAATGAGGGGACAGCTCATATTCCAAGGTGGGAACTTTGAAGCCACAATATGAAGGAGGAGGATATGTCCTGATGAGATCTGGCCAGAGTAAAAACATTGAAGACGCCATACTCTGGGGTGGACTTTAAGTTGTTTCTGAGAATGGGGAGGGTGGAATAACAACAACAACAAAAAGCCGTATTCAACATTGCCAAAATGGTTGGCCATGTTTGTTGTGACTTAGGTTCACTTAGTCATTACAAGATAAAATTAGTCCCAAACAAACCTATTTTATTATAACAGCTGAGAATTACTTCATTCCCAGCTTAATCCAAATTAATTCCAAAACAAGTCTTTCAGAAAAAGTCCTTCGGGCTTATTACAAACCTTTATCTTCTTTGGCACCCTGCCAAAGGCCTTTCTTGGCAAAGCCCCACAAAGTTCAGAAACAAGAGATGCCGACTGGAAACAGATTTAGAAACGTTGCTTTCCTACAAAGTGCCCAAGAGCCTTTGCTGCTCTTTAAGCCTTCTGGGAGGGGTCAATCATCTCCTGGCCTTACTCCCAAGTTGTCCCTTTTGCTTTAGCTGCTCTTGCCTTCTGGCAGCTCTGCGCATGCATGCATTAGGAAGAGGTTCCTCCTGTTCCTCTGCCTCTCTGCTGTCCAACTGTGGAGGCTCTGGAGTCCACGCATCACTCCCAGATGGCCCTGACCCCATCTCTGCCTCCGACACAGAGCCTCGTCCAGGCCTTCCCCAACTCCAGGACTGGCCAGGACTGGTCCTCCCCAGCCTCCTCACTGCCCAACTCCACTGCCAGCTCCTCAGACTGCTGGTGGACCACAACAATGTTACTCTTTGGAAAATGGAGCCTAGTGGCCTGTGGAAGACACCCTAAAGTAGAATGATACTTTGCACTTAATCTTATTCTGCCCAAGGACGGCATGGAGCATTCGTAAGTGGAATTGTTTAAGGCTCTTTATAAACGCCCTGGTTGGCAAAAGGATTGTGTGACAATGAAAGATGACAGGGACCAATTGCTGCTGAATGAGAAAGAACATGTGTGTTTCAATCCACCTGCTGCCCCAATGGAAGGACCCACAAGGAATTCAGGGGGGGATAGAAAATTCCCTGATAACTTCCCCAGATAGCGGCAGGTCAGGTTCCTGACCCCTTCTCCCTTGCACCCCCAAATTTGCCTTTGGATGCCACTAACCTATTTAGTCAACAAGTGACAAGTCCAGAATCTTTTTAAGACAATGGGTCCTGCCATGCAGATGCCCTTGCAACAACAACCTGTTCCAGAGGCTGATAACGAGGGGCAGTATGGTTTTTTTTCAATGTCTAACCTTTGTAACTGGAAAAATAATGTGCCTCCCTATTTTTATAGTATTTTTATAAGTCACTTGGGCAGATGTAAAGACCCTTAAAGGAGAATATTTGGAGGGGTCCTTGGTGCTCTCTGAGTTTGGCTGTTTCCTTGCAAGCATTTCATTACCCAACTAGGTAACATCATCAGTGCATAGGCCCTATTGGGCATCTTGCTCGTGCAGGAAGAATGGCAACCGGCTGTGGAGGAGGGTGCAAAACCTTGGACAATTTTGATGTCCTCGTCCCCCAGTGGACCCTCAAAGTCATAGCTCTCGACATGGATTGGCTGAAAGCTGACCTGACTCGTGTGTTGGGGGCGCCTCAAAGGGGGATGCCTAAACAAAAGAACTTATGTCAGATTTTTCATACCAACAGAAATATGAAAGTCCTGGTGCTTTCTTTGAGCCCATTCATGCAGCCTTTAAAACTTATTCTGGCCTTGAAGATCCAGCTAACAGTTTCATGGTTAATTTGATTTTTATTGGTCAAAGCTGGGATGATATTAGAAGGAAACTGCAAAAGGTTGATGGAGCGGCTGTAATGCCAACATCTCAGCCGGTTATATAAGGTCTGTGATGTCTTTGTTAACAGACACAAAGTCTCAGAAAAAACAGATGAGCGCAGGCAGAGACAGAGTGCCATGTTTCTTACTGATGCGTTAAGACAGCAGGGAGCAGTAGTGGGTTTTGTGCAAGAGGTGGGCAAGGAGGGCTTAGAGAAAGGGGAGGGGGTCAAAAGTGCAAATGGTCACACCACTGGCCAGCAAAGCATGACTTAGGACTATAACCATGTTACTTGTATCTTTATGATTTATATTGTTTTATTTGTTTCATAGTGTGATTTGATTGCTTATTAGTAACCTATGACTATCACTAAGTGTTGTATTTTATGATTCTTGATTAATGTATTTTTTAAATTTTTATGTACACTGAAAGCATATGCACTGATGACAAATTCCTTGTGTGTCACTTGGCCAATAAAGAATTCTGTTCTGTCCTGTCCTGTCCTGTCCTGTCCTGTCCTGTCCTGTCCTGTCCTGTCCTGTCCTGTCCTATCCCTTTCTATTCTATTCTATAAGAATCAATGTGTTTGCAAAAAGAATGGACCCTGAAAAAAGGAGTGCCTAGCGAGAGTGGAGGCAACAAAGGCTGAGGGGACCCCGAACTGTAAGACTCTACCCCTCCCCAAATCCCTTTTTAATAGACACAGGTGCTACTGGCTCTGTCTTAACTAAGCCTCTGACAGAGGCCGCTACTATAACTCCCCCAAAATCCCTCTGCTCCAACTGGTGGAGTGCAAATTAGAAAAGAAAAGAGTGCCCTGTTCCTTTCTTGGGATGGCTCATCCCAAGCAAACTGCAAGCTACAGTAGCATTTGAAGGAAATGAAGTCTTTTTGAAAATTCCCAGACATGAGGCATAGAGAACCATGTTGCCTCTTTTTGGACAACCTCTGACTTCCACTGACACCCAAATAGTGGCAAAAATCATGGATGCAGTGGCCCCGTGGATGTGGGCCACTGGGATGTCGGACAGGGCAAAGAATGTGCAGCCAGCTTCAATCATCAATTCGTCCCGTCTCCAATTGTTCTGTCTCCAACCTTCGCTTTGTTGCGAAGGTTGTTGAGAGTGTGGTTGCGCGGCAGCTGCCTCAGTACCTGGATGAATCGACCTATCTAGATCCTTTCCAGTCGGGTTTCAGGCCTGGGTACAGCATGGAGACGGCATTGGTCACATTGGTAGATGATCTCTGGAGGGCTCAGAACAGGGGCTGTTCCTCTGTCCTGGTCCTATTAGAACTCTCAGCGGCTTTTGATACCATCGACCATGGTATCATGCTGCACCGGTTGGAAGGGTTGGTGGTGGGGGGCACCGTTTTACGGTGGTTCTCCTCCTTTCTCTCCAACCAGTCGCAGTCTGTGTTGACAGGGGGGCAGAGGTTGACTCCGAGGCTCCTTGTATGTGGGGTGCCGCAAGGATCGGTCCTCTCGCCCCTTCTGTTCAACATATATGTGAAGCTGCTGGGTGAGATCATCCAGGGTTTTGGGGTGAAGTACCACCAGTACACTGATGACACCCAGCTGTACATCTCCACGCCAGACCACCCCAATGATGCTCTTGAAGTGATGTCCCCGGATCTGGATGGGGAGAAACAGACTCAGACTCAACCCATCCAAGACTGAGTGGCTGTGGTTTCCGACGTCCCAATATAGTCAGTTGGCACCATCACTGACTATTGGGGGCGAGTCGTTGGCCCCCATGGTTGGGGTTCGCAACTTGGGCGTCCTCCTGGACTCACGGCTGTCTTTGGAAGAGCATATGATGGCCGTGGCCGGGAGGACTTTTTATCAGGTTCACCTGATTCACCAGTTTCTTCACCAGCGTCCCTTTCTGGATCAGGACTCGTTATGCACGGTCACTCACACCTGTGTCACCTCACGCCTGGACTACTGCAATACTGTCTACATGGGGCTCCCCTTGAGGAGTACCCAGAGGCTCCAACTGGTCCAGAATGCAGCTGCGCAGGTGGGAGCTACATGGTGCTCCCATGTGATCCCACTCCTGCATGAGCTGCACTAGCTTCCAGTGGTCTTCTGGGTGCGCTTCAAGGTTTTGGTTATCACCTTTAGAGCGCTCCATGGCTTAGGACCAGGGTACTTACGAGACCACCTTCTGCCACCAGTAGCCTCTCACCGACCAGTTCGCTCCCATAGAGAGGGGCTCCTCAGGGTGCCGTCAGCCAAACAGTATCTACTGGCAGCCCCCAGGGGGAGAGCCTTCTCTGTGGGGGCACCTGCCATCTAGAACGAGCTCCCCCCGGAGATAAGGAGGATTCAAGACTTACGCACTTTTCGCCGCGCCCTAAAAACATTTTTATTCCAACAGGAGGGTCTGGCCTAACTCTCCCTTTTAAATTGGGTTTTAAATGTTTTATATAGATTGGATGATTTAAATTCTGTTTTGTGAGCCCAAATTATTTAATCTATTTTTAATAGCTTTTAACTTTTGTATGTTATTTGTATTTTATCTTGGCTGTTCACCTCCCTGAGTCCCCCTGGGAGTAAGGCGGTATATAAATTCGATAATAATAATAAAAAAAAATCAGCCTGAAAGATAGAATTATACCACCCTCCCTCAAGCGGCACCCCTTTAAACTTGAGGTCAGATGGTGGTTGCAACTCTTCATCCAGAAGTTTTCACAATATGGACTGATGAAAGAAGGTCAGTCCCAGAGGTGGGTGTCATATACTGTAACAACCGTGATGGTGCCAGGGTGGCTGGGCGAGGCCAGCCGCTGGTCAGAACTACCCGTTCGCCCAAACAGGTCCGAACAGGCAGCAGTCCACCACTGGTCAGTTCCCTTTTAATACAACAATTTTACCTGTCAGGATGGTTCTGTTGTGGCCCCGTCCTCTGAGCCTATCCCTTTGGAGGAAGGCAACTCTGAGCAGGAGGAAGAGGAGCCAGCCAGATCTCCCAGCCCTCCCCCTCTGGCACCGGCTCAGGTGCCAGCTGAAAGAGAGCCAAGTAGTGGGGAAACAGGTGTCTCAGATGAGAGTGAGGGAGAGACGTCATTCCTGGACGCACGCCAAAGAAGGCGAGAGAAAAGGGTACTGCAGCTGCGGCGTATGAGGAAATCCTGAGTCATTGGATTGGAGTCATAGGATCCATGACTCACTGGACCACACCCAGAAGCATATCTATTTAAGACAGTACAATGGGTCACGAAGTTCGTGACGAACAAAGCTAACTGCACAGCTAAACAAACGGAGCAACCTCGTAGTCTTGGAAGCTGGATGAACGGCAAAGCTACGTAGGTGATTTTCTTGTTTGTGTAAACCAATAAAGTCCTTGGCAGACGGTGTGCATATCGCTGCCAAGGTTGAGATAAGAACTGCAGAGTGTGCCAAGTGAGTCTTAACCCTCGGCTGGCTGTGTTTTTGTGGGTCTCTGAAGGGGGGGGACAGATCATCTTGTTCGTCACCCAAAACTCCATCGTTAACCCACGATGGACCAACAGCTGCAGCAGCAGGTACAGCAGATGCTGGAGGCCAATCAACTTCTGCAACAGCAAGTAGCACAGCTAACTGCACAACTTGCTTTGGGAAATGCTCCTGTAGCAGCTCCACCTGCTCCCCTTCCCCGTCCAAGATGCCCAGTGAACATGCCAGATAAGTTTTCTGGACAGCAGGAAATGTTCCCGGCCTTCTTGGGACAGTGCCAGCTGTACATGGCAATGCGGCCGGAGGATTTTCCGGATGACCGGGTTCGGGTGGCTTTTATTATCAGCTCCCTCTCTGGCACTGCCGCCCGATGGGCCACGCCCCTGTTGCTGCAAGACAGCCCCTTGCTTCTGGACTATCAGGGCTTTTTGCAACACCTGCGCACCATGTTTGAGGACCCCCTCCGGGTGCAGACGGCAGCGAGGCGCATCAAAGACCTCCGCCAAGGCAAGCGCCCCCTGCAGGACTATATTGCGGAGTTCCGATTGCTAGGCCAGGATTCGGCCTGGAATGAGGCGGCGCTGATGGATGCCTTCCAGGACGGCCTCTGCGATGAGATGCAGGACGAGCTGGTTCGGGTGGAGGCGCCACAGACCCTGGACACGCTGGTGACCCAATGCCTGCGCATCGATGCCCGCCTACAACGGCGACGGCCCCGTAGGGCTCTTCCGGAACCACCGACAGTGCCGGCACCCCCGCGTTTCGTACCAACAGCGCCCCGGACCGTACCGCGTTTGGTGGCGACGGCTGAGGAGCCCATGGAGCTCGGAGCAGCCAGACCTCAACTGACGGCCCAGGAGCGGATGCGGAGACGCCAAGGGGGGTTGTGCCTCTATTGCGGCGAGGCTGGACATTTCGCCGCCTCGTGTCCCCGGAAGCGGAGTGGATCGCTCAAGCCTGTTCCGGAGCCTCGGCGTGACCAGCCGGGAAACGGGTCAGGCCTGGCCTAGGGGAAACTCTGGGTCAGGCAGGTGACCATGCCCCGCCGGAGGCGGCGGCTGTGGACTGTGAGCCCCCTCGGCACCTGACTTTGAACACCCGGGTGTTGTTGGCTAACCGGTCGGAGGGGCTCCAGGCGCACGCGCTGGTGGACTCGGGGGCCACCACGAACTTTATGGACCAGGCCTTTGTGGCCCATTACAAGGTTCCCTTGGTTCCAGTGGACCCTCCGTTGAGGGTCGAAACTATTGATGGGCGGGAACTTGTGGCGGGGCCCATCAACTTCGCTACTCAGCCCTTGCGCCTTGCCATTGGGAACCATGAGGAGGCGATCCAGTTTTATGTGACGGCGGACCTGCACTTCCCCTTGGTCCTGGGGATGGCCTGGCTTCGGGCGCACGACCCTCAGGTGGCGTGGTCGAGAAATGCCATCTCGTTCCCCAGCCTGCAGTGTGTCGACCACCTTCGCCACACCTGTGCCGGCCAGGACGTCTCTGCCCCGAACGTCTCCTTGCCTCCGGAGCTGACATCCTTCGCCGACGTGTTCAGCGAGAAGGAGGCGGATCGCTTGCCCCCGCACCGACCCTACGACTGCGCGGTGGACTTGATGCCCAACGCGCCCCTGCCCTCGGGACGCCTGTACTCCATGTCGGAGCCCGAGCTGGCCGCCTTACGGGACTTTCTGGACAAGAACCTGGCCCGTGGGTTCATCCGGCCTTCGACCTCCCCGCTCTCGGCCCCAGTCCTCTTCGTGAAAAAGAAGACGGGGGACTTGCGCCTGTGTTGCGACTACCGGCGCTTGAATGCCATCACGGTACGGAATCGCTATCCCCTGCCGCTGATCCCGGAGCTGATGGAGAGGTTGCGGGAGGCCTCGATTTTCACCAAGCTCGACCTCCGGGGAGCCTACAACCTGGTGCGGATGCGAGAGGGGGACGAGTGGAAGACGGCATTTGGCACCCGATACGGACACTTTGAATATACCGTCATGCCGTTCGGGTTGACCAACGCCCCCGCGGTCTTCCAGCACTTGATGAACGACGTGTTCCGGGACATGCTGGATCGGTTCGTGGTGATCTACCTGGATGATATTTTGATCTATTCCCGGACCCCGGAGAGTCACCTCCAGCATGTCTGCCAGGTCCTGCAGCGCCTGCGGGAGCACCAGCTCTATGCGAAGTTGGAGAAATGTTACTTCTTCCAGACTTCCATAGAGTTCCTCGGGCACATCATCACCCCCGAGGGCATCGCGATGGACCCACACAAGGTGGCGGCCTTGCGCAGTTGGGAACCCCCGCGTCGGGTGAAGGACGTCCAGCGTCTGTTGGGATTCGCCAACTACTACCGGACCTTCATCCCGGGCTTTGCCACCCTGACCGTGCCGTTGACCCAGCTCCTTCGGAAGAAGGTTCCGTTCCAGTGGGGGCCCCCGCAGCAGCAGGCCTTCGAGGTTCTCAAGCAGGCCTTTGTCACGGAGCCGGTCCTGAGGCACCCCGATCCACACCGTCCGTTCGTGGTTGAGACAGACGCGTCCAACGTGGCGATTGGAGCGGTGCTGCTACAGGCTCCGGTGGATGGTGGCACTCTTTTTCCCTGCGCTTACTACTCCCGGAAACTCACTCCTTCCGAGCGCAACTACACCATCTGGGAAAAGGAGTTGCTGGCTATCAAGGCCGCGTTCGAGGCTTGGCGACATCACCTCGAGGGGGCCCGACACCAGGTGGAGGTGCGGACGGACCATCGGAACCTGGAGCACCTCACCACGGCCAGGAATTTGAACCAGCGGCAGATCCGGTGGTCGTTGTTTTTCGCTCGGTTCAACTTCCACGTCACATACATTCCGAGCCACCTCAACCAGAGGGCGGACGCGCTATCCCGTAAGCCGGAATACTTTTGCCCAAAGGACTCCCTTTCCCCCCGGACGGTGCTGCCAGCGGACTCCTTGGCCGCGGTCCAGGAACCGGTGGACCTGCGGACTCAGGTGCTGGAAGCGCAGCGACGGGACGACTGGTCGCAGCAGCGGAGAGCGGACGTCGGCCCCGCGTCCCCATGGACCGTGGAGGAGGGCTTGCTCAGGCACCGGGGTCGGCTGTACGTGCCCACAAGTCCGCTCCGAGCCCTCGTCATGAACCAGTGCCATGACAACCCCGCGGCGGGGCACTTCGGCTTCTTTAAGACCTTGAACCTAGTGACGCGGACTTTTTGGTGGCCTCGGGTACGGCACGACGTGCACGCCTACGTGACGTCCTGTGTGCCATGCCGACAGGCCAAAGCCGCGTCCGGCCCCCCTCCTGGACTCCTCCAGCCGCTGCCGACACCGGAGAGACCGTGGGGAGCCATCTCCATGGACTTCCTGACTGACCTGCCCCTGTCCGCTACGTTCACGACCGTCCTCGTGGTGGTGGATGCGCTCACGAAGATGGCACATTTCATCCCGTGCCGCGGCCTGCCCTCAGCTCGTACCACGGCTCGCCTGTTCCTGCAACACATCTTCCGCCTCCACGGCCTGCCGGACCGGGTGGTTTCGGATCGCGGGGCCCAGTTCACGGCCCGCTTCTGGAAAAGCCTGATGGCTGCGCTGGAGGTGCAGGTGTGCCTGTCGTCATCACACCACCCGGAGACTGACGGGGGCACGGAGAAGGTCATTGGCATACTGGAGCAGTACCTCCGCTGTTTTGTCAACCAGCAGCAGGACAACTGGGCCGAGTACCTTCCCCTGGCGGAGTTCGCTTTTAACAACTCCCAACATACCTCCACCCAGATGACACCGTTCCATGCCAACGTCGGGTACCATCCACGGTTTTTTCCGTTGACCATCATGGACTCCCCTGTTCCTGAGACCCGGGACTTCCTCTCGGAGCTGCAGGCGGTGCAGCAACTGGTGCGGCGGCAGCTGATCCGGGCGAAAGAGGACTATAAACGGTTCGCCGATCGCGGCCGCCGGGCGACGCCACCGCTGGAAGTTGGAGATCGGGTGTGGCTGTCCACGAAACACCTCCCCACGGACCAGCCGGTGAGGAAACTGGCCCACCGCTTTATCGGTCCCTTCCCCATCGAGGCGGTCATCAACCCGGTGGCCTATCGGTTGACTCTACCCCGCTCCATGCGGCTCCACCCCGTTTTTCATCGGTCCCTCCTGGTCCCTGAGACTCCCACTAGCCGTCTCCGCCGCCCGCCGCCGCCTGCCCCCCCAGCCGCAGCCGACGAGGACGACGCCTCGACGTATGAGGTGGACAGTATTCGGGACTCCCGTTGGCTGAAGGGGCGCTTCCAATACCTCATCGCTTGGAAAGGGTACGGGGCCGAGGATTTCACCTGGGTGGACGCATCTGCCGTTCAGGCCCCTGACCTGGTGCGGACTTTCCACGAACAGTTCCCGTCCCGACCCCATCCCGACCGTCAGACCCGGGGGAAGGGCCCTGCGGTGGGGGATAGTGTTGTGGCCCCGTCCTCTGAGCCTATCCCTTTGGAGGAAGGCAACTCTGAGCAGGAGGAAGAGGAGCCAGCCAGATCTCCCAGCCCTCCCCCTCTGGCACCGGCTCAGGTGCCAGCTGAAAGAGAGCCAAGTAGTGGGGAAACAGGTGTCTCAGATGAGAGTGAGGGAGAGACGTCATTCCTGGACGCACGCCAAAGAAGGCGAGAGAAAAGGGTACTGCAGCTGCGGCGTATGAGGAAATCCTGAGTCATTGGATTGGAGTCATAGGATCCATGACTCACTGGACCACACCCAGAAGCATATCTATTTAAGACAGTACAATGGGTCACGAAGTTCGTGACGAACAAAGCTAACTGCACAGCTAAACAAACGGAGCAACCTCGTAGTCTTGGAAGCTGGATGAACGGCAAAGCTACGTAGGTGATTTTCTTGTTTGTGTAAACCAATAAAGTCCTTGGCAGACGGTGTGCATATCGCTGCCAAGGTTGAGATAAGAACTGCAGAGTGTGCCAAGTGAGTCTTAACCCTCGGCTGGCTGTGTTTTTGTGGGTCTCTGAAGGGGGGGGACAGATCAGGTTCCTTCAGATTTATACAGGATCTCAGGGAGTTTAATAAGGTCACAATCACCCAAAACCCAAACCCTAATACCTTCCTTGCAATGATGTCCTCCCAAAACAAGTATTTGTAAGTTTTTTGATCTTTTTTTTGCCATCCTGGTAGCTGAAAGCACACACCCAACCTGCCGCTGATGAATGAATGAAATAAAAGGTGTATGCTTGCACAGCTGGTGCATGGACCAGAGCGGCGATGGCAGTGGCACATTCAAGGAGGAGAGTGCCTCCGGTAACTTTCAAGTGCTTTTCTACCCTGGCAGCCAGCTGTGGGAGAAAGGTAAGGACACGCTGCATGGTGAAGGGAGAGCTGGCGGCGGCTCCGGGGCAAGGCTGGTGTCAGGGAATGGTGCATTCCCTGACCCATTTGAGGCAGGCAGCGAACAAGTGGCGGCTCTGGGGCCTCGGGGAATGGCGTGTCCCTGGGTCCCGGCCCCCGACCCAAGGCAAAGAGCGAGTGGGCGGCGGCTCCGGGGCAAGGTCGCACTCTGCCTTTCTGGGTGCATCGCTTCTGCCTGTTGAGCCACTTCCTGAAGCTGGCAGCTCCGCAGCCAGCTGCTTTGCTTTTTTCCTCATGGGAGGCTTGCGTGATGGCACCAGCAGAAGTGCTGCAGGGAAGTGGCCCAACAAGCAGAAGTGCTGCACCCAGAAAGAGAAGGGCAAGAGGGCCCAGTGGGCTGCAGAGGTGAAGGCAAGCTCCGGGGCAGCAGTGGCGCTCCGGGAAAGAGGGCAGATGTCCCGGGGCTGCACATGCAGTGCCGCCACCAATGCCTCTCTTGGCCCCAGCGCATGCACAGAGGCTCAAAAAAACAGGTTACTTCCTGGTTAGTAATGACTTCTGGATGGGTGGGCGGAGCCTCCAGCTGCCATCGCTACCAGTTCTCCGAACTATCGGCCATCATCGCTACCGGATCAGCCGAGCCAGTCCGAGCCAGGAGCATTTCACCCCTGATTCTGGGACAGCTGACAAAATGGAATTGAGAGTGGGTGGATTTTTACTTTTCTTCTTTGTATTTGAGTTTCCTGTTCCTGTGCAAGAACATGTCCTTTACTATTCTAATGGCTGTTGTCAAATTCCTATGGGGTCATGGCTGGCTGTATAGGCAGAATCCTAGGTGTTTGTCCAAGTTAATCTTGCCAACCTAATGGCTTATCTGGAGTTTCTGTCTGGCCCAGTCTTTCTGAAGAGATTATCAAATCTGCATTTCTAAAAGCTGTCCGCTTCAGTTTCTGCTTGGGGCAGGTGAGACTGGTGCTGGTTTCTGCCTTCCTCAAGATTTTTTCCCCCATTTCTCCTTTACGGGAAATATTCTATCCTGCCTTTTTAATATTCCCCAAAATATTTCATTCTCTAGGAGGGTGGATGGGTGCTGACTTTCTATAAGGGCTGGATACTACTGGATATGTAGTAGTCACCTTGTGGGACATTAAAGAGGTGCACCTTCTTCCCCGTTATACTTCCACTCAAAAGGATGAACTGACAAGGAATAATGGATGGAAACAGAACAAGGAGAGATGCAACCTGGAAATAAAGAGGAATTTTCTGTCAGTGAGAATAATCAACCAATGGAACAGAAGTTGCCTTCAGAGGTTGTGCGAGCTTCATCCCTGGAGGCTTTCAAGAAGAGACTGGACTGCCCTCTGTCAGATTTGGTGTAGGATCTCCTACTTGGAGGGTGGGGGAGTAGGACCAGATGACCTACAAGATCCCTTCCAAATCTGTTTATCTGATTGCCCTCATGAAAGCCTTACATTTGAGTCAGGACAAGAAAATCAGCACTTACACAGACAGCAAGTAAGTTTTACATGCACATGGAGCTCTGTGGAAAGAAAGAGGACTGCTAACTGTAAAAGCAGTTGAGGTGCTTCTGCTGAGGTAGCTGTAATGCACATTAGTAAAGTAGAAGCGGATATATGACCTCTGGATAACTTTATATATTCACTATATTCTATATTATAAAAGATATTCTAAAAGCAACCATATTCTGAAGACAAGAAATACGTGCAGCTGCAGAGAATACAAAGCCAATGTGTAACACTCTAAAGAGGCCCCCTAACTTGTCAGAAGAAAGGAACAAACCTAAAAGACATATAGCTAGAGGTGGTTAGGTCATGGATACCCATATGGGCTAAAACTTGTCCTTCAACAAGAAGATAATTTGAACTTATGCTCCAGTGATTTACAGAAGAATTATGATTGTTTGGCAAGGACGATGTAAAACTGTAATAATTAAGAAATGTCAATGTATGGAAAGTTACTGTGATGGCAAGAATCCTTTGTTCCAAACTGTATAAAAGGCGTTGTGTAAAGATGGACCCTTCATTCAGAACTTTCAGATAAACATTCTGATAAATCACCATTTTTAAGGGAGCTAAGAAGCTCTAAAGGAACTAAGAAAAGAAAGGAAATTGTTTTATTGTTCTTCCCACCCAGGGGTTTAGCAGGTAATAAAAAAGTAAAGCCTGTCTAAATGGGAAAACAAGTTGAATTGCTTGCTTTGATGTGATTCCTGTTGAAAATTATTTTGTTTTGTTGATGTGCATTTATAATGATAGTGTGTAGAATTGAATAAAATAGAATTAATTATGACATGTCTATTAATTGAACATCTTGACTTGGAGATGTGGGAAACGGAGAGTAGTTTGGGCCCACAATCATAATTATGATTTAACTGCTCTCTGAGTTCCCCCACTCCTTTAAAAATAAGCTATAGGCTGCCCAAGGAAATAAAATTAAAACAAACAACCTCCCTCCACAGATCTGGAAATGTTTAATGGTATGTATGTGTATGTGTATGTATGTAATCATTTCCAAACCTGCTAAGAAGATGAAAATTATTTAGAAAATGGAGCTCCTTTATATCATTTTAAATCATTGGTTTGCATAAAGTAAGATTTTTGCATGGGGAGTGGTGTACACAGTTTGATTGCAGCACAAATGTGAGTGTGTGTGTGAGATGTCCCAAAGCTCATAAGGAGTGATAAAAGTTCAGTACCCTGTGAATGTCTGTGTGTTGTTGAATGGATGCTGAAGAGGTGAAAGGAGATGAGAATCCTGTGCAGTTTAACCATTTTTTCCCCTCTCCCTGTATTCCGAACCCCCCCTCCTTCCTTTGAGAGAAGCAGGAAAACGGTGGGCTGCGGGCTTTTGTTCTTTTCACCATTTTTTTCTCTCTGCTGAAACAGCCTGAGAAAGGCTGGTAAAGGGTGCTATCTGATACCTGCCTTGGTAGCTTCACTGTTTTTGACTCGGAATACAGTTTGTTTAAGGGAGGGTGGCTTCTCCGTTTGCTTTTAAAAATTTTTTTCCCTTTCTCTTCATCTCTTTGAGAAGGGAGGGCCAAGTGGGGGGATCGGCTGCACTCTCTCTCTCTCTCTCTCTCTCTCTCTCTCTCTCTCTCTCTCTCTGTTCTATTTGCATATAAAAGCTTTTCTTTTCTGCTCTGAAAACAATTTTGATTTTATTTTTCTGATAATTTTTGTGGTTTCAAATATTTAATTAAACCTATATAAAAGAAATGATTTTGAAAGATTTTCTGAATCTGACTTGCATTTTATTAAAAGCAGAGATTGACCCTAAAGTTTGATACAAATATGCTTCAGAGCATTGATCTAAAATACTTCATTTAAATTGTTTTATTTTTGCAGCTATTCTCCTTACAATATAGGAAGTTAAAAAGATTGGGAAGGAAAGTTTTTCCTTTGAGAATTTCTGAGAGGCAAAGCTTTCCCTTCTGGGGTTCAAAAACTCCCAGATAGGACATTGCTTGGAAATGGTTGGGGTTGGCTGCTTGAGAGCAGAAGCTGTTTTATTGTTTATAGGAAGGCGACATTACAAATGCAAGCACAGCTTTCCGAAGCTAGCCTGTTTGGACTGCAAGAGTAACCTTTTTTTATATCCTAAAATGTCTTTTGATTTTCTCTGTGACTCTTTAAAGTCTTTTGAAATTCCTTTGATTTGTGTGTGATTGTTTTAAAAATCCTAATTATTTTGATTTGATTTCCTTTCCTTGTTGGGTATTTTTTTTTTCTTTAAGGTGGGGGCTGGATCTCTGCCTGCGTCTTTGCACGGAAGTTTTAGTGTAATCCAGAAAAGTTGTCTTTAAAGTTGGTTTGCATAGACTTGTGCGGATTTGGAAGCTAGAAATAGGAGTTAGAGGGTGGAACCGATAAACAGAAAGATTTGGGATTTGGTTTTGGGATCATGTGGGACCTTCGGAAGGCAAAGAAAGGGTGCCCGATCCAAAGAAGGGAAGCGTAAGTGTACAATTTGATGGCAGAAGATGAAAGTCAGTACTAGTGGCGATGGGTGACTCCTTTTTTGGATTACATAGAGAGCTCTTGATAAATTTAATATTAGGACCTAAAGAAGAAAGTAGTATTTTTTAAATTAACTGAGATCAAAATGAGTGAACAAAGCATTAGAATACACTTAATTAAGTCAAGGAAATAGAACATCTCTCCTGATAGAATAGAAGAGGTGGCATTTCAACCTCTACCTGAAATCAAGCAAGAACTAAGGAAATACTGAGGTTTGGGTTGATGGGAATACTGATCTTACCAAACCCTTGTATGCAAAATTAATTGAATCTGGACTTTGGAATTTGAAATGGGAGGGGCACAAAAGAGGAAGATTTTAAAATTTGAACAAGCTTTAACCAAGGCTTCTGTATTAAATTTACCAAATTTGGAAAAGACCTTCCATCTCTTTTAAACACAGTAAATGGAATTGCACAAAGAGATGTTGGCTCAGGACTGCACAGGACAAAAGAAACCCGTGGCATTCCTGTCAAACATAATGGACCCAGTAATAAGGGGATGGCCAGTATGTATTCAAGCAATTGCTGTTACTGGTCCAATAAAATGGGAAATTGACCTTTGGGGAAGCCCTTATTGTGAGCACCCCATCTAAAATATGAAGCTATTTTACTGCAGCAGACTGACTTAATTTTAATTACAGATCACAATTTGAATCCAGCACAGTTCTTAGCCAACACTAGATTAATGGATCAGTTTGGATTAAAACATTATTGTGCTAAAGTAATTGATTTACAAATAAAATAAAATAAAATAAAATAAAATAAAATAAAATAAAATAAAATAAAATAAAATAAAATAAAATAAAATAAAATAAAATAAAATAAAATAAAATAAAATAAAATAAAATAAAAAATAAAAAATAAAAAATAAAAAATAAAAAATAAAAAATAAAAAATAATAAAAATAATAAAAATAATAAAAATAATAAAAATAATAAAAATAAGACCAGATTTGGAGGAACACCCCCTGGAACAAGAACAAGCAATTTTTTATTATAAATGGACACACTTAAGAGATCCTGGAAGCAAGGGGTTTGCCTCAAAATTGGTCTGCTCATATCTGTGAAGTGTATGCACTAAATCAATCTCTATGCATCTTGGGAGGAAACATAAACAGATTCCAAGCATGCAATTGGGATAATGCATACATTTAGCAAACTATGGGTGAAATCATTGGGGAATTCAAGCTATTGTAAATGAACTTTTAAAACGTTATAATGATATTGGAATATATCCTTTAGCAAATTATAGACAAATGTTTAATTTGTGAAAAGAGGTGCATAAACAAGCTGTCAGAAAACATCAGATGGGTGATCAGATGGTTAGAGATCACCAGCTTTAAGATCATTTCAATGTACTCAAGTGGATTTTACAAAATTACCAAGAAGGGGAGAGTACAATATTTATTGGTCATAATGGACTGCCTCACAGGGTGGGTTAACGCCTTCCCTGCAGTAATGCTACAACAACAGAAGTGTCATGAGACTTAGATCCAACCTAGAAAGAATATTAGAATATCATATGAATTGTTGTTTGGTGTAGCTTTCATGCCAGGAAGCATATGCATTGATTACCTGGAAACCAGAGACATAGTATTGAAAGAACATGTATATAAACTGTCCAGATATTTTGAAGTTCTTAGGAAACAAGGACTCTTAGCCCAGATGCCAGTTTTGGAGTTTCCAGTCCACAACTTCCACCACGAAGATTGGGTGTTGAGCCGGAGCTGGAAGGAAGTTAAACTCCAAGTGAAAGGGCCCGTGCCAGCCCCAAAGAAGTGGAAGGTGGAATCTCACCAAGGAAACCTATTGACATTGATGATCCAAAGGAACCAATCGACTGGCGGGTAGTAACCAATGGCAATAGCGTTCTTCATCACCTAGACTATGTTTGTATTTTTCTTTTTTTAGGACTAAGTAGTTACCTATGCTGTTTCCCAACTGCAGAGGACTACAACTGATTAGATTCCATTGCAAATTCTCCCAGATGTGTTGCGTTTTGTAATTAGTGCCTTTTAAGACTTTAGAAAGAAGATCTTGGATCCATTGGACTAGGTTGGAACCCGCAGACCAGAGTGATCCGGTCACATACCAGGTAACAAACACTGACAAACCATTGGTGCTGAAATCCAAGGAGAATACACCTTGCTAAGTCCTACCGGCAATGGACTCTCTACGCACGGTGGTGAACGTCCGCCTTGCTGAACCACTCCGGAAGCTGGTTCCCAGCGCACGGCTGAAGATCAGTCAGGATGAAGACAGCCTTCACACTGTAGATATATCTTATTCACTGTAATGTAATGCATTCTTACACATAGTAATGTTAGAAATAGGTTGGTTGTGGGTGTGGATTCTCTGGGTAGTTGCTATCCTAGCCCTACTTTTACTCTTGTTTTACATATATAAGGAATGGATTTCTTCCTACTGTTACTTCCCAATCATCATGTACCACTGACTCTATTCCTAACTAGTGAGTTTTATACCATAGGTGATCATGCTTTGTTTATGGCTTTGGACATTGTTTGCAATAGGACTCTCACATGACCATATCATGAACACTACTTCCCTAAGTAGAGACACTTTAGGTCAAGTACACTCCCGTCAAAAACACATTGTCTATGCACGGGGTCATTACTTTAGACCTAAGACAACTCCACAACCTAAGGTTCCTAACATTCCCTGCAAAGGGGGGGATAGATAAGGAAAATGGGCCTCTACAACAATTGCATAAAGCAGACTACATATCCAGAATCCTGGAATTAAGTCAAGAACTTGTTAATCAATATAACCCTACCCTAAGTCAAAGATGCTAGTTATGTTTATCTGCTGCCCCTGCATCTTATTATGCTGTTCCTGTCAAACCACAACTCTGGGTTAGAACAAAGGCTACAATTATCCTTGAAGGGGATAGCAGAGATAAAGTACCTGTCTCACCGATACAAGGAGATTTTTATGAGGCATTCAAAAGACTGGGTAAAAGCTGTTTTCCTATTACAGGCCTAATAGCTACCTCATAGGAACGCCTTCTCTGTGTATAAAGAGAAGGCCAACCAGAAACTTGGTAGGCCTGTAGGATCCATGACAGAAGAACAATGTCAGTCAAAAATATACCTTGGCCCTAAGATGTACTTGATGAATATGAAATTAACAAAGGATATGTTTCCCTCTGCCCACCACCTATTTCGACAAAAGGTCACTTTCTCAGCACCACCAGGACTGACCTTTAACAAAAATAAGTGGGGAGGATGGAATATGTCCTTTGAAAGCTATCCAAGACCATTTCAGCCTCCACGGTTTCCAGTTTGGCTAAACTTTAAGATCAAATCAGGTTTATGTATCCTTTTTGAAGGACCAATTCTCAGATAAACAAAAGGACCCTTCATTAGAAATCCCATTGCAACCACTGGCAGGTGGCAGGGACTCTAGGGGTCTGGACTAATGAAGACCATCGTAAGAGTCATGCTTTCTCTATGAACATAGGAGTATGCATAGAGGAAAAAGGAGTGTTCTTTTTCTGTGGAAAGGATGCACATTTATGTTTGCCAACAAACTGGACAAGAACATGTACATTAGTCCACCTTCTTCCTAAAATAGGTGTTGTCACTGGAGGAACACTATCCCTGTTCCCCTTATAGGACATGTTCAGAAGAGGGTCCAAATATTGATCCCACTATTAGCAATCATGGGAATTGGGACTACGCTTGGAACAGGTGTAGGTGATCTGACACATTCTGTAATACAGTTTCAGCAATCGTCAGAAGAGCTTCAAGAAAGCTTGAACCAGATTGCTGGAACCTTGGTCAAAGTCCAAGATCAGATAGATTCCTTGGCAACAGTAATTTTACAAAACTGATGTGCCTTAGACCTCCTGACAGCTGAGAAAGGAAATCAGGTGTGGTCAAGGAAGGTGCTAATGAATTGCAGGATAGGGCTTCCAAAATAAGCCACAGGTTACAGACAGCAGATATGTGGTTTTCTTGGTTGCCTGGATCCGGCAGGATAAAACAAATGATATTTTTTGATATGTGCAATAGCTGGTCTAGCGTTCATTCCATGTGTAATCCCAATACTCAGACATCTCTCAATCAGAGCAGTAAAGGAGATACAAATTGAAAAGGAACTAGCTTTAACAGAACAATTTCTTAATCAACTTGGTTCCTATCCTATGGAAGAACTTAGAAATTCTGAGGCACACCCATATGAGAAAATGGGACCTGTAGAAAGGTGGAGGGAATCTCCCCAAGAATCAAGAGAGTAATAACAATCAAGAACTACCTATCCTTTACTTTTATTATTATATTTTGTTAGATTCTATATATGGTAGATTTGTTTATTGGAACCTAGTATACAAATAGTGGAAGTTTATGTATTAAAAATATTAATAAACAAACTTCCGAAGGGGGGGGGGGATAAAGTAGAAGTGGATATATGACCTCTGGATAACTTTATATATTCACTATATTCTATATTATAAAAGATATTCTAAAAGCAACCATATTCTGAAGACAAGAAATACGTGCAGCTGCAGAGAATACAAAACCAATGTGTAACACTCTAAAGAGGCCCCCTAACTTGTCAGAAGAAAGGAACAAACCTAAAAGACATATAGCTAGAGGTGGTTAGGTCATGGATACCCATATGGGCTAAAACTTGTCCTTCAACAAGAAGATAATTTGAACTTATGCTCCAGTGATTTACAGAAGAATTATGATTGTTTGGCAAGGACGATGTAAAACTGTAATAATTAAGAAATGTCAATGTATGGAAAGTTACTGTGATGGCAAGAATCCTTTGTTCCAAACTGTATAAAAGGCGTTGTGTAAAGATGGACCCTTCATTCAGAACTTTCAGATACAACTCTGATTCTGAATCTATTTTGCAAAATAAACCTGACTCTAGCTGCTCTTTGGGATGTCTCTTACATCCTTTCTTCCATAACATTAGGGCCCATTCCAAAGGTAAAGGAGAGCAGATGGGACAGCTAAGGCTGTTGCACGCCAACCTTTGGAGAGAAACAGCTGTCTTTAATGCCCTCCTTTGAACTTCCGGATAGACTAGTTTACACCCAGCTGAAGAAGTCTGAGCAAAGTTCAGGGAAGTTCACTGACATCTGGTGGCTGATAAGTATAGTTCTATAGTTCTCCCAGGAACTAGCTAGACATGTGATTAAATACCTCCATGATACGACTGACATGGAAGAGAAATTCCTGGGTGTATACAGTACATGGTGTGATTGCCTATATGCCCAGGCCCCAGGAGTTTATATGGATGCTGCATGACTAGCATAAGAATGTGTGAGGTGCTAACCCCAAAGGGGGCAAATAAACTCTCTGTGGAATTCAGATCTGGGGAGCAGCGCCAAGACATTTTTAAGAAATTGATGCCACTGAGCTACCAAGAAAAATGGGACTCTTGTTTACTGATACCTTTTCTGGCTGGATTGAAATCCTCCCCAACTAATAAAGTTAGGGAAATAGTATAGGCCTTCTTCTTCTTCTTGTGCCCTATCCGTCATCGGGCGTTGGCAATCATGTTGGCCATCCTATTTTCATCAACAGCCGCATGAAAAGGGCTGCTGTGTTTTGTCCAAACCGGTCCCTTCGATTTTGAAGCCATGATGATGTTCTTCTGCCTGGACCTCGTTTGCCTTCCATCTTTCCCTGGAGGGTTAAGTGAAGGATGCCGTATTTTTCCAGGTGTTGCATCACATGCCCAAAACTTTCTCTAACTTTTGCTTTTTAATGGCTTTGATGATTTCCCTTTGCTTTCCCAGGCAGCTTATCACCTCATTTGTGATTTTGTTAACCCAGCTTATATGTAACAACCATCTGTAAATCCTCATTTCAAATGCTTCTACTTTCTTCAAGTGATTTTCTGTCAGAGACCAACTCTCCACTCCTTAGAGCAGGATAGAAAAGATGTAGCATCTGACAAGCCTGATTTTCAGTCATAGGCTTATGTCATGAAGAAAACCTTTTTCATTTTTAAGAAATTCTCTGTGCTTTATCTGCTCCTGCCTTCTGGCAGCTCTTCTCATACGTGCACTAGGAACAGGCTCCTCCTGTTCCTCTGTCTCTCTACTGTCAGCCTTTGGAGGCTCCGAAGTCCGCACATCACTCTCCGATGGTCCTGGCCCCATCTCTGCCCCTGACAAAGAGCCCTCATCTGGGCCTTCCCCAGACTCCAGGACTAGCCCATATTCTCTGCCAGCTGCTGGCAGACCACAACATTATCAATGGTAGACTGGCTTTATCTAAAAGCTTGTAGAAGAAAAGAATATGATTTTCCTCTACCCAGGTTTCAATTCTATTCAAAAGGAACTTAGCATATGTTTTTGCTACAACGTCAATCAGACTGATGGGCCTATAATTACTAGGATCCTTTTTATTCCCTTTTTTGTAAATGGGGACACCCAGCTGGAATATGGCAGGTGTTATTTATATGTGTAAAAAGACCTGCCAGTATTGGACCATGGCAATTGGGAATTTCTCAAACAATTCTACTGGTAGGAACTCCTCACCTAGGCCTTTATTTCTCTTTACTCTTTTAATGACGGATTGTATCTCTTTTACCGAGACAGGTGGCTAAAGGGGAGGAGTTTCAGGGAATGATAAATCACTGCTTAAAGACGGTTTCTCTACAGATTCTGTGGAAGCAAACAAACATTGGTAGTAGTTCTCCTCAGCAGAGATTGGTATATCAATCTCTATTAGGACTTCTGCTACAGAGAGCCAGAATATTACTGATTTACGATTTTTAGCAGCCAGCTCAAGTTCTGACCAAATTGAAATGGCAAAAGTTTTTTCTTTATTTTTGAGGGGGTTTTTTATATTCCCTTCTTATACATAGCATCTCAGCTTATATATGGGCAGTTGAACTCCTCTGAGCGAGTCTCATGGCTTCCTTCAATTTCTTTTTCAACAACTGACATTCAAAATCAAACCAGAGAGATCTACCTGCTCAAAATCTTTTGGCAGGAGGTTTATTTTATTTTATTATTTTATTTTATTTTATTTTATTTTATTTTATTTTATTTTATTTTATTTTATTTTATTTTATTTTATTATTTTATTTTATTTTATTTTATTTTATTTTATTTTATTTTATTATTTTATTTTATTTTATTTTATTTTATTTTATTATTTTATTTTATTTTATTTATTATTTTATTATTTTATTTTATTTTATTTTATTTTATTATTTTATTTTATTTTATTTTATTTTATTTTATTTTATTATTTTATTTTATTTTATTTTATTTTATTTTATTTTATTTTATTATTTTATTTTATTTTATTTTTATTTTTATTTTTTATTTATTTATTTTGTCGCATTTCTATACCGCTCCACTCCCAAGGGACTCTGAGCGGCTTACAACAGAGAATAAAACAATGCAACAATATCCCATATAAAAGTTAAAAGAAGGCATTAAAACATTAAAACATTAAAATGCATACACTCCAATTTGTGGCTGGGTCTCACAAGATCACTATAATGAGATCAACGGCCCCAGGCCTGTCGGAAGAGCCAGGTCTTCACCACTTTTCGGAGGGCCAATAGGGTGGGGGTGGTCTGGACTTCAGGAGGTAACTGGTTCCAGAGAGCCGGGGCAGCCACAGAGAAGGCCTTCCCCCATGGGCCCGCCAGCCGACATTGTTTAGCTGACGGGACCCGGAGGAGACCGATTCTGTGGGATCTTACCGGTTGCTGGGAGCTATGTGGTAGAAGGCGGTCTCAAAGATAGCCTGGCCCTGAGCCATGTAGGGCTTTAAAGGTAATAACCAACACCTTGAATTGCGCCTGGAGACCGATAGGGAGCCAATGCAGCTCGCGGAGAATTGGTATAATGTGGGTGTATCTAGGTGCACCCACTATAACTCGCATGGCTGCATTCTGGACCAACTGTAGTCTCCGAATACTTTTCAAGGGTAGCCCCATGTAGAGTGCGTTGCAATAGTCCAACTGTGAGATGACAAGGGCATGAGTGACTGTGAGGAGAGCCTCCCGATCCAAGTAGGGTCGCAATTGGTGCACCAGACGAACCTGTGAAAGGTCCCTCTAGCTACAGCTGTCAGATGCTGTTCCAATCTCAGCTGTGAGTCTAGAAGGACACCCAAATTGCGAGCCCGTTCTGAGGGGGGCACTTTCTCTCCCCCCGAACCAAGGATGGACAATCGATATAGTCTTTAGGGGGCCATTTGGTCTTCTCTGGGTGAAGTCTGAGCCTATTAAAATGTTTCTTCAGCATATTGCAGAGATTAAAGAATGCTTTGGAGGTTGACGGCCAGTCAGTAGTAGATGACTGGGTTGTTCTCGCCCAGTTAGCAGCATTCTCTGTTTTAAGACAGTCGGATATTGCCTTTGTATTAACTTCAGCCCAAATTAACCTTTTATTTTGGATCACCTCTAAAGTTTTTAGTGAGCCATCTGACAGCAGTATTATATGATCTTAAATCTGAAGGACCTTGTAATGTCACTCTCATAGGCAGGATGGTCACTTTCATCACCTAAATGTATGATAATCTCTGAAAAAAGGTCAACTTTATTTCTTGATACACAGAAGAGATCTAGCACGCTACCTGAATGGGATGAGTGGTATGTGTAAGGGTATATCTAGTAATTATCCTTACCTCCCAAGATTTGACCTTTGAAAATTAAAGAGACTAGGACCAGGCCGGCAGTATTGCTTTAGAAATAGAAAGCCACTATGGAAGATTATCAAGACATTCCTTTGGGAAGCCTTTCTTTTGAGCAAACTCATGGAATGATGTGATCTGTCCCCCCCTTCAGAGACCCACAAAAACACAGCCAGTCGAGGGTTAAGAAGCACTTGGCACACTCCACAGTTCTTATCTCAAACTTGGCAGCAATATGCACACCATCTGCCAAGGGCTTTATTAGTTCACACAAAAAGAAAATCACCTACATAGCTTTGCCAAAATCCGTTCTTTTAGCTCCCAAGACTACGAGATTGCTTTGTTGTTCGTCACAGAAATCATGACCCACCCTCCTGTCTTATATAGGCTCTGGGTGTGGTCCAGTGACTCATTGATCCTGTGACTCCAGTCCAGTGACTTAGGTCTATTCCCTCATGCGTCGCCGCAGCTGTAGTAAGCATTTATCTCGCCTTCTTTGGCGTGCGTCCAGGAATGATGTCTCTCCCTCACTCTCATCTGAGACACCTGTTTCCCCACTACTTGGCTCTCTTTCAGCTGGCACCTGAGACGGTGCCGGGGGGGGGGAGGCTGGGAGATCTGGCTGGCTCCTCTTCCTCCTGCTCAGAGCTTCCTTCCTCCAATGGGATAGGCTCAGAGGACGGGGCCACAACATGATGAACCTAATTCAGCATTAAAATCTCCAAGCAATATAATTATGGATTGAGGATACAGTATGGATATATCATCTAGTACAGGAGTGTCATCATCATTGGCATCTTTCAGTCTCAAAAGACTATGGCATCGTGCTCTGGAAAGAGGTCCTAAAACAGCATCTAGTGTGACTAAAAATGCCAATTTGAGAGTGTCCATCCTTTCCAGACTGAGGGCAGATACATTCTGTCCCCTGCCCAGTCCCCAGATTTCACTGATTCCAGGACTGCCTCTTTGCCTCAGCCTGCCGAACAAGGGTCTCTTCGAATTGGAGAAGGCCATGCTGCATTTTTACCCTCCAAGCTGAATGATCGGAGGTCAAGGTTTCCCAGTTGTTAATGTCCATTCCCAGGGCCTTTGGGTCCCTCTTGCAGATATCCTTATATCACAGCTGTGGCCTCCCTCTGAGGTGCTTTCCCTGCACTAATTCTCCCTACGGGAGATCTTTTGGAATCCGACCATCAGCCATTCTCACGACATGCCCCAGCCAGCATAGACGTCGCTGTTTCAAGGTTGGAGTCAGCCTCCCTCGCTGTCTTGGCTCTCTGCCCAGACTTTAGCAGAGGCTGGATTTGAGTGGTATAACACCCGTATTGCAGGGGCAGGTTTCAAAACCAGTCACTACCGGTTTGCTTGTGGGTGTGCGTGCAACGCTTATGCGCATGCACAGATGCTTATGCGCAGAAGCGTCCGGATGGGTGGGCAGAGCCTCCTGCTGCCGTCGCTACTTGTTCACCCGATCCTGAGTGAACCGGTAGCAATCCACCACTGCTGTATTGGCCGAATACACTATTTCCTTGGAAAGGTTTCAATGAATAACATTTATGTTTTCCCATCTATGTTACCTATGAATAACCTAGACGGGAGAACAATCTGCCCAAAGATTATAACAATATTATTTTACAACCATCAACAAGAAACCTCTGTTAGTTCATTCATGTGCTGCCCCATTCACTCACACACACATAACTGTGGTTTATTAATGTTCCCCAGCAATTCCCTTCACCAAAACTCAAAACTTATGTCTCAAATAAGTCCAGCCACAAGCAGGCCAAGATTAATCTAGAACAGTGGTAGTCAACCTGGTCCCTACCGCCCACTAGTGGCGTTCCAGTTTTCATGGTGGGCGGTAGGGGTTTTGTCCCTACTTTATAAATTACCATTACTGTGGAACTGGTGGGCGGTTAGAAAATTTTACTACTAACAGAGATACAAAAGTGGGCAGTAGGTATAAAAAGGTTGACTGCCCCTGGTCTAGAAAGCAATAGCCCAAGAGTCAATAAAGCAATTGAAAGTTGCTCAAACAAATAACTCCACCACCCAAACTTAAATCCACCAGTCAAACTTAAATACACACGTGAGAGCTCACTTGGCAAGAAAAGTTCAGAGCCTCTGAGGCACAACTCCAAACACGATGAAGCAGGAAGCACGACAATCAAACGAACAGTTAGAAAGCCAACACGTTGATCCCAGCAACACCACCGTCTGCCTGCTGTGATAAATAGCCAGCTTTCTGGTGCAGCCCGTCAAGATGGATGGGGCCTTCTCCTCCCGAGTAGTCTGGCTGACCTCCATTACTACTGCCTTTTCACTGCCCTGTGTGTTTTTGGATCAAGTGCAGAAGGCAGTCCCTCCTCCTTTTTGCTGTCCGTCTGCCACTGCAAGCTCTCCCCAGCTGAAGCCTCCTCCAATTCTCTTTCAGCCACCCATTCAGAGCTATTCATCATCTCAGTTCCTGATGTGCCAACCATGAGCTCATCTTCCCTTGAGCTGACCTCAGAGGAGGAACGTGGGGGGTCACCCAAGGGAGACATCACAATTAGAATAGACCTTGCAGTGTGAAAGTTGGGAAAGAGAGATCAGTATTACTGGCCTGTCACACCACCTGCCCCTGTTCAAAGGAACATCAGCAATTTTGAGTAGACGCCTATCTCTCTGTAGAAGTAGCCTCTCCTCCGTGTCTTCTCCCTCTTGCAGCCTCCGATCCACATGAGGTGTCTGAGTTAAAAGTAGGTTTTGGGGCATAGCATTTGCTATTTACTTCCTTATCTAATTTAGAGATAGAGTTTCCCATTAGAGACCTTAATTCTTCAATCTTTTTATTTATTTCTTCCCAAGAGCTGATCAAATATACGTAGCAATAACTGTTTGTGCTGTCAAGAGGCAATTCTTAGCAACCAAACCCAAGTCTCCTTTAAATGGCTCTTAACATTATCCTTACTTTCCCCTCTGTCTCCTAATGGAGCCCCATTTTCCACAGAAAGGCAGTCATCCCATAAATCTGTGTGTCTGTGCCTGTGAGTCTTTGGCCAGGTGCCAGAGAAATGGTTCTTTGAGAATCCAAAGACAATGAACACTCCAGTCAGTAAGGAGATTCCAAGCTATATTGTGTATCCTTAGCAGCTCAATTAAATACAAGAAAACATTAGGTTCCAAGAATTCAAATTAAATCAATATTTAATTACTACAGATGTTGACAAAAAAAAGGGGGGGGGAGAGAACACCATTATCTTTCCACCTAGGAAACCCTGGGGAAAATACCATTTCTTCTTTTCTGTATTTGCAGGATAAGATCCAGGAGAACAGAACCTCCGTAGCCCAGGGTTGAAGTGTGGAGTCCTTGGTGTTTCATTACCTGGCATCATGGATCATTAACACTGTCAGTGCCCGGGGGGGGGGGGGGGGGGGGGCGGCTTTGTGCCTTATTGATATACAATAAAGGTAGTTCTTTTATTTAATTAATTAATTACTTAATTAAGTTTATATACCGCCCTTCTCCCCCAAGGGACTCAAGGCGGTGAACAGCCAAAATTTAAAATAGCATACAATATAAAAGTTAAAATAACTAAAAATAAATTAAATTAATCGGCCTCCCAATTTAAAATCCCGGGGCTATACAAATTAAAAACTAACCCATAAAAACCCATTTAGGCTAGGCCGGCTTTCTGAAATAAAAACGTCTTCAGGGCCTTACGGAAAGTGCGGAGATCCGGGATTAGTCGTATTCTGGGAGGTAGCTCGTTCCAGAGGGCGGGTGCTCCCACAGAGAAGGCTCTTCCCCCGGGGGCCGCCAGCCGACTTTGCTTGACCGACGGCACCCTGAGGAGACCCTCTCTGTGAGAGCGAATTGGCCGGTGGGAGGTAGTTGGTAGCAGAAGGCGGTCTCGTAAATACCCTGGCCCTAAGCCATGGAGCGCTTTAAAGGTGAGAACCAACAGCTTGAAGCGCACGCGGAAGACCGGAAGGCTGTCAGTTCTTGACTTACAGCCATTCCTTTAGTGACCAGTTGAATTTACCACGGTACTGGAAAGTGCCTAACAGCTGGTCCTCTCGCTCACAACCCTTGCAGCATTCCCGTGGTCATGTGATCAAAATTTAGCTGCTTGGCAATTGGCATCTATTTGTGATGGTTGCAGTGTCCCCGGGCCATAGGATTGCCATTGGTGACTTTCCCTGTTCCCTTCCAATAAGCAGTGTCAGTGGTGGAAGCCAAATTTGCTTAACAACTGTGTTGTTAACTGTACAAGTGATTCACTTACCGACCACGGCAAAAAAGGAAGTAAAATCACGACTATTTAACAATTGCTTTGCTTAACAATAATGGAAATTCTGGTTTCCACGATGACCTGTAATTTGCCTGGCTAGTGTTGGGGGCATGGTTTTCCCCTTGTACCTTGGTTAGGGTATTATTTTCTGCTTGATTATGTGGCATTAATCCCTGCTTATCTGGGTGTAGGCTGCTGGAGAGGATGTGTTCTGGTCTTTTTCTTTCCTTCCTAGCCTTTTTTCTTTCTTTCTGTCTTTCCCCCCCCCCTTTTTTTTTTTTTTTTGGTCTCTTGTAAGTGGTATGTAAATGTAGATTATCTGTCTGTGTCATTCATGGCTGGTTTATCTGAATTCCAGAAATTCCCCAGCTTTTTTGGATTTGGTTTGATCTAGGATGGTCAAGTTTCCCAGCTGAAACTATGGTTGAGTCTGTCCATGTGCTGTGAGATTAAGGAGTTTTCATTCTGTCTTTTGATTGCTAGTTGGTGTTCATGGATGACCTCAGCCTGTCTGTCTTACATGTTGTAGATGACTTCTGGTTTTTCTTCTTAGACTACTTAGTTGGTTTGTGTTTTACGGTGATGCACCATGGATAATCTCAAGGAGCAAGTGGAACAAACTATGACCCCAGTAAACACAAACATGCTGACAACCACCCTCAAGAATACATCTCTAAGACAAAAAAGGGAAACAAAATTTGAAACCAAATTAGTCGAGCTAAACCCAGAAACAAAGAGACAAATGAAAGCCAAATGGACAGTCAACATGTCCAACTCGCCACTAGCTACTGCAGACCACAGTATACTCAGAAAGTCCTTAATTATAACATAGATAAGGCTAATCAGTCAGAATTTTTTGCAGCTCTAGAAGCAAGATTAAAAATCACAGGACTTCTTGCCGCAGAGACTCAAGCAAACAGAAGGCAGACAATCCTGCTAGACCAACAAATACAGAATCGGGACCCACTCAGTACTATTAATAGTATTTATTTTCAGTAGGAAATGAATTATTTTGTAACTGTACAGTAAAAAGTGGAACCAAAATACAATACAGTAAATAAACAATAATAGAAAATGTCCAAAATAAATACAGTAGTATTTGTCAATAGAATATAAAAACCAATGATCTACAATATATAGCATTATAACAATATACCATTTAAAGAAAATCTATTTAAGTATCACAACATTTAAATATATTGTTTAGAATATATTACAATTGTTTAAAAATATTGTTTACTATACAATATTGTTCAACGGCATTTTTTCTCATTTGGTGTTATTTGGGGTGAGATAGACAGATGGGATGAGTTGAACTCTGAGACTGTGAGTCAGAAAGAAAGATGGGGAGGGGGCTTCACCTGTTTGAGCAGCTCAAGACCTCGACCCTTGTGATGGTAATGTTCTTGGCATGGCATCAGGTGCAAGGAACCAAATCATCTCTGGGAATAAGCCAAAGCAGTTACTTTAGAGAGAGAGAGAGAGAGAGAGAGAGAGATGATAGATATCAGATAGATTGATAGATAGATCTTGGACACCAGCAGAAAAGGCTTTCCTAGTCTGGTTGGTGATGCTTCCTTCTTGGAAATGATTCCGTGATGTCCAGTCTCATAACTGCCTCCTTCTCCCCTTCAACCTGGGATTTCTCCTCATATGGAGTAACTAATATAATAGGGACCCGCTTAGCCTTCTCAAGCAGTTGCTTTTGCATTGATCGTGAAGAGTACACATTGTAGTCTTTCTTTATTTCTGTGCAAGGCACAGATGTTATCACATCAACCAGGGCCTCAGGATCTTCTTTCTGTCGTTGGTTGATTGTCCCAGAACCACCACTACTTGTAAAAATGTCAAATGGTACTGGGGATAAAACAGGACTTTCTTGAGGGTTTTGCAAAACACGTTTATTACACAAGATCATAACACCACTCGCCAATAATAAAACTGCAGCAACATAGCCAATATAAATAGCAGCTCCAACCTCCTGGTACACTGGAGAAGTAGGCATACTGAAAGCCTCAGGAAACATAATGTCTGCATTAATCAAGATGGAATAAGTGTTCCAGGAAATGGGAATTATCATGATGATTCCTGATAGGAAGTTCATAAGGCCTCCAATGTTAAAAAGAGTGAGCAAAAAAGTTTTGTGTGTTATGGCTCTGACAACATTCCACAAGGCAAAGCTCATGAAAGTTACCGCCAAAGCTCCCACAATGCAGCACAAGCTCAACAGATCTTGAGCCAGAAAAATTTCATTGGGCAGCATCTTCAGCTCTTCCGTGAATTCCTCACAGTGGATATACCTATATTCTGGATGCGTGCTATGCAGATAACAGGCTCTCCAGATTCCGACCCATAACAAGCCAGGATACATGTTGTCCTTACTTCTGACATGCCATAATCTCCAGTGATCGGTGGCCGTTGAGGTAATACACAGGATCCATCCTAAAATACTAAACAAATAACCACCAAACTGGGCCCTATTAATCCAGGCTGACCATTTTGTAATCATGGATTCTGTTTCACTTGGTACTTGCCCACTAAGTGATTTATTGGACGTGTAAAGGAACTTCGAACTGTTGAAATAAAATCAAAACAAAAGAGCTCAACATACGTCTATGTATGCTATTATTCTGATACCTGTATATAAACACATGAATAATCTATTAGTGTAAAGGCATTCACCACTGATTCTATTGGAGGTAAATTTCTCCAACTGATTTCCTAGCAGTATAAATTTATTTACTAATCAAATTTATGTCTCCCATTATACTTTCTAAGTGACTCTGAGTGGTTTAAAAATACAAAGAATAAATATTATTTTTCCCATTCACATCTCTGAAAATATTGATGTTGCTTATAAAAAAGCCTTTAAAAGGTTTAAATCAAATATGTTGGCATTACTTAGCTAATTGTCAAGAAAAAAGCAAGGGGTTACCTTAACAGTTATAGAGCTTTGTGAGATGTATACAAATGTCAGATACGTTATGAATATCAAAACTGAAGAAATTCTGCCCCACCCCCCACCCCATTAACATACCATAGTTTAATTATTCTTTCTACATACAACAAATTGGACAGGACATACCATTTAACCATTAAATACAAATCCCTCTTAGAATAGCAATAAGAGTTCACATAAATGGAAGCCACCTACCTTGGAGCCAGGAGGTCTTCATTACTCCCCATTTGCAAATATCTTAGACTAGGAACTGTGTTGGTGACTGTAAGTTTGCTGAAACAAAATAAAACAGAATAGAACAAAACTTTCATTTATATAGTTGCGTGTGTGTGTGTGTGTGTGTGTGTGATCCCTGAGGACACACAAATAGGATTATGACATAGTAGGAACAATTTCCTTTTGAATAAATATCTGTGATAGTTCTCACAAATAATTATTCTAAACTATACCAATGTTTTTCAACCACAACCATTTTAAGTGCAGCGTGATTGGAATGAGCTGATATCGCGGTAACATGTAACAGGTAGCTTACCCAATAGCACTGGAATTATATTTGAAATAAAAAGTGGTATCTCCTCAATTGGCGATCACGGACAGATAGCTGCAGTTGTCTCTCACGGTCTCCAATGCTAAATGACCAGCATCTCTTCTGTTCTTCTCCAAAACGTCTGTTTTAAATGGTCACTGAGCATTCCAACTGTCACTCCTCAACTGACAAACCACAGAATTCCAATGACCAATCTCAGGTCATTTTTCAGTTTTCATCTTTCTTTCGGATTAACATAGACATTTATATACAAACAAAAGAAACTAATCCAATGTAGTCTCGATGTAAAATGGTATATCTTGCTTGACCCTCCATCTGCCAGTTTGAGCTAGCTGTTTATCTCTGCTGAATTCCCTTCTAAAGTACATGTTGCAAAGAGATGCTTTACAACAAACCAAAGGTATCAAAATATATAAGAAAGAGATTAAAACGAAGAAACAACAGTGGAGAAGAGAAAGGCGGGCTGGATGTGTACACTTTGGCTTTTAATTAAACGTCTAACTCTAAATAACTTTATAACTGTCTAATTTGGTGCACCCTTGCGCCAGCAAGAATCAAACTGCTGGCAGTCAGCAGAGTCAACTTACAATACCGTATTCCAGCCCCTGCGCCACCATAGCAACCAGCCTGCCTTCCACAGACCTATATATTGCACAGGTCAGACGGAGAGCTAAGACCTAGACAACCTGAACTTAGCCTGTTTCAACTTCTCCCCTCAGGACGCCACTATAAGGCAGTGCATCCCAAAACAATTAGACACAGGGACAGCTGAAGAAGCTTCTTGAATTTTCAAAGAAAAACCAGAAAGTCCAGTTGAAAAAGCACCTTTGGGACAACCATGACCGGATGAATGAGAATCTCCATAGATAAATTTATCACCTTTCAGTATTAAAGAAATGGTGATGTGTGCGCCATTCACATTCCTCAAAGAGGCTAATGACAAGCCCATCCTACTGATGGCGGTTCTGGAAAAGTTTAAAAGGCTGGGAGAGGCAGATTCTTTTGGAAAGGGTTTGAACATCCCCGAAGTCCTCACTTTGGTCTTGCCAAACTTCCATCTTGGGTACTCGAGGAGCAATTGGGCTAGATCTCTGGAGCTGCATATCACTGACATAGCTGCGTATGTCCAGACTGACCTCAAGTCCAGTTTGACTGTAAAGAGAATCTGGATGGTGGTAGCCTAGATCGAGATTTCAGAGAAAAACTTTAGGCTTCCCGCCTAGCGGAGGAAACAGCAGTATTTCTACTGAGAGAGAATCAGATGCCCAGCTAATTCTGGGAAAAGCCATGATTTGCCCAGTGAAAGAGACAGATGGGCCAGAAGTTGAGGACTTCCTGTATTTGGGAAAGAAAACATCAAAAAGGCATCCCAGAAACTTTCAGGTCGGAGATGAGCTCCCAGAGTCTGTCTTTCGACACCTGCTGGGGGTGACTGCAGCAGTCTCTGGCTTCTCCTTTGGCCACCGCGATGCTTCCCAGCACCAGACTATCCATGCCACGGAACCCAAGTTATCAAGCCTTGCGGGAGCGGCCTCCTGCCCCAACAGACTCAGGAGGTGATGGCGGGGTGGGCATTGTGGCTGTTGTCCCCAATTTGGGTTTGAGCCTGATGCCAAAGCCAATGAAGGACGCCAGACACGAGGTGCAGGTTTAGATTGCTTTTTATTGGGGTGCCTCGGGTTCCTGACCAAAATGCCGAGAGCCAAGAGCAACGGATTAAGGAAGATTTATACATTTTCACTAAAGGAGGAGCCGGGAAAAGGCGGGATAATAAATATCATCTAATAAACATTTTAGTAATAATTCTACAATTTGTTCTATTGGTCTCTAGCTGTCCCTATTCCTAAAGCTTGGCTAATGAATGCCCCAGGAGTTATCTAATACACATTTTATTTGCTGTAGGCCAGTGTTTCCCAAACTTTTGACATATGTGTACCCCTTCTATAATTTTGTAACGCTGAGTACCCCTCATAAAAAACATATGCTTTAATTAAAATCAAAATATATTTATTTTTTCTTTTTTTGGTACATACACAAAATAAACGAAAGTTATTTTGTTCCCGTTTCCCAGTTCCCGTGTAAAAACTGCGATACGCGCCTCTTTCTTTCTTTGTTCTGTGGGCGCAGCTAAGCACGGCGCAGTGGATATTCCCACGTGATCCCCACTAGACTCCGGTGCAACGCGTACCCCCACCAAACTCTTCCCGTACCCCACTTTGGGAAACACTGCTGTAGGCCATCACTATTCCTAACTTTTAGCTGAGGTCTGCAAGTTGTCCTAACTCTTGTTACTTTTATCAGCTTTCTAACTACCCAGAATTGTTACAAGAGTTACACATGCGTATTTCCTGTAAATAAGCATTCTTTGTTCTTCCACAATTACAGGCTTCTTGATTTACTTTCAAGCGTGTGCCATGACCTGGCTTTATTTCGCACCCCGCCAGCGGGCCCTTTTGAGGAGGGGCCAAGCTGGGTGCCAGCAGCAAGCTCCAGGGAGTGGAGGGCAACCCATCTGGCATGGCTGGGGCTATCCCAAGCAGGGGGCACAGTCGGGGAGTGCTGGGCCCCACAGCCAGGGAGGGCAGGCAGCAGCCCCCGCAAGGCCGGTCTCGGACACACGCTCTGTGGGACTCCAGGGCTTTGCAAGGCGGCCTCTTTGGAGTCCCGAGGCTGCCTGGCCGGTGGAGTTGCCCGGCTGGCGCGATGCTCACAACCAGATAGGCAGGGAGGGTGAGCACTCGTGATTGTCAGAAGTCACTGGCTTCAGTTCTGCACGGGGCAGCCTCCTTTCTTTCTGGAAGGGGAGCTGACAGGGTCCTTGGTTTGTTCCCGGTTTGAAGACTTAAAAAGGACAAAGGACTTCAGCTGCACTAACAGCTGCGTAATTTCATGCATTTTCTCGTCTTCTTTTTACATAATTACTTACTGATTGAATACGTTGGGGGGAAAAAATTAATGGATATTTATTTCTTCCTCTTTTTTATGAAGTTTTTAAATCTTTTTGTGCTATGAAGTCAAGTCTTAGCACTAAATCACACACACACGTGTGTGTGTGATTTAATTATATATATATTTAAACAAGAAAATAAAAGTTAGCACAAACTAATATAAAGGAAAGGAAAAAGGGAAGTTGAAAAAAAAATGAAAACAAAGAAAAAAGATATAAAGAAATAGCTTCTGATATTCTTGATAGCAGTTATAAGAACCAATATATATTTAACCTCTCTGTATCCTATTTATCAAAACTATAATCACATTTTTTTACAAAAAAAATCCCATCAGCGGGTTCCAGTCACCAATACATGTAGACAACGTCTTTAGGAAGCAAGGTTGTCAAGTGAATCTGGCTTGGTCCCAGGACAGGCAACCGTCATAAATTTGAACCAGCTGCCCAGCGGCTGAATTCTGATCAGGTGATCATGGGAATAGGGCCGGGTGAAGTCATAAGTCACTTTTTTCAGTGCCTCGTAACTTTGAATGGTCACTAAATGAACTGTTGTAAGTTGAGGACTATCTGTACTTTCCAGAACAGTATTTCCCAGCAAAGCTTCCAGTGGAAGGTTTTCCCCAGGAAGCCCCTGAAGTGCTCCTAACCCACATCCTGAGGACACACACAAAGGGCCTGAGGTATCACTGAATCTTGGGGAAGACTTCTGAGCAGCTAGGAATTGGGGGGAGGGGGAAGGGTGTCGGCTCATGATATCTCCACGTTGCCTGGATAGCTGGTGCTGCCGCCCCCCCCCCATAAGTCCTAACTCTTGGCTGACCTCGCACAACAGGCTGGGGTCAGCATTCAGAGGGGAAAGCTGAGGGTTGGCACCGCTGGGACGTTAAAAGACGGAGGTGGGTGGGGAGCCCATGGTCCACCTTCTCTGCCCAGGGGGCCACTTTCGGTAAGGGCTGAGCAGGGCCTGCGGATGAAGGGAGAGCTGGGCGTTCAGGTGCACCGGCTGCATTTGGTGCGATGCTCAATTCAGCCCAGGGTCCAGCAGAACTTCTCCGACAGCCGATTGGAAGCCTTTCGGCGAGGGACGAGGCCACTTCGCGTGGCAGCCCGTTCCAGCGGCTGGCAGCTGGCGGGGCGGGAAACTCCTCCGGGAACCCAGCCTGCCTCCCTCGGTGGCGGAAAGAACGGAGAGAAGAGCGGGAAAGGATCGCCTGGGAAGGGGCGCTCTCGGCCCTTCTCCCAGCCCCGGGCTCCCGAACCGGACTGCGGCCCCGGCGGGCTCTGCGCTCCCCTGGACGCCCCCTTTGGGCCGGCCGCAGCTCAGGGCCCGAGGGCTCCCCGGGGAGAGCCAAGCCCCCTCCCGCCCGGGGAGGGCGGGCGCGCGCGCACTCTCACCGGAGCCAGGGAGGCCGGCGGCGCCCTCGTGCCCGCGCCCGGGAGGCGGTTCCCTGCCCGCCCCTCCCCTCCCCTCCCCTCCCCTCCCGTGCTGCCTAGCGGCGCGGGAGGCGGGCTGGAGTTTAAATCCTGCCGGCCAATGGGCAGCGCGCTCGGCCGCCCGTAACGCTCCGGCTCCGGCTTCGAAGGCTCCGGCGGCGGCGGCGGCGAGCGAACGGGCGTGGGCGTTGGCGGCGTTGGCGTTGGGGGGGATGAGCGCGGCGGTGCCCGGCAAGGGCTCCCGGCCGGCGGGGGCGGCGCAGCAGCCGGCGGCGGCGGGGGCGGCGGCGGCGCCGGAGAGCCGTGCGGTGCCGGAGGTGCTGGTGGACCCGCGCAGCCGGCGCTGCTACAGCCTGGGCCGCTTCCTGGGCAAGGGCGGCTTCGCCAAGTGCTACGAGATCACGGAGGCGGAGAGCCGCGAGGCCTTCGCCTGCAAGGTGGTGCCCAAGGCGCTGCTGCTGAAGGCGCCGCAGAAGGAGAAGATGAGCATGGAGATCGCCATCCACCGCAGCCTCCAGCACCGCCACGTGGTGGCCTTCCGGGGCTTCTTCGAGGACAGCCACTTCGTCTTCGTGGTGCTCGAGCTCTGCCGGCGGCGGGTAGGCAGGGCGGGCGGGGCGGGGCGGGCGGAGGAGGCTCCCTTGCCCGGCTCGGCTCCTGCGCTCGGCCCGCCCGCGGCCGGCGGGAAAGCGCCGCAGCTGCCCCCGGACGCCGTGGGACTCCAAGGAGGCCCAGGAAAGCCGCAGGAGGGGCCGGGGGGCGATCCGGGGTGAAAGCGAGCGTTGCCGGCGGGGATCGGTTGCCCCCTTCCTGGGGATCCTGGGGAAAGCGGGGTTCCTCCTTGCCGCAATGGCCCGGCCCGGCCCGGCTCTGCCGTCGGTAGATGTCTAAACGCTGACTGTGGGCCAACGGGAGGCGAAGAGCTGTGGGGCTGCCCTTGGGCGCCGGGAGCGGAGGAAGGCAGCGCTGGGCTGGCTCGCTGGAAGAAGGGCTGCAGCTCTCGAGAGACCCCCGGCTGTCCAACGGCTTCTCTTCCTCGCCTCCCTCTGGAAGCCTCTGAGGATTGCCTCTCCTTCCGACTTAAAAAAGTAAAAACCCTGGAAAGGAAGTATTTCAAAAGGAACCTTTTATTAAGCAGAAGTGACAGCAATGGAGTCAAAGCCGCCTCTTAGGCAAGACAAGGAGGATTAAAGCAGGAGCCCCCAGCCCCCCCTCCCTTTAGCCACAGGTGGGAAGGTGCTATTTTACCAGCTGCCCTGAGGACCGGAGAAGCAGAGGTTCCCGCGCCTATCAAGTGAAACATCCCACGGGGCCATCCCTCCTACACCTTCCCCAAGAGGGGAGAAGATCCCAGGGCCCTTCCGCCTCAGGATGCAAATTATAAAATACCAGTTGTCACAGGCAATATTGATGAATTGAATCAAAGCCCCCCCCCTCCCTTTCTCCCAATTGAATGGCAGTGTCACTTTTAGGGATCTGACAGCCTCTTGGGGCTCCTCCCTGTCCCACCTTGGGTGAAAGCAAAGGGAGTGACTTTATGGTGTCTCGGGCAGGTCTCCCCCACCCCCACCCCCCCATACCTCCCTCAGAGTTTTAGAAATTAAAACCCCTTTATTGTAGCCAAAGACCAGCAAAAGGAGGGTGGGATACAAAGAGTTGAACCACATAAAAGGTACACCAGGCTTAAAATTTACATGCAAAAACCTAGAAATATAGAAACTACCTGTAGAACCTAAAAGGAAGGGTAGGAGCCGCACTTCCTGCAGTAGGGCCTGGCAAGCCAGATCGGAGACAATCCTGGGCTCTCTAAAATAAACAACTAGAACGGGTTGATGGCACAGGACAGAAGTTGAATAGGATGCAGCCTTGCTTGAAGCGTGCCTATTGGATGAAGTAGACATCAGTCAGTTGAGGAATGTCCTGCACTGGAGGCCAGGAAGGGGCATAAAGCGGGGGGGGGGGGGGGGAGTTGGCGCACCGACCAGTGGCAGAAGGATCATCTTCTCCCCTGCAAGTATCTTCCAGCCAGTTTCCCTCTTGGGTGTCTTGCCCAGAGTTTGCGGATGGTGTTAAGGAGTCTGATCAGGATGAATCCTCCTCCCACGCCCCCATATATATGTGGACAATGATCACAATTGATGCAGGTAAAGGGCGAGGCCCAGGTGGGCCCCCAGAAGCCCAAATTGTTCTTAATGGCCCCTGGAGGGATTAGGTCTTCTGCGGTCTTCCCTGGTCTTAGTTGGGCAACAAGATTCTTGATCTCTGTCACCGGTGCGACAGAGATCCCATGTTGGCAGATTTTGTAGAGTTTGGCCGGGGCGTCTCCTTCCAGGGGAGGGAGAGATTCTGAAAGAACGTCTCTAGGGTTCCTGGGGGGATATGATGGCCCAACTGTGGCTGGGCCGTTTGTCTGGGAGCTTTACGGGATGTGCCGAAAAGAGCTGAGTCATTGGAGCCAACTGCCCAAATGAACCTGTCCGGCTGTTTCCCATTTCCTCTTCCTCTTTCTTCCATGCCAGCAGTTGCTTGTAGTATCTTTTCTGCTGCAGGAGATCCTGCGCTGCTCCTGGTGTAGAATTGGATACGTAGGTCTACTAAGTGACCTGAAGCCACTAGTTCAGTTATCCTTTGATTTAAAGGGGGAGGGGAGTCCATGGTAGTAAGTACTTGTTGCTGGCATGAGTAGCGGTTGGTAGCAGGAGGCGATTCTTGATTGAAGGCATTTAACTGGAGCAGGTTTGGGAAGGGGTTGCTTGCAAACTTAGAGATAACTCCCAGGGCCTCTGCAGGGGGGCTAATCACTCACTCTGGAGGTGAATTTGGCTGGATGGTCATTTTCAAGGACACCATTTGGAATTCAGAGGTTCAACCTGAGGACTGTTTGGGCCAGGGAGAAACCTGTTTGATTTGGGGATTTTTGAGCAAAGTTTGAGGAGGAGTCCATCATCTTTGGGGTTGGGGACGGAGGGATTTGTGCTTTGGTAGAGGATGTCATCATTGGCCCGCGGAACGTAATGCATTGTCTAATGCATGTAGAAGTGGGGCGGGGCTGTTTCTCTTGGGGGAAGGGAGCCCCCCTCCCAGTTTTGGAGGCAGGTGAGGCTACGCCTCCGGACTGGTTTTCTGTATTGCTTTGGGGCATCGGGATTGCCTGCTTTACCTACATCATGGCTGGTGTGGAGCTCAAAGGAGTCCCTGCCGGTGGGACTAGTGTGCTGACAACCTTCTGTGTGCCTTTAAGGAGAGGCAGCAGCCTGAGAGTGTTTAGATCAGGGGTCTCCAACCATCGCAGCTTTAAGACTTGGGGATTTCAACTCCCAGAATTCCACAGCCAGCATGTTGGAAACCCCGGTTTAGAGGATGAATGTCTCAGAGGTTCCATTGATTCTGGGGTTCCTATCACTGGGAGGGAGGGAGGGGGGGCAAAGGGGCTGTTCACGATTTCTGTAGCCGCTTGGCTCAGGGCAAAACCTGGCAGAATTACTCCTCTGGAGGCTGGGTTTTTATGGCTCTTATTTGCAGGGTCTCCTGCCACTTTCCCAGTGATGAGGTCACGGACTGGCTGGTCCTTCGTGTGCTGAATCCGCCATAGGAATTCCATCATGTATAAGGGGGACGGGGTGGGGGGGGTGGGGGTAGAACTGACTCAGAAAAATGCACTTGGCATTTCTTTTGCTGGGCGAGTAGTGAAAGTCTTTCCAATCAGTTCCTCTATTTTGTCAGTTTAGGGTCTGAGAGAGGGAGGCTTACAAGCAGCGCGCCTGGTGTGACTTTCCCCCAAAGTTTCTGAATGCTTTTAGGAGACCCTCCTCTTTCCTTTGTATTTCCTACCTTGGGGAGGGAGGGTGGCCCTTTCCTCTCCTGAGCGCAGCTTCTCACAGGGCTACCCGGCTGTCCCTCTCTCCCCTCTCCCAGTCCCTTTTGGAGTTGCACAAGCGTCGGAAAGCCCTGACGGAGCCCGAGGCCCGCTACTACCTGCGCCAGATCATCCTGGGCTGCCAGTACCTGCACAGCAACCGTGTCATCCATCGCGACCTCCAACTGGGCAACCTGTTTCTGAACGAGGACATGGAGGTGAAGATTGTGTCCTCCCTCTGAGGTGCTTTCCCTGCACTAATTCTCCCTACGGGAGATCTTTTGGAATCCGACCATCAGCCATTCTCACGACATGCCCCAGCCAGCATAGACGTCGCTCTTTCAAGGTTGGAGTCAGCCTCCCTCGCTGTCTTGGCTCTCTGCCCAGACTTTAGCAGAGGCTGGATTTGAGTGGTATAACACCCGTATTGCAGGGGCAGGTTTCAAAACCAGTCACTACCGGTTTGCTTGTGGGTGTGCGTGCAACGCTTATGCGCATGCACAGATGCTTATGCGCAGAAGCGTCCGGATGGGTGGGCAGAGCCTCCTGCTGCCGTCGCTACTTGTTCACCCGATCCTGAGTGAACCGGTAGCAATCCACCACTGCTGTATTGGCCGAATACACTATTTCCTTGGAAAGGTTTCAATGAATAACATTTATGTTTTCCCATCTATGTTACCTATGAATAACCTAGACGGGAGAACAATCTGCCCAAAGATTATAACAATATTATTTTACAACCATCAACAAGAAACCTCTGTTAGTTCATTCATGTGCTGCCCCATTCACTCACACACACATAACTCTGGTTTATTAATGTTCCCCAGCAATTCCCTTCACCAAAACTCAAAACTTATGTCTCAAATAAGTCCAGCCACAAGCAGGCCAAGATTAATCTAGAACAGTGGTAGTCAACCTGGTCCCTACCGCCCACTAGTGGCGTTCCAGTTTTCATGGTGGGCGGTAGGGGTTTTGTCCCTACTTTATAAATTACCATTACTGTGGAACTGGTGGGCGGTTAGAAAATTTTACTACTAACAGAGATACAAAAGTGGGCAGTAGGTATAAAAAGGTTGACTGCCCCTGGTCTAGAAAGCAATAGCCCAAGAGTCAATAAAGCAATTGAAAGTTGCTCAAACAAATAACTCCACCAAACAAACTTAAATCCACCAGTCAAACTTAAATACACACGTGAGAGCTCACTTGGCAAGAAAAGTTCAGAGCCTCTGAGGCACAACTCCAAACACGATGAAGCAGGAAGCACGACAATCAAACGAACAGTTAGAAAGCCAACACGTTGATCCCAGCAACACCACCGTCTGCCTGCTGTGATAAATAGCCAGCTTTCTGGTGCAGCCCGTCAAGATGGATGGGGCCTTCTCCCGAGTAGTCTGGCTGACCTCCATTACTACTGCCTTTTCACTGCCCTGTGTGTTTTTGGATCAAGTGCAGAAGGCAGTCCCTCCTCCTTTTTGCTGTCCGTCTGCCACTGCAAGCTCTCCCCAGCTGAAGCCTCCTCCAATTCTCTTTCAGCCACCCATTCAGAGCTATTCATCATCTCAGTTCCTGATGTGCCAACCATGAGCTCATCTTCCCTTGAGCTGACCTCAGAGGAGGAACGTGGGGGGTCACCCAAGGGAGACATCACAATTAGAATAGACCTTGCAGTGTGAAAGTTGGGAAAGAGAGATCAGTATTACTGGCCTGTCACACCACCTGCCCCTGTTCAAAGGAACATCAGCAATTTTGAGTAGACGCCTATGTCTCTGTAGAAGTAGCCTCTCCTCCGTGTCTTCTCCCTCTTGCAGCCTCCGATCCACATGAGGTGTCTGAGTTAAAAGTAGGTTTTGGGGCATAGCATTTGCTATTTACTTCCTTATCTAATTTAGAGATAGAGTTTCCCATTAGAGACCTTAATTCTTCAATCTTTTTATTTATTTCTTCCCAAGAGCTGATCAAATATACGTAGCAATAACTGTTTGTGCTGTCAAGAGGCGATTCTTAGCAACCAAACCCAAGTCTCCTTTAAATGGCTCTTAACATTATCCTTACTTTCCCCTCTGTCTCCTAATGGAGCCCCATTTTCCACAGAAAGGCAGTCATCCCATAAATCTGTGTGTCTGTGCCTGTGAGTCTTTGGCCAGGTGCCAGAGAAATGGTTCTTTGAGAATCCAAAGACAATGAACACTCCAGTGAGTAAGGAGATTCCAAGCTATATTGTGTATCCTTAGCAGCTCAATTAAATACAAGAAAACATTAGGTTCCAAGAATTCAAATTAAATCAATATTTAATTACTACAGATGTTGACAAAAAAAAGGGGGGGGGAGAGAACACCATTATCTTTCCACCTAGGAAACCCTGGGGAAAATACCATTTCTTCTTTTCTGTATTTGCAGGATAAGATCCAGGAGAACAGAACCTCCGTAGCCCAGGGTTGAAGTGTGGAGTCCTTGGTGTTTCATTACCTGGCATCATGGATCATTAACACTGTCAGTGCCCGGGGGGGGGGGGGGGGGGGGGGCGGCTTTGTGCCTTATTGATATACAATAAAGGTAGTTCTTTTATTTAATTAATTAATTACTTAATTAAGTTTATATACCGCCCTTCTCCCCCAAGGGACTCAAGGCGGTGAACAGCCAAAATTTAAAATAGCATACAATATAAAAGTTAAAATAACTAAAAATAAATTAAATTAATCGGCCTCCCAATTTAAAATCCCGGGGCTATACAAATTAAAAACTAACCCATAAAAACCCATTTAGGCTAGGCCGGCTTTCTGAAATAAAAACGTCTTCAGGGCCTTACGGAAAGTGCGGAGATCCGGGATTAGTCGTATTCTGGGAGGTAGCTCGTTCCAGAGGGCGGGTGCTCCCACAGAGAAGGCTCTTCCCCCGGGGGCCGCCAGCCGACTTTGCTTGACCGACGGCACCCTGAGGAGACCCTCTCTGTGAGAGCGAATTGGCCGGTGGGAGGTAGTTGGTAGCAGAAGGCGGTCTCGTAAATACCCTGGCCCTAAGCCATGGAGCGCTTTAAAGGTGAGAACCAACAGCTTGAAGCGCACGCGGAAGACCGGAAGGCTGTCAGTTCTTGACTTACAGCCATTCCTTTAGTGACCAGTTGAATTTACCACGGTACTGGAAAGTGCCTAACAGCTGGTCCTCTCGCTCACAACCCTTGCAGCATTCCCGTGGTCATGTGATCAAAATTTAGCTGCTTGGCAATTGGCATCTATTTGTGATGGTTGCAGTGTCCCCGGGCCATAGGATTGCCATTGGTGACTTTCCCTGTTCCCTTCCAATAAGCAGTGTCAGTGGTGGAAGCCAAATTTGCTTAACAACTGTGTTGTTAACTGTACAAGTGATTCACTTACCGACCACGGCAAAAAAGGAAGTAAAATCACGACTATTTAACAATTGCTTTGCTTAACAATAATGGAAATTCTGGTTTCCACGATGACCTGTAATTTGCCTGGCTAGTGTTGGGGGCATGGTTTTCCCCTTGTACCTTGGTTAGGGTATTATTTTCTGCTTGATTATGTGGCATTAATCCCTGCTTATCTGGGTGTAGGCTGCTGGAGAGGATGTGTTCTGGTCTTTTTCTTTCCTTCCTAGCCTTTTTTCTTTCTTTCTGTCTTTCCCCCCCCCCCTTTTTTTTTTTTTTTTTGGTCTCTTGTAAGTGGTATGTAAATGTAGATTATCTGTCTGTGTCATTCATGGCTGGTTTATCTGAATTCCAGAAATTCCCCAGCTTTTTTGGATTTGGTTTGATCTAGGATGGTCAAGTTTCCCAGCTGAAACTATGGTTGAGTCTGTCCATGTGCTGTGAGATTAAGGAGTTTTCATTCTGTCTTTTGATTGCTAGTTGGTGTTCATGGATGACCTCAGCCTGTCTGTCTTACATGTTGTAGATGACTTCTGGTTTTTCTTCTTAGACTACTTAGTTGGTTTGTGTTTTACGGTGATGCACCATGGATAATCTCAAGGAGCAAGTGGAACAAACTATGACCCCAGTAAACACAAACATGCTGACAACCACCCTCAAGAATACATCTCTAAGACAAAAAAGGGAAACAAAATTTGAAACCAAATTAGTCGAGCTAAACCCAGAAACAAAGAGACAAATGAAAGCCAAATGGACAGTCAACATGTCCAACTCGCCACTAGCTACTGCAGACCACAGTATACTCAGAAAGTCCTTAATTATAACATAGATAAGGCTAATCAGTCAGAATTTTTTGCAGCTCTAGAAGCAAGATTAAAAATCACAGGACTTCTTGCCGCAGAGACTCAAGCAAACAGAAGGCAGACAATCCTGCTAGACCAACAAATACAGAATCGGGACCCACTCAGTACTATTAATAGTATTTATTTTCAGTAGGAAATGAATTATTTTGTAACTGTACAGTAAAAAGTGGAACCAAAATACAATACAGTAAATAAACAATAATAGAAAATGTCCAAAATAAATACAGTAGTATTTGTCAATAGAATATAAAAACCAATGATCTACAATATATAGCATTATAACAATATACCATTTAAAGAAAATCTATTTAAGTATCACAACATTTAAATATATTGTTTAGAATATATTACAATTGTTTAAAAATATTGTTTACTATACAATATTGTTCAACGGCATTTTTTCTCATTTGGTGTTATTTGGGGTGAGATAGACAGATGGGATGAGTTGAACTCTGAGACTGTGAGTCAGAAAGAAAGATGGGGAGGGGGCTTCACCTGTTTGAGCAGCTCAAGACCTCGACCCTTGTGATGGTAATGTTCTTGGCATGGCATCAGGTGCAAGGAACCAAATCATCTCTGGGAATAAGCCAAAGCAGTTACTTTAGAGAGAGAGAGAGAGAGAGAGAGAGATGATAGATATCAGATAGATAGATTGATAGATAGATCTTGGACACCAGCAGAAAAGGCTTTCCTAGTCTGGTTGGTGATGCTTCCTTCTTGGAAATGATTCCGTGATGTCCAGTCTCATAACTGCCTCCTTCTCCCCTTCAACCTGGGATTTCTCCTCATATGGAGTAACTAATATAATAGGGACCCGCTTAGCCTTCTCAAGCAGTTGCTTTTGCATTGATCGTGAAGAGTACACATTGTAGTCTTTCTTTATTTCTGTGCAAGGCACAGATGTTATCACATCAACCAGGGCCTCAGGATCTTCTTTCTGTCGTTGGTTGATTGTCCCAGAACCACCACTACTTGTAAAAATGTCAAATGGTACTGGGGATAAAACAGGACTTTCTTGAGGGTTTTGCAAAACACGTTTATTACACAAGATCATAACACCACTCGCCAATAATAAAACTGCAGCAACATAGCCAATATAAATAGCAGCTCCAACCTCCTGGTACACTGGAGAAGTAGGCATACTGAAAGCCTCAGGAAACATAATGTCTGCATTAATCAAGATGGAATAAGTGTTCCAGGAAATGGGAATTATCATGATGATTCCTGATAGGAAGTTCATAAGGCCTCCAATGTTAAAAAGAGTGAGCAAAAAAGTTTTGTGTGTTATGGCTCTGACAACATTCCACAAGGCAAAGCTCATGAAAGTTACCGCCAAAGCTCCCACAATGCAGCACAAGCTCAACAGATCTTGAGCCAGAAAAATTTCATTGGGCAGCATCTTCAGCTCTTCCGTGAATTCCTCACAGTGGATATACCTATATTCTGGATGCGTGCTATGCAGATAACAGGCTCTCCAGATTCCGACCCATAACAAGCCAGGATACATGTTGTCCTTACTTCTGACATGCCATAATCTCCAGTGATCGGTGGCCGTTGAGGTAATACACAGGATCCATCCTAAAATACTAAACAAATAACCACCAAACTGGGCCCTATTAATCCAGGCTGACCATTTTGTAATCATGGATTCTGTTTCACTTGGTACTTGCCCACTAAGTGATTTATTGGACGTGTAAAGGAACTTCGAACTGTTGAAATAAAATCAAAACAAAAGAGCTCAACATACGTCTATGTATGCTATTATTCTGATACCTGTATATAAACACATGAATAATCTATTAGTGTAAAGGCATTCACCACTGATTCTATTGGAGGTAAATTTCTCCAACTGATTTCCTAGCAGTATAAATTTATTTACTAATCAAATTTATGTCTCCCATTATACTTTCTAAGTGACTCTGAGTGGTTTAAAAATACAAAGAATAAATATTATTTTTCCCATTCACATCTCTGAAAATATTGATGTTGCTTATAAAAAAGCCTTTAAAAGGTTTAAATCAAATATGTTGGCATTACTTAGCTAATTGTCAAGAAAAAAGCAAGGGGTTACCGTTACCTTAACAGTTATAGAGCTTTGTGAGATGTATACAAATGTCAGATACGTTATGAATATCAAAACTGAAGAAATTCTGCCCCACCCCCCACCCCATTAACATACCATAGTTTAATTATTCTTTCTACATACAACAAATTGGACAGGACATACCATTTAACCATTAAATACAAATCCCTCTTAGAATAGCAATAAGAGTTCACATAAATGGAAGCCACCTACCTTGGAGCCAGGAGGTCTTCATTACTCCCCATTTGCAAATATCTTAGACTAGGAACTGTGTTGGTGACTGTAAGTTTGCTGAAACAAAATAAAACAGAATAGAACAAAACTTTCATTTATATAGTTGCGTGTGTGTGTGTGTGTGTGTGTGTGATCCCTGAGGACACACAAATAGGATTATGACATAGTAGGAACAATTTCCTTTTGAATAAATATCTGTGATAGTTCTCACAAATAATTATTCTAAACTATACCAATGTTTTTCAACCACAACCATTTTAAGTGCAGCGTGATTGGAATGAGCTGATATCGCGGTAACATGTAACAGGTAGCTTACCCAATAGCACTGGAATTATATTTGAAATAAAAAGTGGTATCTCCTCAATTGGCGATCACGGACAGATAGCTGCAGTTGTCTCTCACGGTCTCCAATGCTAAATGACCAGCATCTCTTCTGTTCTTCTCCAAAACGTCTGTTTTAAATGGTCACTGAGCATTCCAACTGTCACTCCTCAACTGACAAACCACAGAATTCCAATGACCAATCTCAGGTCATTTTTCAGTTTTCATCTTTCTTTCGGATTAACATAGACATTTATATACAAACAAAAGAAACTAATCCAATGTAGTCTCGATGTAAAATGGTATATCTTGCTTGACCCTCCATCTGCCAGTTTGAGCTAGCTGTTTATCTCTGCTGAATTCCCTTCTAAAGTACATGTTGCAAAGAGATGCTTTACAACAAACCAAAGGTATCAAAATATATAAGAAAGAGATTAAAACGAAGAAACAACAGTGGAGAAGAGAAAGGCGGGCTGGATGTGTACACTTTGGCTTTTAATTAAACGTCTAACTCTAAATAACTTTATAACTGTCTAATTTGGTGCACCCTTGCGCCAGCAAGAATCAAACTGCTGGCAGTCAGCAGAGTCAACTTACAATACCGTATTCCAGCCCCTGCGCCACCATAGCAACCAGCCTGCCTTCCACAGACCTATATATTGCACAGGTCAGACGGAGAGCTAAGACCTAGACAACCTGAACTTAGCCTGTTTCAACTTCTCCCCTCAGGACGCCACTATAAGGCAGTGCATCCCAAAACAATTAGACACAGGGACAGCTGAAGAAGCTTCTTGAATTTTCAAAGAAAAACCAGAAAGTCCAGTTGAAAAAGCACCTTTGGGACAACCATGACCGGATGAATGAGAATCTCCATAGATAAATTTATCACCTTTCAGTATTAAAGAAATGGTGATGTGTGCGCCATTCACATTCCTCAAAGAGGCTAATGACAAGCCCATCCTACTGATGGCGGTTCTGGAAAAGTTTAAAAGGCTGGGAGAGGCAGATTCTTTTGGAAAGGGTTTGAACATCCCCGAAGTCCTCACTTTGGTCTTGCCAAACTTCCATCTTGGGTACTCGAGGAGCAATTGGGCTAGATCTCTGGAGCTGCATATCACTGACATAGCTGCGTATGTCCAGACTGACCTCAAGTCCAGTTTGACTGTAAAGAGAATCTGGATGGTGGTAGCCTAGATCGAGATTTCAGAGAAAAACTTTAGGCTTCCCGCCTAGCGGAGGAAACAGCAGTATTTCTACTGAGAGAGAATCAGATGCCCAGCTAATTCTGGGAAAAGCCATGATTTGCCCAGTGAAAGAGACAGATGGGCCAGAAGTTGAGGACTTCCTGTATTTGGGAAAGAAAACATCAAAAAGGCATCCCAGAAACTTTCAGGTCGGAGATGAGCTCCCAGAGTCTGTCTTTCGACACCTGCTGGGGGTGACTGCAGCAGTCTCTGGCTTCTCCTTTGGCCACCGCGATGCTTCCCAGCACCAGACTATCCATGCCACGGAACCCAAGTTATCAAGCCTTGCGGGAGCGGCCTCCTGCCCCAACAGACTCAGGAGGTGATGGCGGGGTGGGCATTGTGGCTGTTGTCCCCAATTTGGGTTTGAGCCTGATGCCAAAGCCAATGAAGGACGCCAGACACGAGGTGCAGGTTTAGATTGCTTTTTATTGGGGTGCCTCGGGTTCCTGACCAAAATGCCGAGAGCCAAGAGCAACGGATTAAGGAAGATTTATACATTTTCACTAAAGGAGGAGCCGGGAAAAGGCGGGATAATAAATATCATCTAATAAACATTTTAGTAATAATTCTACAATTTGTTCTATTGGTCTCTAGCTGTCCCTATTCCTAAAGCTTGGCTAATGAATGCCCCAGGAGTTATCTAATACACATTTTATTTGCTGTAGGCCAGTGTTTCCCAAACTTTTGACATATGTGTACCCCTTCTATAATTTTGTAACGCTGAGTACCCCTCATAAAAAACATATGCTTTAATTAAAATCAAAATATATTTATTTTTTCTTTTTTTGGTACATACACAAAATAAACGAAAGTTATTTTGTTCCCGTTTCCCAGTTCCCGTGTAAAAACTGCGATACGCGCCTCTTTCTTTCTTTGTTCTGTGGGCGCAGCTAAGCACGGCGCAGTGGATATTCCCACGTGATCCCCACTAGACTCCGGTGCAACGCGTACCCCCACCAAACTCTTCCCGTACCCCACTTTGGGAAACACTGCTGTAGGCCATCACTATTCCTAACTTTTAGCTGAGGTCTGCAAGTTGTCCTAACTCTTGTTACTTTTATCAGCTTTCTAACTACCCAGAATTGTTACAAGAGTTACACATGCGTATTTCCTGTAAATAAGCATTCTTTGTTCTTCCACAATTACAGGCTTCTTGATTTACTTTCAAGCGTGTGCCATGACCTGGCTTTATTTCGCACCCCGCCAGCGGGCCCTTTTGAGGAGGGGCCAAGCTGGGTGCCAGCAGCAAGCTCCAGGGAGTGGAGGGCAACCCATCTGGCATGGCTGGGGCTATCCCAAGCAGGGGGCACAGTCGGGGAGTGCTGGGCCCCACAGCCAGGGAGGGCAGGCAGCAGCCCCCGCAAGGCCGGTCTCGGACACACGCTCTGTGGGACTCCAGGGCTTTGCAAGGCGGCCTCTTTGGAGTCCCGAGGCTGCCTGGCCGGTGGAGTTGCCCGGCTGGCGCGATGCTCACAACCAGATAGGCAGGGAGGGTGAGCACTCGTGATTGTCAGAAGTCACTGGCTTCAGTTCTGCACGGGGCAGCCTCCTTTCTTTCTGGAAGGGGAGCTGACAGGGTCCTTGGTTTGTTCCCGGTTTGAAGACTTAAAAAGGACAAAGGACTTCAGCTGCACTAACAGCTGCGTAATTTCATGCATTTTCTCGTCTTCTTTTTACATAATTACTTACTGATTGAATACGTTGGGGGGAAAAAATTAATGGATATTTATTTCTTCCTCTTTTTTATGAAGTTTTTAAATCTTTTTGTGCTATGAAGTCAAGTCTTAGCACTAAATCACACACACACGTGTGTGTGTGATTTAATTATATATATATTTAAACAAGAAAATAAAAGTTAGCACAAACTAATATAAAGGAAAGGAAAAAGGGAAGTTGAAAAAAAAATGAAAACAAAGAAAAAAGATATAAAGAAATAGCTTCTGATATTCTTGATAGCAGTTATAAGAACCAATATATATTTAACCTCTCTGTATCCTATTTATCAAAACTATAATCACATTTTTTTACAAAAAAAATCCCATCAGCGGGTTCCAGTCACCAATACATGTAGACAACGTCTTTAGGAAGCAAGGTTGTCAAGTGAATCTGGCTTGGTCCCAGGACAGGCAACCGTCATAAATTTGAACCAGCTGCCCAGCGGCTGAATTCTGATCAGGTGATCATGGGAATAGGGCCGGGTGAAGTCATAAGTCACTTTTTTCAGTGCCTCGTAACTTTGAATGGTCACTAAATGAACTGTTGTAAGTTGAGGACTATCTGTACTTTCCAGAACAGTATTTCCCAGCAAAGCTTCCAGTGGAAGGTTTTCCCCAGGAAGCCCCTGAAGTGCTCCTAACCCACATCCTGAGGACACACACAAAGGGCCTGAGGTATCACTGAATCTTGGGGAAGACTTCTGAGCAGCTAGGAATTGGGGGGAGGGGGAAGGGTGTCGGCTCATGATATCTCCACGTTGCCTGGATAGCTGGTGCTGCCGCCCCCCCCCCATAAGTCCTAACTCTTGGCTGACCTCGCACAACAGGCTGGGGTCAGCATTCAGAGGGGAAAGCTGAGGGTTGGCACCGCTGGGACGTTAAAAGACGGAGGTGGGTGGGGAGCCCATGGTCCACCTTCTCTGCCCAGGGGGCCACTTTCGGTAAGGGCTGAGCAGGGCCTGCGGATGAAGGGAGAGCTGGGCGTTCAGGTGCACCGGCTGCATTTGGTGCGATGCTCAATTCAGCCCAGGGTCCAGCAGAACTTCTCCGACAGCCGATTGGAAGCCTTTCGGCGAGGGACGAGGCCACTTCGCGTGGCAGCCCGTTCCAGCGGCTGGCAGCTGGCGGGGCGGGAAACTCCTCCGGGAACCCAGCCTGCCTCCCTCGGTGGCGGAAAGAACGGAGAGAAGAGCGGGAAAGGATCGCCTGGGAAGGGGCGCTCTCGGCCCTTCTCCCAGCCCCGGGCTCCCGAACCGGACTGCGGCCCCGGCGGGCTCTGCGCTCCCCTGGACGCCCCCTTTGGGCCGGCCGCAGCTCAGGGCCCGAGGGCTCCCCGGGGAGAGCCAAGCCCCCTCCCGCCCGGGGAGGGCGGGCGCGCGCGCACTCTCACCGGAGCCAGGGAGGCCGGCGGCGCCCTCGTGCCCGCGCCCGGGAGGCGGTTCCCTGCCCGCCCCTCCCCTCCCCTCCCCTCCCCTCCCGTGCTGCCTAGCGGCGCGGGAGGCGGGCTGGAGTTTAAATCCTGCCGGCCAATGGGCAGCGCGCTCGGCCGCCCGTAACGCTCCGGCTCCGGCTTCGAAGGCTCCGGCGGCGGCGGCGGCGAGCGAACGGGCGTGGGCGTTGGCGGCGTTGGCGTTGGGGGGGATGAGCGCGGCGGTGCCCGGCAAGGGCTCCCGGCCGGCGGGGGCGGCGCAGCAGCCGGCGGCGGCGGGGGCGGCGGCGGCGCCGGAGAGCCGTGCGGTGCCGGAGGTGCTGGTGGACCCGCGCAGCCGGCGCTGCTACAGCCTGGGCCGCTTCCTGGGCAAGGGCGGCTTCGCCAAGTGCTACGAGATCACGGAGGCGGAGAGCCGCGAGGCCTTCGCCTGCAAGGTGGTGCCCAAGGCGCTGCTGCTGAAGGCGCCGCAGAAGGAGAAGATGAGCATGGAGATCGCCATCCACCGCAGCCTCCAGCACCGCCACGTGGTGGCCTTCCGGGGCTTCTTCGAGGACAGCCACTTCGTCTTCGTGGTGCTCGAGCTCTGCCGGCGGCGGGTAGGCAGGGCGGGCGGGGCGGGGCGGGCGGAGGAGGCTCCCTTGCCCGGCTCGGCTCCTGCGCTCGGCCCGCCCGCGGCCGGCGGGAAAGCGCCGCAGCTGCCCCCGGACGCCGTGGGACTCCAAGGAGGCCCAGGAAAGCCGCAGGAGGGGCCGGGGGGCGATCCGGGGTGAAAGCGAGCGTTGCCGGCGGGGATCGGTTGCCCCCTTCCTGGGGATCCTGGGGAAAGCGGGGTTCCTCCTTGCCGCAATGGCCCGGCCCGGCCCGGCTCTGCCGTCGGTAGATGTCTAAACGCTGACTGTGGGCCAACGGGAGGCGAAGAGCTGTGGGGCTGCCCTTGGGCGCCGGGAGCGGAGGAAGGCAGCGCTGGGCTGGCTCGCTGGAAGAAGGGCTGCAGCTCTCGAGAGACCCCCGGCTGTCCAACGGCTTCTCTTCCTCGCCTCCCTCTGGAAGCCTCTGAGGATTGCCTCTCCTTCCGACTTAAAAAAGTAAAAACCCTGGAAAGGAAGTATTTCAAAAGGAACCTTTTATTAAGCAGAAGTGACAGCAATGGAGTCAAAGCCGCCTCTTAGGCAAGACAAGGAGGATTAAAGCAGGAGCCCCCAGCCCCCCCTCCCTTTAGCCACAGGTGGGAAGGTGCTATTTTACCAGCTGCCCTGAGGACCGGAGAAGCAGAGGTTCCCGCGCCTATCAAGTGAAACATCCCACGGGGCCATCCCTCCTACACCTTCCCCAAGAGGGGAGAAGATCCCAGGGCCCTTCCGCCTCAGGATGCAAATTATAAAATACCAGTTGTCACAGGCAATATTGATGAATTGAATCAAAGCCCCCCCCCTCCCTTTCTCCCAATTGAATGGCAGTGTCACTTTTAGGGATCTGACAGCCTCTTGGGGCTCCTCCCTGTCCCACCTTGGGTGAAAGCAAAGGGAGTGACTTTATGGTGTCTCGGGCAGGTCTCCCCCACCCCCACCCCCCCATACCTCCCTCAGAGTTTTAGAAATTAAAACCCCTTTATTGTAGCCAAAGACCAGCAAAAGGAGGGTGGGATACAAAGAGTTGAACCACATAAAAGGTACACCAGGCTTAAAATTTACATGCAAAAACCTAGAAATATAGAAACTACCTGTAGAACCTAAAAGGAAGGGTAGGAGCCGCACTTCCTGCAGTAGGGCCTGGCAAGCCAGATCGGAGACAATCCTGGGCTCTCTAAAATAAACAACTAGAACGGGTTGATGGCACAGGACAGAAGTTGAATAGGATGCAGCCTTGCTTGAAGCGTGCCTATTGGATGAAGTAGACATCAGTCAGTTGAGGAATGTCCTGCACTGGAGGCCAGGAAGGGGCATAAAGCGGGGGGGGGGGGGGGAGTTGGCGCACCGACCAGTGGCAGAAGGATCATCTTCTCCCCTGCAAGTATCTTCCAGCCAGTTTCCCTCTTGGGTGTCTTGCCCAGAGTTTGCGGATGGTGTTAAGGAGTCTGATCAGGATGAATCCTCCTCCCACGCCCCCATATATATGTGGACAATGATCACAATTGATGCAGGTAAAGGGCGAGGCCCAGGTGGGCCCCCAGAAGCCCAAATTGTTCTTAATGGCCCCTGGAGGGATTAGGTCTTCTGCGGTCTTCCCTGGTCTTAGTTGGGCAACAAGATTCTTGATCTCTGTCACCGGTGCGACAGAGATCCCATGTTGGCAGATTTTGTAGAGTTTGGCCGGGGCGTCTCCTTCCAGGGGAGGGAGAGATTCTGAAAGAACGTCTCTAGGGTTCCTGGGGGGATATGATGGCCCAACTGTGGCTGGGCCGTTTGTCTGGGAGCTTTACGGGATGTGCCGAAAAGAGCTGAGTCATTGGAGCCAACTGCCCAAATGAACCTGTCCGGCTGTTTCCCATTTCCTCTTCCTCTTTCTTCCATGCCAGCAGTTGCTTGTAGTATCTTTTCTGCTGCAGGAGATCCTGCGCTGCTCCTGGTGTAGAATTGGATACGTAGGTCTACTAAGTGACCTGAAGCCACTAGTTCAGTTATCCTTTGATTTAAAGGGGGAGGGGAGTCCATGGTAGTAAGTACTTGTTGCTGGCATGAGTAGCGGTTGGTAGCAGGAGGCGATTCTTGATTGAAGGCATTTAACTGGAGCAGGTTTGGGAAGGGGTTGCTTGCAAACTTAGAGATAACTCCCAGGGCCTCTGCAGGGGGGCTAATCACTCACTCTGGAGGTGAATTTGGCTGGATGGTCATTTTCAAGGACACCATTTGGAATTCAGAGGTTCAACCTGAGGACTGTTTGGGCCAGGGAGAAACCTGTTTGATTTGGGGATTTTTGAGCAAAGTTTGAGGAGGAGTCCATCATCTTTGGGGTTGGGGACGGAGGGATTTGTGCTTTGGTAGAGGATGTCATCATTGGCCCGCGGAACGTAATGCATTGTCTAATGCATGTAGAAGTGGGGCGGGGCTGTTTCTCTTGGGGGAAGGGAGCCCCCCTCCCAGTTTTGGAGGCAGGTGAGGCTACGCCTCCGGACTGGTTTTCTGTATTGCTTTGGGGCATCGGGATTGCCTGCTTTACCTACATCATGGCTGGTGTGGAGCTCAAAGGAGTCCCTGCCGGTGGGACTAGTGTGCTGACAACCTTCTGTGTGCCTTTAAGGAGAGGCAGCAGCCTGAGAGTGTTTAGATCAGGGGTCTCCAACCATCGCAGCTTTAAGACTTGGGGATTTCAACTCCCAGAATTCCACAGCCAGCATGTTGGAAACCCCGGTTTAGAGGATGAATGTCTCAGAGGTTCCATTGATTCTGGGGTTCCTATCACTGGGAGGGAGGGAGGGGGGGCAAAGGGGCTGTTCACGATTTCTGTAGCCGCTTGGCTCAGGGCAAAACCTGGCAGAATTACTCCTCTGGAGGCTGGGTTTTTATGGCTCTTATTTGCAGGGTCTCCTGCCACTTTCCCAGTGATGAGGTCACGGACTGGCTGGTCCTTCGTGTGCTGAATCCGCCATAGGAATTCCATCATGTATAAGGGGGACGGGGTGGGGGGGGTGGGGGTAGAACTGACTCAGAAAAATGCACTTGGCATTTCTTTTGCTGGGCGAGTAGTGAAAGTCTTTCCAATCAGTTCCTCTATTTTGTCAGTTTAGGGTCTGAGAGAGGGAGGCTTACAAGCAGCGCGCCTGGTGTGACTTTCCCCCAAAGTTTCTGAATGCTTTTAGGAGACCCTCCTCTTTCCTTTGTATTTCCTACCTTGGGGAGGGAGGGTGGCCCTTTCCTCTCCTGAGCGCAGCTTCTCACAGGGCTACCCGGCTGTCCCTCTCTCCCCTCTCCCAGTCCCTTTTGGAGTTGCACAAGCGTCGGAAAGCCCTGACGGAGCCCGAGGCCCGCTACTACCTGCGCCAGATCATCCTGGGCTGCCAGTACCTGCACAGCAACCGTGTCATCCATCGCGACCTCCAACTGGGCAACCTGTTTCTGAACGAGGACATGGAGGTGAAGATTGTGTCCTCCCTCTGAGGTGCTTTCCCTGCACTAATTCTCCCTACGGGAGATCTTTTGGAATCCGACCATCAGCCATTCTCACGACATGCCCCAGCCAGCATAGACGTCGCTCTTTCAAGGTTGGAGTCAGCCTCCCTCGCTGTCTTGGCTCTCTGCCCAGACTTTAGCAGAGGCTGGATTTGAGTGGTATAACACCCGTATTGCAGGGGCAGGTTTCAAAACCAGTCACTACCGGTTTGCTTGTGGGTGTGCGTGCAACGCTTATGCGCATGCACAGATGCTTATGCGCAGAAGCGTCCGGATGGGTGGGCAGAGCCTCCTGCTGCCGTCGCTACTTGTTCACCCGATCCTGAGTGAACCGGTAGCAATCCACCACTGCTGTATTGGCCGAATACACTATTTCCTTGGAAAGGTTTCAATGAATAACATTTATGTTTTCCCATCTATGTTACCTATGAATAACCTAGACGGGAGAACAATCTGCCCAAAGATTATAACAATATTATTTTACAACCATCAACAAGAAACCTCTGTTAGTTCATTCATGTGCTGCCCCATTCACTCACACACACATAACTCTGGTTTATTAATGTTCCCCAGCAATTCCCTTCACCAAAACTCAAAACTTATGTCTCAAATAAGTCCAGCCACAAGCAGGCCAAGATTAATCTAGAACAGTGGTAGTCAACCTGGTCCCTACCGCCCACTAGTGGCGTTCCAGTTTTCATGGTGGGCGGTAGGGGTTTTGTCCCTACTTTATAAATTACCATTACTGTGGAACTGGTGGGCGGTTAGAAAATTTTACTACTAACAGAGATACAAAAGTGGGCAGTAGGTATAAAAAGGTTGACTGCCCCTGGTCTAGAAAGCAATAGCCCAAGAGTCAATAAAGCAATTGAAAGTTGCTCAAACAAATAACTCCACCAAACAAACTTAAATCCACCAGTCAAACTTAAATACACACGTGAGAGCTCACTTGGCAAGAAAAGTTCAGAGCCTCTGAGGCACAACTCCAAACACGATGAAGCAGGAAGCACGACAATCAAACGAACAGTTAGAAAGCCAACACGTTGATCCCAGCAACACCACCGTCTGCCTGCTGTGATAAATAGCCAGCTTTCTGGTGCAGCCCGTCAAGATGGATGGGGCCTTCTCCCGAGTAGTCTGGCTGACCTCCATTACTACTGCCTTTTCACTGCCCTGTGTGTTTTTGGATCAAGTGCAGAAGGCAGTCCCTCCTCCTTTTTGCTGTCCGTCTGCCACTGCAAGCTCTCCCCAGCTGAAGCCTCCTCCAATTCTCTTTCAGCCACCCATTCAGAGCTATTCATCATCTCAGTTCCTGATGTGCCAACCATGAGCTCATCTTCCCTTGAGCTGACCTCAGAGGAGGAACGTGGGGGGTCACCCAAGGGAGACATCACAATTAGAATAGACCTTGCAGTGTGAAAGTTGGGAAAGAGAGATCAGTATTACTGGCCTGTCACACCACCTGCCCCTGTTCAAAGGAACATCAGCAATTTTGAGTAGACGCCTATGTCTCTGTAGAAGTAGCCTCTCCTCCGTGTCTTCTCCCTCTTGCAGCCTCCGATCCACATGAGGTGTCTGAGTTAAAAGTAGGTTTTGGGGCATAGCATTTGCTATTTACTTCCTTATCTAATTTAGAGATAGAGTTTCCCATTAGAGACCTTAATTCTTCAATCTTTTTATTTATTTCTTCCCAAGAGCTGATCAAATATACGTAGCAATAACTGTTTGTGCTGTCAAGAGGCGATTCTTAGCAACCAAACCCAAGTCTCCTTTAAATGGCTCTTAACATTATCCTTACTTTCCCCTCTGTCTCCTAATGGAGCCCCATTTTCCACAGAAAGGCAGTCATCCCATAAATCTGTGTGTCTGTGCCTGTGAGTCTTTGGCCAGGTGCCAGAGAAATGGTTCTTTGAGAATCCAAAGACAATGAACACTCCAGTGAGTAAGGAGATTCCAAGCTATATTGTGTATCCTTAGCAGCTCAATTAAATACAAGAAAACATTAGGTTCCAAGAATTCAAATTAAATCAATATTTAATTACTACAGATGTTGACAAAAAAAAGGGGGGGGGAGAGAACACCATTATCTTTCCACCTAGGAAACCCTGGGGAAAATACCATTTCTTCTTTTCTGTATTTGCAGGATAAGATCCAGGAGAACAGAACCTCCGTAGCCCAGGGTTGAAGTGTGGAGTCCTTGGTGTTTCATTACCTGGCATCATGGATCATTAACACTGTCAGTGCCCGGGGGGGGGGGGGGGGGGGGGGCGGCTTTGTGCCTTATTGATATACAATAAAGGTAGTTCTTTTATTTAATTAATTAATTACTTAATTAAGTTTATATACCGCCCTTCTCCCCCAAGGGACTCAAGGCGGTGAACAGCCAAAATTTAAAATAGCATACAATATAAAAGTTAAAATAACTAAAAATAAATTAAATTAATCGGCCTCCCAATTTAAAATCCCGGGGCTATACAAATTAAAAACTAACCCATAAAAACCCATTTAGGCTAGGCCGGCTTTCTGAAATAAAAACGTCTTCAGGGCCTTACGGAAAGTGCGGAGATCCGGGATTAGTCGTATTCTGGGAGGTAGCTCGTTCCAGAGGGCGGGTGCTCCCACAGAGAAGGCTCTTCCCCCGGGGGCCGCCAGCCGACTTTGCTTGACCGACGGCACCCTGAGGAGACCCTCTCTGTGAGAGCGAATTGGCCGGTGGGAGGTAGTTGGTAGCAGAAGGCGGTCTCGTAAATACCCTGGCCCTAAGCCATGGAGCGCTTTAAAGGTGAGAACCAACAGCTTGAAGCGCACGCGGAAGACCGGAAGGCTGTCAGTTCTTGACTTACAGCCATTCCTTTAGTGACCAGTTGAATTTACCACGGTACTGGAAAGTGCCTAACAGCTGGTCCTCTCGCTCACAACCCTTGCAGCATTCCCGTGGTCATGTGATCAAAATTTAGCTGCTTGGCAATTGGCATCTATTTGTGATGGTTGCAGTGTCCCCGGGCCATAGGATTGCCATTGGTGACTTTCCCTGTTCCCTTCCAATAAGCAGTGTCAGTGGTGGAAGCCAAATTTGCTTAACAACTGTGTTGTTAACTGTACAAGTGATTCACTTACCGACCACGGCAAAAAAGGAAGTAAAATCACGACTATTTAACACAATTGCTTTGCTTAACAATAATGGAAATTCTGGTTTCCACGATGACCTGTAATTTGCCTGGCTAGTGTTGGGGGCATGGTTTTCCCCTTGTACCTTGGTTAGGGTATTATTTTCTGCTTGATTATGTGGCATTAATCCCTGCTTATCTGGGTGTAGGCTGCTGGAGAGGATGTGTTCTGGTCTTTTTCTTTCCTTCCTAGCCTTTTTTCTTTCTTTCTGTCTTTCCCCCCCCCCTTTTTTTTTTTTTTTTGGTCTCTTGTAAGTGGTATGTAAATGTAGATTATCTGTCTGTGTCATTCATGGCTGGTTTATCTGAATTCCAGAAATTCCCCAGCTTTTTTGGATTTGGTTTGATCTAGGATGGTCAAGTTTCCCAGCTGAAACTATGGTTGAGTCTGTCCATGTGCTGTGAGATTAAGGAGTTTTCATTCTGTCTTTTGATTGCTAGTTGGTGTTCATGGATGACCTCAGCCTGTCTGTCTTACATGTTGTAGATGACTTCTGGTTTTTCTTCTTAGACTACTTAGTTGGTTTGTGTTTTACGGTGATGCACCATGGATAATCTCAAGGAGCAAGTGGAACAAACTATGACCCCAGTAAACACAAACATGCTGACAACCACCCTCAAGAATACATCTCTAAGACAAAAAAGGGAAACAAAATTTGAAACCAAATTAGTCGAGCTAAACCCAGAAACAAAGAGACAAATGAAAGCCAAATGGACAGTCAACATGTCCAACTCGCCACTAGCTACTGCAGACCACAGTATACTCAGAAAGTCCTTAATTATAACATAGATAAGGCTAATCAGTCAGAATTTTTTGCAGCTCTAGAAGCAAGATTAAAAATCACAGGACTTCTTGCCGCAGAGACTCAAGCAAACAGAAGGCAGACAATCCTGCTAGACCAACAAATACAGAATCGGGACCCACTCAGTACTATTAATAGTATTTATTTTCAGTAGGAAATGAATTATTTTGTAACTGTACAGTAAAAAGTGGAACCAAAATACAATACAGTAAATAAACAATAATAGAAAATGTCCAAAATAAATACAGTAGTATTTGTCAATAGAATATAAAAACCAATGATCTACAATATATAGCATTATAACAATATACCATTTAAAGAAAATCTATTTAAGTATCACAACATTTAAATATATTGTTTAGAATATATTACAATTGTTTAAAAATATTGTTTACTATACAATATTGTTCAACGGCATTTTTTCTCATTTGGTGTTATTTGGGGTGAGATAGACAGATGGGATGAGTTGAACTCTGAGACTGTGAGTCAGAAAGAAAGATGGGGAGGGGGCTTCACCTGTTTGAGCAGCTCAAGACCTCGACCCTTGTGATGGTAATGTTCTTGGCATGGCATCAGGTGCAAGGAACCAAATCATCTCTGGGAATAAGCCAAAGCAGTTACTTTAGAGAGAGAGAGAGAGAGAGAGAGAGAGATGATAGATATCAGATAGATTGATAGATAGATCTTGGACACCAGCAGAAAAGGCTTTCCTAGTCTGGTTGGTGATGCTTCCTTCTTGGAAATGATTCCGTGATGTCCAGTCTCATAACTGCCTCCTTCTCCCCTTCAACCTGGGATTTCTCCTCATATGGAGTAACTAATATAATAGGGACCCGCTTAGCCTTCTCAAGCAGTTGCTTTTGCATTGATCGTGAAGAGTACACATTGTAGTCTTTCTTTATTTCTGTGCAAGGCACAGATGTTATCACATCAACCAGGGCCTCAGGATCTTCTTTCTGTCGTTGGTTGATTGTCCCAGAACCACCACTACTTGTAAAAATGTCAAATGGTACTGGGGATAAAACAGGACTTTCTTGAGGGTTTTGCAAAACACGTTTATTACACAAGATCATAACACCACTCGCCAATAATAAAACTGCAGCAACATAGCCAATATAAATAGCAGCTCCAACCTCCTGGTACACTGGAGAAGTAGGCATACTGAAAGCCTCAGGAAACATAATGTCTGCATTAATCAAGATGGAATAAGTGTTCCAGGAAATGGGAATTATCATGATGATTCCTGATAGGAAGTTCATAAGGCCTCCAATGTTAAAAAGAGTGAGCAAAAAAGTTTTGTGTGTTATGGCTCTGACAACATTCCACAAGGCAAAGCTCATGAAAGTTACCGCCAAAGCTCCCACAATGCAGCACAAGCTCAACAGATCTTGAGCCAGAAAAATTTCATTGGGCAGCATCTTCAGCTCTTCCGTGAATTCCTCACAGTGGATATACCTATATTCTGGATGCGTGCTATGCAGATAACAGGCTCTCCAGATTCCGACCCATAACAAGCCAGGATACATGTTGTCCTTACTTCTGACATGCCATAATCTCCAGTGATCGGTGGCCGTTGAGGTAATACACAGGATCCATCCTAAAATACTAAACAAATAACCACCAAACTGGGCCCTATTAATCCAGGCTGACCATTTTGTAATCATGGATTCTGTTTCACTTGGTACTTGCCCACTAAGTGATTTATTGGACGTGTAAAGGAACTTCGAACTGTTGAAATAAAATCAAAACAAAAGAGCTCAACATACGTCTATGTATGCTATTATTCTGATACCTGTATATAAACACATGAATAATCTATTAGTGTAAAGGCATTCACCACTGATTCTATTGGAGGTAAATTTCTCCAACTGATTTCCTAGCAGTATAAATTTATTTACTAATCAAATTTATGTCTCCCATTATACTTTCTAAGTGACTCTGAGTGGTTTAAAAATACAAAGAATAAATATTATTTTTCCCATTCACATCTCTGAAAATATTGATGTTGCTTATAAAAAAGCCTTTAAAAGGTTTAAATCAAATATGTTGGCATTACTTAGCTAATTGTCAAGAAAAAAGCAAGGGGTTACCTTAACAGTTATAGAGCTTTGTGAGATGTATACAAATGTCAGATACGTTATGAATATCAAAACTGAAGAAATTCTGCCCCACCCCCCACCCCATTAACATACCATAGTTTAATTATTCTTTCTACATACAACAAATTGGACAGGACATACCATTTAACCATTAAATACAAATCCCTCTTAGAATAGCAATAAGAGTTCACATAAATGGAAGCCACCTACCTTGGAGCCAGGAGGTCTTCATTACTCCCCATTTGCAAATATCTTAGACTAGGAACTGTGTTGGTGACTGTAAGTTTGCTGAAACAAAATAAAACAGAATAGAACAAAACTTTCATTTATATAGTTGCGTGTGTGTGTGTGTGTGTGTGTGTGTGTGTGATCCCTGAGGACACACAAATAGGATTATGACATAGTAGGAACAATTTCCTTTTGAATAAATATCTGTGATAGTTCTCACAAATAATTATTCTAAACTATACCAATGTTTTTCAACCACAACCATTTTAAGTGCAGCGTGATTGGAATGAGCTGATATCGCGGTAACATGTAACAGGTAGCTTACCCAATAGCACTGGAATTATATTTGAAATAAAAAGTGGTATCTCCTCAATTGGCGATCACGGACAGATAGCTGCAGTTGTCTCTCACGGTCTCCAATGCTAAATGACCAGCATCTCTTCTGTTCTTCTCCAAAACGTCTGTTTTAAATGGTCACTGAGCATTCCAACTGTCACTCCTCAACTGACAAACCACAGAATTCCAATGACCAATCTCAGGTCATTTTTCAGTTTTCATCTTTCTTTCGGATTAACATAGACATTTATATACAAACAAAAGAAACTAATCCAATGTAGTCTCGATGTAAAATGGTATATCTTGCTTGACCCTCCATCTGCCAGTTTGAGCTAGCTGTTTATCTCTGCTGAATTCCCTTCTAAAGTACATGTTGCAAAGAGATGCTTTACAACAAACCAAAGGTATCAAAATATATAAGAAAGAGATTAAAACGAAGAAACAACAGTGGAGAAGAGAAAGGCGGGCTGGATGTGTACACTTTGGCTTTTAATTAAACGTCTAACTCTAAATAACTTTATAACTGTCTAATTTGGTGCACCCTTGCGCCAGCAAGAATCAAACTGCTGGCAGTCAGCAGAGTCAACTTACAATACCGTATTCCAGCCCCTGCGCCACCATAGCAACCAGCCTGCCTTCCACAGACCTATATATTGCACAGGTCAGACGGAGAGCTAAGACCTAGACAACCTGAACTTAGCCTGTTTCAACTTCTCCCCTCAGGACGCCACTATAAGGCAGTGCATCCCAAAACAATTAGACACAGGGACAGCTGAAGAAGCTTCTTGAATTTTCAAAGAAAAACCAGAAAGTCCAGTTGAAAAAGCACCTTTGGGACAACCATGACCGGATGAATGAGAATCTCCATAGATAAATTTATCACCTTTCAGTATTAAAGAAATGGTGATGTGTGCGCCATTCACATTCCTCAAAGAGGCTAATGACAAGCCCATCCTACTGATGGCGGTTCTGGAAAAGTTTAAAAGGCTGGGAGAGGCAGATTCTTTTGGAAAGGGTTTGAACATCCCCGAAGTCCTCACTTTGGTCTTGCCAAACTTCCATCTTGGGTACTCGAGGAGCAATTGGGCTAGATCTCTGGAGCTGCATATCACTGACATAGCTGCGTATGTCCAGACTGACCTCAAGTCCAGTTTGACTGTAAAGAGAATCTGGATGGTGGTAGCCTAGATCGAGATTTCAGAGAAAAACTTTAGGCTTCCCGCCTAGCGGAGGAAACAGCAGTATTTCTACTGAGAGAGAATCAGATGCCCAGCTAATTCTGGGAAAAGCCATGATTTGCCCAGTGAAAGAGACAGATGGGCCAGAAGTTGAGGACTTCCTGTATTTGGGAAAGAAAACATCAAAAAGGCATCCCAGAAACTTTCAGGTCGGAGATGAGCTCCCAGAGTCTGTCTTTCGACACCTGCTGGGGGTGACTGCAGCAGTCTCTGGCTTCTCCTTTGGCCACCGCGATGCTTCCCAGCACCAGACTATCCATGCCACGGAACCCAAGTTATCAAGCCTTGCGGGAGCGGCCTCCTGCCCCAACAGACTCAGGAGGTGATGGCGGGGTGGGCATTGTGGCTGTTGTCCCCAATTTGGGTTTGAGCCTGATGCCAAAGCCAATGAAGGACGCCAGACACGAGGTGCAGGTTTAGATTGCTTTTTATTGGGGTGCCTCGGGTTCCTGACCAAAATGCCGAGAGCCAAGAGCAACGGATTAAGGAAGATTTATACATTTTCACTAAAGGAGGAGCCGGGAAAAGGCGGGATAATAAATATCATCTAATAAACATTTTAGTAATAATTCTACAATTTGTTCTATTGGTCTCTAGCTGTCCCTATTCCTAAAGCTTGGCTAATGAATGCCCCAGGAGTTATCTAATACACATTTTATTTGCTGTAGGCCAGTGTTTCCCAAACTTTTGACATATGTGTACCCCTTCTATAATTTTGTAACGCTGAGTACCCCTCATAAAAAACATATGCTTTAATTAAAATCAAAATATATTTATTTTTTCTTTTTTTGGTACATACACAAAATAAACGAAAGTTATTTTGTTCCCGTTTCCCAGTTCCCGTGTAAAAACTGCGATACGCGCCTCTTTCTTTCTTTGTTCTGTGGGCGCAGCTAAGCACGGCGCAGTGGATATTCCCACGTGATCCCCACTAGACTCCGGTGCAACGCGTACCCCCACCAAACTCTTCCCGTACCCCACTTTGGGAAACACTGCTGTAGGCCATCACTATTCCTAACTTTTAGCTGAGGTCTGCAAGTTGTCCTAACTCTTGTTACTTTTATCAGCTTTCTAACTACCCAGAATTGTTACAAGAGTTACACATGCGTATTTCCTGTAAATAAGCATTCTTTGTTCTTCCACAATTACAGGCTTCTTGATTTACTTTCAAGCGTGTGCCATGACCTGGCTTTATTTCGCACCCCGCCAGCGGGCCCTTTTGAGGAGGGGCCAAGCTGGGTGCCAGCAGCAAGCTCCAGGGAGTGGAGGGCAACCCATCTGGCATGGCTGGGGCTATCCCAAGCAGGGGGCACAGTCGGGGAGTGCTGGGCCCCACAGCCAGGGAGGGCAGGCAGCAGCCCCCGCAAGGCCGGTCTCGGACACACGCTCTGTGGGACTCCAGGGCTTTGCAAGGCGGCCTCTTTGGAGTCCCGAGGCTGCCTGGCCGGTGGAGTTGCCCGGCTGGCGCGATGCTCACAACCAGATAGGCAGGGAGGGTGAGCACTCGTGATTGTCAGAAGTCACTGGCTTCAGTTCTGCACGGGGCAGCCTCCTTTCTTTCTGGAAGGGGAGCTGACAGGGTCCTTGGTTTGTTCCCGGTTTGAAGACTTAAAAAGGACAAAGGACTTCAGCTGCACTAACAGCTGCGTAATTTCATGCATTTTCTCGTCTTCTTTTTACATAATTACTTACTGATTGAATACGTTGGGGGGAAAAAATTAATGGATATTTATTTCTTCCTCTTTTTTATGAAGTTTTTAAATCTTTTTGTGCTATGAAGTCAAGTCTTAGCACTAAATCACACACACACGTGTGTGTGTGATTTAATTATATATATATTTAAACAAGAAAATAAAAGTTAGCACAAACTAATATAAAGGAAAGGAAAAAGGGAAGTTGAAAAAAAAATGAAAACAAAGAAAAAAGATATAAAGAAATAGCTTCTGATATTCTTGATAGCAGTTATAAGAACCAATATATATTTAACCTCTCTGTATCCTATTTATCAAAACTATAATCACATTTTTTTACAAAAAAAATCCCATCAGCGGGTTCCAGTCACCAATACATGTAGACAACGTCTTTAGGAAGCAAGGTTGTCAAGTGAATCTGGCTTGGTCCCAGGACAGGCAACCGTCATAAATTTGAACCAGCTGCCCAGCGGCTGAATTCTGATCAGGTGATCATGGGAATAGGGCCGGGTGAAGTCATAAGTCACTTTTTTCAGTGCCTCGTAACTTTGAATGGTCACTAAATGAACTGTTGTAAGTTGAGGACTATCTGTACTTTCCAGAACAGTATTTCCCAGCAAAGCTTCCAGTGGAAGGTTTTCCCCAGGAAGCCCCTGAAGTGCTCCTAACCCACATCCTGAGGACACACACAAAGGGCCTGAGGTATCACTGAATCTTGGGGAAGACTTCTGAGCAGCTAGGAATTGGGGGGAGGGGGAAGGGTGTCGGCTCATGATATCTCCACGTTGCCTGGATAGCTGGTGCTGCCGCCCCCCCCCCATAAGTCCTAACTCTTGGCTGACCTCGCACAACAGGCTGGGGTCAGCATTCAGAGGGGAAAGCTGAGGGTTGGCACCGCTGGGACGTTAAAAGACGGAGGTGGGTGGGGAGCCCATGGTCCACCTTCTCTGCCCAGGGGGCCACTTTCGGTAAGGGCTGAGCAGGGCCTGCGGATGAAGGGAGAGCTGGGCGTTCAGGTGCACCGGCTGCATTTGGTGCGATGCTCAATTCAGCCCAGGGTCCAGCAGAACTTCTCCGACAGCCGATTGGAAGCCTTTCGGCGAGGGACGAGGCCACTTCGCGTGGCAGCCCGTTCCAGCGGCTGGCAGCTGGCGGGGCGGGAAACTCCTCCGGGAACCCAGCCTGCCTCCCTCGGTGGCGGAAAGAACGGAGAGAAGAGCGGGAAAGGATCGCCTGGGAAGGGGCGCTCTCGGCCCTTCTCCCAGCCCCGGGCTCCCGAACCGGACTGCGGCCCCGGCGGGCTCTGCGCTCCCCTGGACGCCCCCTTTGGGCCGGCCGCAGCTCAGGGCCCGAGGGCTCCCCGGGGAGAGCCAAGCCCCCTCCCGCCCGGGGAGGGCGGGCGCGCGCGCACTCTCACCGGAGCCAGGGAGGCCGGCGGCGCCCTCGTGCCCGCGCCCGGGAGGCGGTTCCCTGCCCGCCCCTCCCCTCCCCTCCCCTCCCCTCCCGTGCTGCCTAGCGGCGCGGGAGGCGGGCTGGAGTTTAAATCCTGCCGGCCAATGGGCAGCGCGCTCGGCCGCCCGTAACGCTCCGGCTCCGGCTTCGAAGGCTCCGGCGGCGGCGGCGGCGAGCGAACGGGCGTGGGCGTTGGCGGCGTTGGCGTTGGGGGGGATGAGCGCGGCGGTGCCCGGCAAGGGCTCCCGGCCGGCGGGGGCGGCGCAGCAGCCGGCGGCGGCGGGGGCGGCGGCGGCGCCGGAGAGCCGTGCGGTGCCGGAGGTGCTGGTGGACCCGCGCAGCCGGCGCTGCTACAGCCTGGGCCGCTTCCTGGGCAAGGGCGGCTTCGCCAAGTGCTACGAGATCACGGAGGCGGAGAGCCGCGAGGCCTTCGCCTGCAAGGTGGTGCCCAAGGCGCTGCTGCTGAAGGCGCCGCAGAAGGAGAAGATGAGCATGGAGATCGCCATCCACCGCAGCCTCCAGCACCGCCACGTGGTGGCCTTCCGGGGCTTCTTCGAGGACAGCCACTTCGTCTTCGTGGTGCTCGAGCTCTGCCGGCGGCGGGTAGGCAGGGCGGGCGGGGCGGGGCGGGCGGAGGAGGCTCCCTTGCCCGGCTCGGCTCCTGCGCTCGGCCCGCCCGCGGCCGGCGGGAAAGCGCCGCAGCTGCCCCCGGACGCCGTGGGACTCCAAGGAGGCCCAGGAAAGCCGCAGGAGGGGCCGGGGGGCGATCCGGGGTGAAAGCGAGCGTTGCCGGCGGGGATCGGTTGCCCCCTTCCTGGGGATCCTGGGGAAAGCGGGGTTCCTCCTTGCCGCAATGGCCCGGCCCGGCCCGGCTCTGCCGTCGGTAGATGTCTAAACGCTGACTGTGGGCCAACGGGAGGCGAAGAGCTGTGGGGCTGCCCTTGGGCGCCGGGAGCGGAGGAAGGCAGCGCTGGGCTGGCTCGCTGGAAGAAGGGCTGCAGCTCTCGAGAGACCCCCGGCTGTCCAACGGCTTCTCTTCCTCGCCTCCCTCTGGAAGCCTCTGAGGATTGCCTCTCCTTCCGACTTAAAAAAGTAAAAACCCTGGAAAGGAAGTATTTCAAAAGGAACCTTTTATTAAGCAGAAGTGACAGCAATGGAGTCAAAGCCGCCTCTTAGGCAAGACAAGGAGGATTAAAGCAGGAGCCCCCAGCCCCCCCTCCCTTTAGCCACAGGTGGGAAGGTGCTATTTTACCAGCTGCCCTGAGGACCGGAGAAGCAGAGGTTCCCGCGCCTATCAAGTGAAACATCCCACGGGGCCATCCCTCCTACACCTTCCCCAAGAGGGGAGAAGATCCCAGGGCCCTTCCGCCTCAGGATGCAAATTATAAAATACCAGTTGTCACAGGCAATATTGATGAATTGAATCAAAGCCCCCCCCCTCCCTTTCTCCCAATTGAATGGCAGTGTCACTTTTAGGGATCTGACAGCCTCTTGGGGCTCCTCCCTGTCCCACCTTGGGTGAAAGCAAAGGGAGTGACTTTATGGTGTCTCGGGCAGGTCTCCCCCACCCCCACCCCCCCATACCTCCCTCAGAGTTTTAGAAATTAAAACCCCTTTATTGTAGCCAAAGACCAGCAAAAGGAGGGTGGGATACAAAGAGTTGAACCACATAAAAGGTACACCAGGCTTAAAATTTACATGCAAAAACCTAGAAATATAGAAACTACCTGTAGAACCTAAAAGGAAGGGTAGGAGCCGCACTTCCTGCAGTAGGGCCTGGCAAGCCAGATCGGAGACAATCCTGGGCTCTCTAAAATAAACAACTAGAACGGGTTGATGGCACAGGACAGAAGTTGAATAGGATGCAGCCTTGCTTGAAGCGTGCCTATTGGATGAAGTAGACATCAGTCAGTTGAGGAATGTCCTGCACTGGAGGCCAGGAAGGGGCATAAAGCGGGGGGGGGGGGGGGAGTTGGCGCACCGACCAGTGGCAGAAGGATCATCTTCTCCCCTGCAAGTATCTTCCAGCCAGTTTCCCTCTTGGGTGTCTTGCCCAGAGTTTGCGGATGGTGTTAAGGAGTCTGATCAGGATGAATCCTCCTCCCACGCCCCCATATATATGTGGACAATGATCACAATTGATGCAGGTAAAGGGCGAGGCCCAGGTGGGCCCCCAGAAGCCCAAATTGTTCTTAATGGCCCCTGGAGGGATTAGGTCTTCTGCGGTCTTCCCTGGTCTTAGTTGGGCAACAAGATTCTTGATCTCTGTCACCGGTGCGACAGAGATCCCATGTTGGCAGATTTTGTAGAGTTTGGCCGGGGCGTCTCCTTCCAGGGGAGGGAGAGATTCTGAAAGAACGTCTCTAGGGTTCCTGGGGGGATATGATGGCCCAACTGTGGCTGGGCCGTTTGTCTGGGAGCTTTACGGGATGTGCCGAAAAGAGCTGAGTCATTGGAGCCAACTGCCCAAATGAACCTGTCCGGCTGTTTCCCATTTCCTCTTCCTCTTTCTTCCATGCCAGCAGTTGCTTGTAGTATCTTTTCTGCTGCAGGAGATCCTGCGCTGCTCCTGGTGTAGAATTGGATACGTAGGTCTACTAAGTGACCTGAAGCCACTAGTTCAGTTATCCTTTGATTTAAAGGGGGAGGGGAGTCCATGGTAGTAAGTACTTGTTGCTGGCATGAGTAGCGGTTGGTAGCAGGAGGCGATTCTTGATTGAAGGCATTTAACTGGAGCAGGTTTGGGAAGGGGTTGCTTGCAAACTTAGAGATAACTCCCAGGGCCTCTGCAGGGGGGCTAATCACTCACTCTGGAGGTGAATTTGGCTGGATGGTCATTTTCAAGGACACCATTTGGAATTCAGAGGTTCAACCTGAGGACTGTTTGGGCCAGGGAGAAACCTGTTTGATTTGGGGATTTTTGAGCAAAGTTTGAGGAGGAGTCCATCATCTTTGGGGTTGGGGACGGAGGGATTTGTGCTTTGGTAGAGGATGTCATCATTGGCCCGCGGAACGTAATGCATTGTCTAATGCATGTAGAAGTGGGGCGGGGCTGTTTCTCTTGGGGGAAGGGAGCCCCCCTCCCAGTTTTGGAGGCAGGTGAGGCTACGCCTCCGGACTGGTTTTCTGTATTGCTTTGGGGCATCGGGATTGCCTGCTTTACCTACATCATGGCTGGTGTGGAGCTCAAAGGAGTCCCTGCCGGTGGGACTAGTGTGCTGACAACCTTCTGTGTGCCTTTAAGGAGAGGCAGCAGCCTGAGAGTGTTTAGATCAGGGGTCTCCAACCATCGCAGCTTTAAGACTTGGGGATTTCAACTCCCAGAATTCCACAGCCAGCATGTTGGAAACCCCGGTTTAGAGGATGAATGTCTCAGAGGTTCCATTGATTCTGGGGTTCCTATCACTGGGAGGGAGGGAGGGGGGGCAAAGGGGCTGTTCACGATTTCTGTAGCCGCTTGGCTCAGGGCAAAACCTGGCAGAATTACTCCTCTGGAGGCTGGGTTTTTATGGCTCTTATTTGCAGGGTCTCCTGCCACTTTCCCAGTGATGAGGTCACGGACTGGCTGGTCCTTCGTGTGCTGAATCCGCCATAGGAATTCCATCATGTATAAGGGGGACGGGGTGGGGGGGGGTGGGGGTAGAACTGACTCAGAAAAATGCACTTGGCATTTCTTTTGCTGGGCGAGTAGTGAAAGTCTTTCCAATCAGTTCCTCTATTTTGTCAGTTTAGGGGCTGAGAGAGGGAGGCTTACAAGCAGCGCGCCTGGTGTGACTTTCCCCCAAAGTTTCTGAATGCTTTTAGGAGACCCTCCTCTTTCCTTTGTATTTCCTACCTTGGGGAGGGAGGGTGGCCCTTTCCTCTCCTGAGCGCAGCTTCTCACAGGGCTACCCGGCTGTCCCTCTCTCCCCTCTCCCAGTCCCTTTTGGAGTTGCACAAGCGTCGGAAAGCCCTGACGGAGCCCGAGGCCCGCTACTACCTGCGCCAGATCATCCTGGGCTGCCAGTACCTGCACAGCAACCGTGTCATCCATCGCGACCTCCAACTGGGCAACCTGTTTCTGAACGAGGACATGGAGGTGAAGATTGTGTCCTCCCTCTGAGGTGCTTTCCCTGCACTAATTCTCCCTACGGGAGATCTTTTGGAATCCGACCATCAGCCATTCTCACGACATGCCCCAGCCAGCATAGACGTCGCTCTTTCAAGGTTGGAGTCAGCCTCCCTCGCTGTCTTGGCTCTCTGCCCAGACTTTAGCAGAGGCTGGATTTGAGTGGTATAACACCCGTATTGCAGGGGCAGGTTTCAAAACCAGTCACTACCGGTTTGCTTGTGGGTGTGCGTGCAACGCTTATGCGCATGCACAGATGCTTATGCGCAGAAGCGTCCGGATGGGTGGGCAGAGCCTCCTGCTGCCGTCGCTACTTGTTCACCCGATCCTGAGTGAACCGGTAGCAATCCACCACTGCTGTATTGGCCGAATACACTATTTCCTTGGAAAGGTTTCAATGAATAACATTTATGTTTTCCCATCTATGTTACCTATGAATAACCTAGACGGGAGAACAATCTGCCCAAAGATTATAACAATATTATTTTACAACCATCAACAAGAAACCTCTGTTAGTTCATTCATGTGCTGCCCCATTCACTCACACACACATAACTCTGGTTTATTAATGTTCCCCAGCAATTCCCTTCACCAAAACTCAAAACTTATGTCTCAAATAAGTCCAGCCACAAGCAGGCCAAGATTAATCTAGAACAGTGGTAGTCAACCTGGTCCCTACCGCCCACTAGTGGCGTTCCAGTTTTCATGGTGGGCGGTAGGGGTTTTGTCCCTACTTTATAAATTACCATTACTGTGGAACTGGTGGGCGGTTAGAAAATTTTACTACTAACAGAGATACAAAAGTGGGCAGTAGGTATAAAAAGGTTGACTGCCCCTGGTCTAGAAAGCAATAGCCCAAGAGTCAATAAAGCAATTGAAAGTTGCTCAAACAAATAACTCCACCAAACAAACTTAAATCCACCAGTCAAACTTAAATACACACGTGAGAGCTCACTTGGCAAGAAAAGTTCAGAGCCTCTGAGGCACAACTCCAAACACGATGAAGCAGGAAGCACGACAATCAAACGAACAGTTAGAAAGCCAACACGTTGATCCCAGCAACACCACCGTCTGCCTGCTGTGATAAATAGCCAGCTTTCTGGTGCAGCCCGTCAAGATGGATGGGGCCTTCTCCCGAGTAGTCTGGCTGACCTCCATTACTACTGCCTTTTCACTGCCCTGTGTGTTTTTGGATCAAGTGCAGAAGGCAGTCCCTCCTCCTTTTTGCTGTCCGTCTGCCACTGCAAGCTCTCCCCAGCTGAAGCCTCCTCCAATTCTCTTTCAGCCACCCATTCAGAGCTATTCATCATCTCAGTTCCTGATGTGCCAACCATGAGCTCATCTTCCCTTGAGCTGACCTCAGAGGAGGAACGTGGGGGGTCACCCAAGGGAGACATCACAATTAGAATAGACCTTGCAGTGTGAAAGTTGGGAAAGAGAGATCAGTATTACTGGCCTGTCACACCACCTGCCCCTGTTCAAAGGAACATCAGCAATTTTGAGTAGACGCCTATGTCTCTGTAGAAGTAGCCTCTCCTCCGTGTCTTCTCCCTCTTGCAGCCTCCGATCCACATGAGGTGTCTGAGTTAAAAGTAGGTTTTGGGGCATAGCATTTGCTATTTACTTCCTTATCTAATTTAGAGATAGAGTTTCCCATTAGAGACCTTAATTCTTCAATCTTTTTATTTATTTCTTCCCAAGAGCTGATCAAATATACGTAGCAATAACTGTTTGTGCTGTCAAGAGGCTATTCTTAGCAACCAAACCCAAGTCTCCTTTAAATGGCTCTTAACATTATCCTTACTTTCCCCTCTGTCTCCTAATGGAGCCCCATTTTCCACAGAAAGGCAGTCATCCCATAAATCTGTGTGTCTGTGCCTGTGAGTCTTTGGCCAGGTGCCAGAGAAATGGTTCTTTGAGAATCCAAAGACAATGAACACTCCAGTGAGTAAGGAGATTCCAAGCTATATTGTGTATCCTTAGCAGCTCAATTAAATACAAGAAAACATTAGGTTCCAAGAATTCAAATTAAATCAATATTTAATTACTACAGATGTTGACAAAAAAAAGGGGGGGGGAGAGAACACCATTATCTTTCCACCTAGGAAACCCTGGGGAAAATACCATTTCTTCTTTTCTGTATTTGCAGGATAAGATCCAGGAGAACAGAACCTCCGTAGCCCAGGGTTGAAGTGTGGAGTCCTTGGTGTTTCATTACCTGGCATCATGGATCATTAACACTGTCAGTGCCCGGGGGGGGGGGGGGGGGGGGCGGCGGCTTTGTGCCTTATTGATATACAATAAAGGTAGTTCTTTTATTTAATTAATTAATTACTTAATTAAGTTTATATACCGCCCTTCTCCCCCAAGGGACTCAAGGCGGTGAACAGCCAAAATTTAAAATAGCATACAATATAAAAGTTAAAATAACTAAAAATAAATTAAATTAATCGGCCTCCCAATTTAAAATCCCGGGGCTATACAAATTAAAAACTAACCCATAAAAACCCATTTAGGCTAGGCCGGCTTTCTGAAATAAAAACGTCTTCAGGGCCTTACGGAAAGTGCGGAGATCCGGGATTAGTCGTATTCTGGGAGGTAGCTCGTTCCAGAGGGCGGGTGCTCCCACAGAGAAGGCTCTTCCCCCGGGGGCCGCCAGCCGACTTTGCTTGACCGACGGCACCCTGAGGAGACCCTCTCTGTGAGAGCGAATTGGCCGGTGGGAGGTAGTTGGTAGCAGAAGGCGGTCTCGTAAATACCCTGGCCCTAAGCCATGGAGCGCTTTAAAGGTGAGAACCAACAGCTTGAAGCGCACGCGGAAGACCGGAAGGCTGTCAGTTCTTGACTTACAGCCATTCCTTTAGTGACCAGTTGAATTTACCACGGTACTGGAAAGTGCCTAACAGCTGGTCCTCTCGCTCACAACCCTTGCAGCATTCCCGTGGTCATGTGATCAAAATTTAGCTGCTTGGCAATTGGCATCTATTTGTGATGGTTGCAGTGTCCCCGGGCCATAGGATTGCCATTGGTGACTTTCCCTGTTCCCTTCCAATAAGCAGTGTCAGTGGTGGAAGCCAAATTTGCTTAACAACTGTGTTGTTAACTGTACAAGTGATTCACTTACCGACCACGGCAAAAAAGGAAGTAAAATCACGACTATTTAACAATTGCTTTGCTTAACAATAATGGAAATTCTGGTTTCCACGATGACCTGTAATTTGCCTGGCTAGTGTTGGGGGCATGGTTTTCCCCTTGTACCTTGGTTAGGGTATTATTTTCTGCTTGATTATGTGGCATTAATCCCTGCTTATCTGGGTGTAGGCTGCTGGAGAGGATGTGTTCTGGTCTTTTTCTTTCCTTCCTAGCCTTTTTTCTTTCTTTCTGTCTTTCCCCCCCCCCCCTTTTTTTTTTTTTTTTGGTCTCTTGTAAGTGGTATGTAAATGTAGATTATCTGTCTGTGTCATTCATGGCTGGTTTATCTGAATTCCAGAAATTCCCCAGCTTTTTTGGATTTGGTTTGATCTAGGATGGTCAAGTTTCCCAGCTGAAACTATGGTTGAGTCTGTCCATGTGCTGTGAGATTAAGGAGTTTTCATTCTGTCTTTTGATTGCTAGTTGGTGTTCATGGATGACCTCAGCCTGTCTGTCTTACATGTTGTAGATGACTTCTGGTTTTTCTTCTTAGACTACTTAGTTGGTTTGTGTTTTACGGTGATGCACCATGGATAATCTCAAGGAGCAAGTGGAACAAACTATGACCCCAGTAAACACAAACATGCTGACAACCACCCTCAAGAATACATCTCTAAGACAAAAAAGGGAAACAAAATTTGAAACCAAATTAGTCGAGCTAAACCCAGAAACAAAGAGACAAATGAAAGCCAAATGGACAGTCAACATGTCCAACTCGCCACTAGCTACTGCAGACCACAGTATACTCAGAAAGTCCTTAATTATAACATAGATAAGGCTAATCAGTCAGAATTTTTTGCAGCTCTAGAAGCAAGATTAAAAATCACAGGACTTCTTGCCGCAGAGACTCAAGCAAACAGAAGGCAGACAATCCTGCTAGACCAACAAATACAGAATCGGGACCCACTCAGTACTATTAATAGTATTTATTTTCAGTAGGAAATGAATTATTTTGTAACTGTACAGTAAAAAGTGGAACCAAAATACAATACAGTAAATAAACAATAATAGAAAATGTCCAAAATAAATACAGTAGTATTTGTCAATAGAATATAAAAACCAATGATCTACAATATATAGCATTATAACAATATACCATTTAAAGAAAATCTATTTAAGTATCACAACATTTAAATATATTGTTTAGAATATATTACAATTGTTTAAAAATATTGTTTACTATACAATATTGTTCAACGGCATTTTTTCTCATTTGGTGTTATTTGGGGTGAGATAGACAGATGGGATGAGTTGAACTCTGAGACTGTGAGTCAGAAAGAAAGATGGGGAGGGGGCTTCACCTGTTTGAGCAGCTCAAGACCTCGACCCTTGTGATGGTAATGTTCTTGGCATGGCATCAGGTGCAAGGAACCAAATCATCTCTGGGAATAAGCCAAAGCAGTTACTTTAGAGAGAGAGAGAGAGAGAGAGAGAGATGATAGATATCAGATAGATAGATTGATAGATAGATCTTGGACACCAGCAGAAAAGGCTTTCCTAGTCTGGTTGGTGATGCTTCCTTCTTGGAAATGATTCCGTGATGTCCAGTCTCATAACTGCCTCCTTCTCCCCTTCAACCTGGGATTTCTCCTCATATGGAGTAACTAATATAATAGGGACCCGCTTAGCCTTCTCAAGCAGTTGCTTTTGCATTGATCGTGAAGAGTACACATTGTAGTCTTTCTTTATTTCTGTGCAAGGCACAGATGTTATCACATCAACCAGGGCCTCAGGATCTTCTTTCTGTCGTTGGTTGATTGTCCCAGAACCACCACTACTTGTAAAAATGTCAAATGGTACTGGGGATAAAACAGGACTTTCTTGAGGGTTTTGCAAAACACGTTTATTACACAAGATCATAACACCACTCGCCAATAATAAAACTGCAGCAACATAGCCAATATAAATAGCAGCTCCAACCTCCTGGTACACTGGAGAAGTAGGCATACTGAAAGCCTCAGGAAACATAATGTCTGCATTAATCAAGATGGAATAAGTGTTCCAGGAAATGGGAATTATCATGATGATTCCTGATAGGAAGTTCATAAGGCCTCCAATGTTAAAAAGAGTGAGCAAAAAAGTTTTGTGTGTTATGGCTCTGACAACATTCCACAAGGCAAAGCTCATGAAAGTTACCGCCAAAGCTCCCACAATGCAGCACAAGCTCAACAGATCTTGAGCCAGAAAAATTTCATTGGGCAGCATCTTCAGCTCTTCCGTGAATTCCTCACAGTGGATATACCTATATTCTGGATGCGTGCTATGCAGATAACAGGCTCTCCAGATTCCGACCCATAACAAGCCAGGATACATGTTGTCCTTACTTCTGACATGCCATAATCTCCAGTGATCGGTGGCCGTTGAGGTAATACACAGGATCCATCCTAAAATACTAAACAAATAACCACCAAACTGGGCCCTATTAATCCAGGCTGACCATTTTGTAATCATGGATTCTGTTTCACTTGGTACTTGCCCACTAAGTGATTTATTGGACGTGTAAAGGAACTTCGAACTGTTGAAATAAAATCAAAACAAAAGAGCTCAACATACGTCTATGTATGCTATTATTCTGATACCTGTATATAAACACATGAATAATCTATTAGTGTAAAGGCATTCACCACTGATTCTATTGGAGGTAAATTTCTCCAACTGATTTCCTAGCAGTATAAATTTATTTACTAATCAAATTTATGTCTCCCATTATACTTTCTAAGTGACTCTGAGTGGTTTAAAAATACAAAGAATAAATATTATTTTTCCCATTCACATCTCTGAAAATATTGATGTTGCTTATAAAAAAGCCTTTAAAAGGTTTAAATCAAATATGTTGGCATTACTTAGCTAATTGTCAAGAAAAAAGCAAGGGGTTACCTTAACAGTTATAGAGCTTTGTGAGATGTATACAAATGTCAGATACGTTATGAATATCAAAACTGAAGAAATTCTGCCCTCCCCCCCCCCCCATTAACATACCATAGTTTAATTATTCTTTCTACATACAACAAATTGGACAGGACATACCATTTAACCATTAAATACAAATCCCTCTTAGAATAGCAATAAGAGTTCACATAAATGGAAGCCACCTACCTTGGAGCCAGGAGGTCTTCATTACTCCCCATTTGCAAATATCTTAGACTAGGAACTGTGTTGGTGACTGTAAGTTTGCTGAAACAAAATAAAACAGAATAGAACAAAACTTTCATTTATATAGTTGCGTGTGTGTGTGTGTGTGTGTGTGTGTGTGTGATCCCTGAGGACACACAAATAGGATTATGACATAGTAGGAACAATTTCCTTTTGAATAAATATCTGTGATAGTTCTCACAAATAATTATTCTAAACTATACCAATGTTTTTCAACCACAACCATTTTAAGTGCAGCGTGATTGGAATGAGCTGATATCGCGGTAACATGTAACAGGTAGCTTACCCAATAGCACTGGAATTATATTTGAAATAAAAAGTGGTATCTCCTCAATTGGCGATCACGGACAGATAGCTGCAGTTGTCTCTCACGGTCTCCAATGCTAAATGACCAGCATCTCTTCTGTTCTTCTCCAAAACGTCTGTTTTAAATGGTCACTGAGCATTCCAACTGTCACTCCTCAACTGACAAACCACAGAATTCCAATGACCAATCTCAGGTCATTTTTCAGTTTTCATCTTTCTTTCGGATTAACATAGACATTTATATACAAACAAAAGAAACTAATCCAATGTAGTCTCGATGTAAAATGGTATATCTTGCTTGACCCTCCATCTGCCAGTTTGAGCTAGCTGTTTATCTCTGCTGAATTCCCTTCTAAAGTACATGTTGCAAAGAGATGCTTTACAACAAACCAAAGGTATCAAAATATATAAGAAAGAGATTAAAACGAAGAAACAACAGTGGAGAAGAGAAAGGCGGGCTGGATGTGTACACTTTGGCTTTTAATTAAACGTCTAACTCTAAATAACTTTATAACTGTCTAATTTGGTGCACCCTTGCGCCAGCAAGAATCAAACTGCTGGCAGTCAGCAGAGTCAACTTACAATACCGTATTCCAGCCCCTGCGCCACCATAGCAACCAGCCTGCCTTCCACAGACCTATATATTGCACAGGTCAGACGGAGAGCTAAGACCTAGACAACCTGAACTTAGCCTGTTTCAACTTCTCCCCTCAGGACGCCACTATAAGGCAGTGCATCCCAAAACAATTAGACACAGGGACAGCTGAAGAAGCTTCTTGAATTTTCAAAGAAAAACCAGAAAGTCCAGTTGAAAAAGCACCTTTGGGACAACCATGACCGGATGAATGAGAATCTCCATAGATAAATTTATCACCTTTCAGTATTAAAGAAATGGTGATGTGTGCGCCATTCACATTCCTCAAAGAGGCTAATGACAAGCCCATCCTACTGATGGCGGTTCTGGAAAAGTTTAAAAGGCTGGGAGAGGCAGATTCTTTTGGAAAGGGTTTGAACATCCCCGAAGTCCTCACTTTGGTCTTGCCAAACTTCCATCTTGGGTACTCGAGGAGCAATTGGGCTAGATCTCTGGAGCTGCATATCACTGACATAGCTGCGTATGTCCAGACTGACCTCAAGTCCAGTTTGACTGTAAAGAGAATCTGGATGGTGGTAGCCTAGATCGAGATTTCAGAGAAAAACTTTAGGCTTCCCGCCTAGCGGAGGAAACAGCAGTATTTCTACTGAGAGAGAATCAGATGCCCAGCTAATTCTGGGAAAAGCCATGATTTGCCCAGTGAAAGAGACAGATGGGCCAGAAGTTGAGGACTTCCTGTATTTGGGAAAGAAAACATCAAAAAGGCATCCCAGAAACTTTCAGGTCGGAGATGAGCTCCCAGAGTCTGTCTTTCGACACCTGCTGGGGGTGACTGCAGCAGTCTCTGGCTTCTCCTTTGGCCACCGCGATGCTTCCCAGCACCAGACTATCCATGCCACGGAACCCAAGTTATCAAGCCTTGCGGGAGCGGCCTCCTGCCCCAACAGACTCAGGAGGTGATGGCGGGGTGGGCATTGTGGCTGTTGTCCCCAATTTGGGTTTGAGCCTGATGCCAAAGCCAATGAAGGACGCCAGACACGAGGTGCAGGTTTAGATTGCTTTTTATTGGGGTGCCTCGGGTTCCTGACCAAAATGCCGAGAGCCAAGAGCAACGGATTAAGGAAGATTTATACATTTTCACTAAAGGAGGAGCCGGGAAAAGGCGGGATAATAAATATCATCTAATAAACATTTTAGTAATAATTCTACAATTTGTTCTATTGGTCTCTAGCTGTCCCTATTCCTAAAGCTTGGCTAATGAATGCCCCAGGAGTTATCTAATACACATTTTATTTGCTGTAGGCCAGTGTTTCCCAAACTTTTGACATATGTGTACCCCTTCTATAATTTTGTAACGCTGAGTACCCCTCATAAAAAACATATGCTTTAATTAAAATCAAAATATATTTATTTTTTCTTTTTTTGGTACATACACAAAATAAACGAAAGTTATTTTGTTCCCGTTTCCCAGTTCCCGTGTAAAAACTGCGATACGCGCCTCTTTCTTTCTTTGTTCTGTGGGCGCAGCTAAGCACAGCGCAGTGGATATTCCCACGTGATCCCCACTAGACTCCGGTGCAACGCGTACCCCCACCAAACTCTTCCCGTACCCCACTTTGGGAAACACTGCTGTAGGCCATCACTATTCCTAACTTTTAGCTGAGGTCTGCAAGTTGTCCTAAC